>VWZY01008738.1:2241-12287 GCA_013399075.1 Chloroceryle aenea | reverse complement strand
AGATCAGGGCAAGGTTGCGGAGAGCAGCAATGGGAGTGGCTGGTGCCAATGGTCCCAGATTCTCTGGAAGCCTGAAGCTGAGAGGTGGGTGATCATTGGTGCCAAGTGGTCTACTCAGGGGAAGAGAGAGTCCTGGGGTAAGAGGGCTTTGGTGAGCAAAGTCTCCTAGGGAGATTTCTAGGTTTTAATATTTTTTACCACGGTGAACAGACCACCATGAACCCTTGATATTGCAAAGTAGTGAATACTTAATTATGCTCCTGATTTCCTCTGCAGAAGTCAGCAGTTCTGTCCCTTTGTCTTCCTCTTATCTGGTTCTTCTTCCCACCAGCTTTTGTAGTGCCCATTACCCTCTGAATTACTATTTTCTGTGTGAGCCTCACCCAGTGCACTGGGTTGCTAACTCTAGAAGAAAAGGTGACAGTTTCTAAAAGACTTGATAACATAACGTGTTAAAGAAGAGGTCTTGAGAAAGGTCTCCCAGCACAGAGGATTTCTTGCCCAGGGGATGAGCAGTTCAGTGTTTTACAGGCCCCCCTGATCCTTCCCTCCAGCCAGATTTGCTGGGTCCCTACATCCTTTTGTCCACATCTTGGGTGCTGAAGAATTGGCAGCAATTGAAAGTAATGTCACTTTTGCCAAGGCCAGCTGGCCACACAGGTCCCCTCCAGCAGAAGTGCCTTCCTGTTTTGACAGGTAGCTGTCCATAATTATATGTCCTTCAGTAGGTTTTGGGCGCTTGGGGGGTGGTTGTGCTTGGAGGTGGTTGTCCTCGCACCATGGCCGTCAGGGTGGGTTCGACCCTTGCCTGGGTCTTGCGGAGCCCTAATTCATCCCTCTCTGGATTTAAGGATTCCTTGACTCTGTGCCATGACAGGTTTTTTCTCCACTGCATGCAAAAATCAGTGACGACCTCTTCTCCAGAGTCAGGTGGAGGCTGTCGCAAACCCTATTAGACCAAATAATTTGCATGCTTTAATACATTGTCATACATGGACTCATTTAAAATAATATAAAAGTATGAATGTATTGATGTGTATGAGATCAGCCTCTAGCTGTTAATACTTTAAAAATGGTTAAGTGTTTCAAAACCCACTTAAGGAAAGATAGTTTACTGATAAGCAGGGAAATTTTAGGACGGAGTGGCCAAAGAGCTCCCCACAGCCTGGACTCACCTGCAGAACCTGTTTGATGCCACCAGCGAGAACTTACTTTGACAGACGCTGCCTCAGCTGCTTTCAGGACGTGCTCAACTGCTTGGATGAGGTTCTGCACATTGTTCACCAGCAGTTCTGAGGAGGCCTTGCTCTCTGCAGTGACTGCTTTTACCCTGAAAAGACATTTTGAAGGGTTTTACTGGAAGAACATCAGACCGTATGCCTCTTCTACATGGACAGAACGCTGCCACTTACTCCAAACCCAGAAGATCGTCCCCTGCACTGGCAGAGCAGCAACAGGAAGAGGAGACCAATCCTCCTGAACTGTAATGGGACTCTAAGGGCCCAGCTTGAGCAAGGACCTCTGGAGACCACCACACAAATCTCTTGGAGAAGGGGGCCACCAGCCTTGGGAGAGCCCTGGCCCAGGCTGCCCAGAGAGGTTGTGGAATCTCCTCTGGAGAGATTCCAAACTTGCATGGACAGTGTGATCCTGGGCACTGTACTCTGGATGATACTGCTGGAGCAGGGAGGTTGGATGAGACAATCTCCAGAGGTCCTTCCAACCCCCACCATTCTGGGATTCTGAGAGATCTTATCCTTGACCCCACAGCTCACCTGGCCACGATTCTGAGCTGGCTGCTGATGGTGTGGGTCTGCTCAGCAGCGCACAGCAGCTCTGTGGAGC
Organism: Chloroceryle aenea; assembly: GCA_013399075.1. Lineage (NCBI taxonomy): Eukaryota > Metazoa > Chordata > Aves > Coraciiformes > Cerylidae > Chloroceryle > Chloroceryle aenea. The sequence goes on along the minus strand of VWZY01008738.1, from coordinate 10,442 downwards.
ACCTTGCATCCAGGCAGTACTTTGCGACCACACGGCCAAACGTGACAATCACTTGCCCGTCAGAAGCGATTTGCCTTGCGCAGGCAACAAGCTGGTCCTTGCTCTAAAGTAACAGAAATACATGCCTTCCCTCAAATCCTGTGTTAAATTTTGGGCCAGTTGCTCCAAGAAGGACATTGAGGGGCTGGAGTGTGTCCAGAGAAGGGCAATGAAGCTGAGGAAGGGCCTAGAGCACAAGTCTTTTGAGGAACAGCTGGGGGATGTGGGGTTGCTCCATGTGGAGAAAAGGAGGCTCACAGGAACCTCACTGCCCTTCACAGCTTGCTGATGAGAGGTTAGTGCCAGGTGGGGTTGGTCTCTTCTTTCAAGGAACAAGTGATAGGACAAGAAATGGCCTTGTGGAGATTTAGGTTGGACCTGAGAAAAAATTTCTTTCCGACAAGGGCTGTCAGGGCCTGTCCCAGGCTGCCCAGAGCAGTGGTGGAGTCCCCATCCCTGCAGGGGTTTCAAGGCCATGGACATGTGGTGCCAAGGTTTTAATGGTGCCCTGGAAGTGCCGTGTTAATGGTTGGACTCCATGAGCTTCGAGCTCTCTTCAAAATGTGTTTGAGGGGAGAAGGAATAAAAAACCCCAACACTTTTCCTGCAAAGTGAAGGGTCCAGGAGGCCCGTATACATTCTGCAACAAGGCAAGGACTGGACACCATGTTCACATCAAATTGGGAGGGAGTAATTTGTAGTGATTTGCATAAATATCCCTGGTACCAATGGTACAAGAGCGGGGTCTCAGCAGGTGCTGGGCAGCCCTGTCACTGGCTTTGTCCCTGCTCTCAAGGAGTAAAATGTGGTGGGAAGTAGGGTGTGAAATACTCCATACCGTGATGGGGCCTTTCTTCTTCAGGAACTGAGTCATGTGCAGTATCCTTGTTGCCATGTCCTTGGTGACTTGGAACATCTTACTGGGGCCACACTGCCAGGCATCACTGTCTTCTTTCTGGTGCTTTACAGGGCTGCTGGCAAAGGAGAGGCTGGGAGGACTGTTCTGGTGCTGTGGAGACAAGAACTGAAGAGATTTTGGAAGGTTCACCACATGTGGTGGGTGTGCAGGTGCATGCAGCATAGCTGAGGATTCTCTGCCTGTGTGTTTTTGAAGCGGTTTTCGGTGAGTGAAGGGGATGGTGGACTTGTTCCTGGGTCTGCTCTGCCTTCCCACCCGGCCCTTCTCTGTCTTCACCCCACCACAGGACTATCAAATCCCAGTGCCCCTAGCTGTCCCCAGATAGGTGTATCAGTGTATCAGTGCCCACAGCTGAGCAGCATGATGATGTGCTGTGAACCACTCTGGTGGGGGATCTGGACTGTGTTGCTGAAGCCTTTACTGGCTCCCGACAACCAACAGTGGTTGTTGTGGGAGTGGAGTCACCGAGGTGGTTGTGGGAAGGGGAGATGAGCAGGGACAGGTTGTGTTTTTTTTGGGGGGGGAGGAGTGGGAGAACCACCTGATTCTCAGAAACAGCATCCTGGAGATGGCTTTATGGATGTGGGAGTGCCAGTCAGTGCAGTGTTGCCCTGGCAGTGTTGGTTCACAGTTGGATTCAATGGTCTTAAAGGTCTCTTGCAACCAGAACAATTCTATGATTTGATACCATACCATTTCTTGAGCCTCTCTGTTAACTCCACATCCTTGTCTGCTCCTGCTTGGGAAGGTTTCTACTTCCTTGGTGTATGTCAGAGCATCAAACTCTCGGGCTGGGAAAAGCTTGGCTGTGCTCTTGCATTGTCTGGGAGAGCACCGGTTCTCCACGTTCTGCAGACATTGTCTGATTTGCTGCAGAATGTGTCCACTGATGCCCTGGATGGTGCAAAGCTGCGTCATGAGGTAGTTTGCCTTTGCTGACCAGTACCATATGATAGTGTCTAGATGGAGATGTCCCATGTCCCCGTGGCTCTGGAAGAGCTGGCGAGCTCTGCCCACTGAATCTGATGTGAGGACCAGGAGGTGGTCTGCAACAGAGAGCAGCTCTGCCTGAGCTCTGGCCTCCAGGATGTCTTGGAGGGTGGCTTTGACCCACCGAATGTTGGCTATTAGCCGACTGGCTTTCTCTTCAAAGGCCTCCTTGCTTTTCTCTGTGTCCTCTTGAGAAGGGGGGGCTAGGGCTGGTCTGAGGACATCTCTGATCACCAGCAGGTGTTCAGTGTTGATCTTCTCCAGGTGGAGCAATAGTGCCTTGGCCCTGAGGGCCAGGTCTCTCTGCAGGAGCTCAAAGCGAATGTCCAAGCTGACAGTTGACAGTGGAGAGACCAAGAGGGTGTTGGAGGCATCCAGCAGTGCTTCCATCAGCACCTTCATCTCCTCCCTCAGTGTTAGGATTTCTCTGCAACCACGATCTTCAGGGCAGGATAAGTATGAAAGCCGGGCAGCCTCCTGAAGCCTCAGGGAGTTCTCAGACACTGCAGCCAAGAGGTTCCATGAGCAAAGCTTGTTCTTCAGGGCATCCCTCAGCTCCTTCAGGAGCAGGATGTCCCTGCCAGTGAACTGATCCACAGCTCTCAGCAGGACGCACATGCTGACCGCCCACTGGACACAGCATAGCTCCAAGGTGGCCCTTCCCACCCTGCAGGAGCCCTGGAAGAATGCCACTTTCTCCAGTAACAGTCTGGTGTTCAGCTGAGCACGGATAAACTTGGCTTGGACCTGGAGAAAGCTCTCCCAGACATCAGCAGAAAGGGGATTTCCCCTGCTATGGGCTACACTGGCGATGTATCCGGCCAGCTGAACTGATGCTGCTAACCCCACCATAGTCTCCTCCAGAGCCTGTTTGCCTCTTGGAAAGTCATCAGACACAATAAAGCTGAACACTTGCTGAGACAGACGGTACCATGAGCCAGACACGGCTGCCAGGCATGCCTTGGTTTCATGGAGCCTTCCTGAGAGCGCAAGTGCTGCATGAAGAAGCCTCCTCGGGCAATGGCATTGCCTTGGGGCCGACTCCCGGGCCAGGCTGATGACGCGCTGTGTCAGAAACACAATCTCCTTGTGCTGCCCTAGTGTCATCTCCAGCTGGGGAGACTGGGCTAGGGGCAGTGCTTCCTTGGCTGCCTCGATGCAGCTATTAGAGAGCTCCAGCAATGTGGAGCAAGTAGCGTCGACAGCAGCCATGTCCTGGGCTCTTACTGCTTCCAGGAGAGCCGTAATGACCGGGTGTGTCTCTCCTTACCTCGGGTGTGAGCTACCTGGGTGGGAAGATGGACAACTTACAGTGTCATTTTGTGACACAGCCTCATCTCTAATGGTTTCTAGCCCAGTGCACAATGGGCTGAGGTCAAGCCCCTTTGCAACATCTGTTCTCCGCACTTGTTCCCGCAGAGGGCTGAGGATATCAGGGTGGTTGGACCCATCCAGCCCATCTCGGACATGGTGAGCAGCATCCATCAGGCAGCTTGCTGCCTTTGAGAAGACATCCTGAGTCTGGAGGCTGGAGAGTCTCTCTGGGAGAAGGGCTGTGACCGCTTTCAGCTGGAGGAGGGAGCTGGCCAGCTGCTCAACCCAAACCATCAAACCGTTCCTGAAAATGGGGTCTGTGGCTCTGTCCACATATCTAGTGGTGGCTTCTACCACCCACCGAGCCCAGCTGGTGAGGTGAGCTGTATGGTGAGAGAACCTCTCAGAATCCTGACTCTCCAGGGCATTTTCACACCTTTCACGGTGCTTGGCCATCTCCTGGACAGAAAGTGTGAGGAGTTCACGGGTGCTGACTGTCTCCTCAAAACACCACAGGAGGCTTTCCGTTGTTGCACACCATGCGCGGTACAAGGACCGCAGACGCTCGGCAGCGCTCGCTGGGGCTGTGTGCCTGCTCATCTCAGTGAGTGCCAGAGGGAGGCTGGCCAGGAGCCTCTTCAGATACTCCACCTGCTCTTTGATTGTTCTGGCGGTTTCGGTTTGGGGGCATCTGGCCAGGACAAAGTCTGTTGCTCTGAGCATCTGCTGGGCATGCATGAAGAAGGTGGTGGTGAGGGGCTGAAGCTTCTTTAAAAATCCTCCTTGTCCTGCTGGAAAACACCCCATGCTGGCAAGGCTAAGGGCACCTTCAACCAGCTGACTCAGGGTCTCCTTACCCTCAAAGAAGGTGTCAAGGACTTGGCACAGGGTAGCTGTGAGCACTGCCTGGTTGAGACTCTCCACCTCCTCTCTCATGGTGTCACATTCCTCTTCCAGGCTTCTTTCGCGCCAGCTTTGCCCTGGCTGTCCCTCCTGCTGGTTGATGCGGCTGCAGATGCTCTTTCTCAGCCGTAGCAGGACCCAGCAACATTGTAGCAGCTCCTGCTTTAGATCCGGCCTGGAGGAGTCAGCCAGGAGCATGCAGTAGAAAACAAGGGCATCCACATGAGCGCTGAGCTCACTGTTGGAGAGGTGCACAGGGTCTGGGCAGGAGAGAAGAGCCAGCAGCCTGCTCACATGCCAAGAGAAGGACCTGTGCCTGTCCCCTAGCTCCTCACTGCCCTCCTTGTTGACCAGCAGGGAAGCAAGCTCTTGGATGGTCCTTTCTGTTATCTGGAACGTGATTTCTTTGAAAAGGGCAACTCGCTGCTCCCAGGAGCATTTCAGATGGCTGTGCTTGGCTGTGTGGAGCAGAGGGATGCACTCCTGAAGGAGCTGCAAAGTTTGGGCCAAGCTCCTCCGTTGAGGACAATCTTGGAGTTCCTTGAGGTGCTTTGCTGTCAGATTGCTCAGCAGAAGCAAGGCCTCAGAGAAGGCCCGGAAAGCTGCCAGCAGTCCTGGCATGTCCCCTGCATCCCGCAGCATGCCCAGGCACTCCAGGATCCAGCTGGCAGCCTGAAGTATCCTCCTCACCCCAGCAGCATCTTCCATATGAAGGATCTAACCAGAGAAAGGCAGCCAGAAAAAATAGTCAAGAGTGGCTAAGGCTCAAGAATCCACCTTCACTGTTTCATCCCTTATGCAGCCAAAATGATACTGGGGCCCTTGAAGAGGAGAAAGGAGGAGATAATGTAGGAGGAGACTTGCTCTGGTGAGCACGTAGTGAAGAAACAACCATTGCTCCAGCTAAAGCTTCCCCCCAGCCCTTGTCCTGGTGGGAGGCAGCTCTTGTCCCTCCCAACAGCAGCATCCTTCCCCACTGCTGTGTCCCTACTTGCCCTGTCCCTGTCCCTTCTGCCATTACCTTCATTGTCTCGGTTAAGACCCTCTTAGACACCACAGCCAGCTCCAACATGTGGTGAGGGTTCTCTGGCTGTTTCTGGAGCTTGCAGGCCACCATCAGCATGCACCTCCCTGCCAGGATGAGGCACTCAGCTGCAGGATTTGTCTCCACCATGAACACCTCGTCGCTGAACTCCTTGGCCAACCTGGAATGGAAGCCGCTGGTCTTAGCTCTTTGCCATCCCTTGAGTACCAGCCTGGGCAAGTGGCTTTCAGGGTTTCTCATAGATTCAAAGAATTGTTTTGGTTGGTAGAGAGCTTGAAAATCACGGAGTCCACCTGTTACCCTATCGCTGCCAGAGCACCACCAAACCATGTCCCTCAGCACCACATCTCCATGGCTTTGAAACCCCTCCAGGGATGGGGACTCCACCACTGCCCTGAGCAGCCTGGGCCAGGCCTTGACAGCCCCCTTGTAGGAAGGAAATTGTTCCTCAGATCCAACCTAAACCTCCCCTGGCACAACTTCAGGCTGTTCCCTCTTGTCCTGTTGCTTGTTCCTGAGGAGACCTCACCTATCCTTGATTTTGAGCTGTGTTTTCAAACTATTTCAGAAGGTTTTGTGATGACTACAATTCACTGAGATATATGGTCTATCATCTGTCACTTCAGGGGGTGTTCAGCTTAAAAGGTTACTCGTTTGAGGTTTTGCTTCTACGGGAAACTTACCTTCTTGCAGCAGAAGTGAGTTCCTCCATGGCTTTGGATAATTTTTCTGCATTCTCTCCTAAACTGGGAAAGGCCTGAGAGACTCCATCTTCCTGCTGGAGGGCGAGGGTCAGATGGCAGAGCTGGGTAGCCATGGGGCGGAGGATCCTCTGAATGGCTTTGTTTTCCGTTAGGAACCCAAGGTCGTAGAGATAAAATGGCTCCATCGTGGCTGACAGGAAAAGGGAAACAAGACCTGGGATGATTTGGAATCCTTGGCAGTGTTGCCACAGTCACCAGTTTTACTGTGACCCTGCATTTGGATGGGAGCTGCCTGCCTCAGAAATGCTCCTCTCCCATTGAGAGTTGAGTTTGCACCTGCAAACAGCTCCTGGAACCCAGAGACCGGGTGGGGAGGGGGATTAATTACCCTTGATTACCATAATTGCACCTTGATCACCACCCCTCTGTTCCTGCAGTGTCTCGCGGGAGGGGAGAGGAGGTGACGGGGGAGGCCCGGCATGCGCCAGTGTCGCCATGGAGACGGTCGCATGGCGGTGACGTTACCACGGTGCGCCAGGGTCCCCGGTGTTAAAGCGGAAGGAGCAGGCCGCGGCCTCCGCCTGCGCCCGCATGGGCAGCTGTCTGATAGAGCCTAGAGTTTAAGCACCTCCGGTTCCATTGCCAGGTGGTTACAAACGTTTTCTGAAGGAGTCTGACCTGTAGAAGTGAGCTTTGTCACTGGGGTGTTACAAATGCCCCTGATGCACACCGTGTGATGTGCATCACACAACAGCACGCAACACTTGTGTGGCATGCATGATGTGACGTTCATTCTGTATTGTGCAACATTGTGCGTTGGGGTGTCGTGCATCGTGTGATGTGCGATGTGTGTCATGTGACATGTGGGTTGTGCATTGTGTGATATGGCGCATCATGTCGTGCAACATGGATCATGTGACATCGTGGAATGTGAGACACAACATGGATGAAGAGACCATGCTGTGTGTGACATACAATGTGGATCATGTGACATCATGGAGCATGTGACAACATGGATCAGGGGACATTGTGCAACATGGATTATGTGACATCACGGAGCACGTGACACACAGCATGGATCAGGGGACATTGTGTAATGTGTGACACTCAACACAGATCATAAGACGTGCAACTTGCAACACACAACACAGATCACAGGGCATTGTGCATCATGCGACGTGGCTCCTGGGACACTGTGAAAGGATTGATATCCCCGGTTGCTCCCTGGCTGATGCACAGAAAGAAGTTCTAGATCTTAGTAGCCATGCTTGTATTCTTTTCTTAGCCTCACTGGCAGTTTAGTCATTTGTTGCGGAGAGTTGGTAATGTTTTGAAGCCTGCTACTTCTCTCCTGGCAAAGATGAAACAGGCCTTGAGATGGTTTGTTAAGCCAGAGCACCTCTGATAACAGGGACCCAAGGTGTCAGGAAAAGCACAAAGGAGGGCACCTGTGTCAAGATAAGCACCTGGAAAATAACTTAAACTGATCTTGGAGCCTTCCAGGGACGATGAGCTAACCCCCACAGCCACGTATGGGCAAAGGTAGCCCAGCGTTCACCTATCGAACAGCGTGAGGAAGACTCTGAATGACCACCGGGTGAGGGGAAAAAGACCCTAACCCTAATTTTACTACTCANGGGGAGGATCGAAGGGAGCGCGGCCCTGTGCGGGGGTTTAATTATTAGAAACGAGCGTTTATGGAGCGATGCTCCCGCGGAGGTCTCGGTGTTTCTAAATAATAGCCTAGTTAAAAAAAAATCATCTAGTGCCCGCAGCCCTGAAAGCTGAAGTCTGAAAAATAAATTCAGCAGATTAATGGGGCAGGACGTGCTCCAGGGGCCTAATCCGGGCAGAGAACTGCCGAAAATCCTCGCGATGAAGCGTTCGAGATGCTGAGAGGCAAATTTCTCATTTTTCTGAATTAAAAATAAACGTGGGGGATTTGGCTCTCGGCATCCCCCCCGGGTGACCGGGCCAACCGCGTCGTCGACAGCTGGGCTTGCACAAGAACTTGTCTTTTTTATTATTCATTGGTTTAGGACTAAAAGGCTGAAAAGCGCCTTGTGTTGGGGTGTAGTATTACCTGGCACTGCCACCTCCCTTGGCTGCGGTTCCTGCAAAAAGCAGCTTTTNGGCCTCCCACCTCGGGGAGGAGCGATAGAAAAAGAAGGGGCTTCGGCAGCTCCGGGTTTTGTTTTAACTCTGTTGGGTGACACAACATAGAGCCCGCGACGTCGTGCGACGCGGGTCACGGGACGTCGTGCAACGCGCGACCTTGTGCGACACG
>VWZY01008734.1:0-10972 GCA_013399075.1 Chloroceryle aenea | reverse complement strand
CCCTGCCCAGCAGCAGCCACAACGTGGGGGGGTTCCCAGCACCTTTCCAGCTCTCGGTGCAAAGCACGGCACGGGGAGGGCTGCTGTGGGGGAAATGAGCCTGGCCCAGGGCAGGTGCCAAGAATCTAAATCCTAAGCAGCAGCCACTCTCTTCTGAAGAGCTAGATTCCAAGATGAAGGTTTCCTTGGCAGAGGCAGCGTTGCTTGACTTTCTGAGGTGCCCTTTGCCACGGCTGCCTTGTGCACACGTGAAGGCTGCTGTGCCACACTGCTGTGTGAAATAAAGGATAAAGGAGAGGCAAGTCTTACTCTGTGGCCTAAGTAACTAAAAAAACCAACCTGGAGTTGTTCCAAGCCTCTCTCAAGGCTGCACACCCAGCGTTGCTGGGGGTCTTCACTCTCTTAGCTTTCAGCTCCTCTGCTCTTTTGCCTCATTAACTTTCAGAAAGCAAGAGACAAATCAAGGGCAATTGTTATCTGACCAAACATGGAGTGAACTTTAGTTCGAGCTCAAGATGCCTGAATTCAGGTGTCTGCCTGTCTGAACAGGCTCAATGGATTCCGGGTACCCTGAAGGAGAGTTTGTCCACGACCGGGCAGCATAGGGACTAGCTCTCCATTGATCTCCTCACACTGGCTTCTTGGCATCAACCCAAACTCTACCCTCCAGTATCAATTCAGCACTTCAGTTCTTCAGAGCACCCATAGAAGACTGGTAGAGTCCTCTGCAGAGGACTGGAGGACCCCGAAGTCACCCACACACTTGCTGACCAGCAGCTGAAGACCAGGATACCCTAAAACATCCTAAGCACCTCTCAGGTTCAGTTCATCTAGATCTAAAGCTGATGTGCAAAGGGGATGAGGTGAAGATAGCAGTGGATTATATCTCACCTTGCTGGTCTGACAAATCTTACAGATGCCTTTCTCGGGGTGGAAAAACACGCCTGCATTGGGGGTACAGATTGCAAACGTTTCACATACACCACTGGAAATTAAAACTGGCAGCTACATTCCCCCCTTCTAATGAAACTTGACTACTTCAGTCTTCCTCGAGCATGCAACGAGGTTCTTTTCCCTTTAATTAGAAATGTTGCCCACATGCTTTCTCTTTGTTTATTTTACTTAAGTTTATTGTTTGCTAAGTAGCTTGGCCCCCTTTCAGAAAGGAGCTCGGATACCTCTCCTGACAGCACAACTCAGAGAAACACCCCTTCATTTTTTAATTCAATCCCATCCTAGAGGCAGCAGTCGGAAACAAATAATGTCCAGGTACAGCTTGGAAAGCACGACAACTGGGGTAAGGTTTTAGGGAAATCAAAATCAAACTGTGGGACAATGTCTGCAAAATCTGTCCAGGGTTTAAACATCATTCTGCAGCCAGCACTTATCTGAGGCTGTCTCAAAGGCAGTTTATTGATCAGAGGAGGATTTTTATTTTCTTTTTATACTTGTCTGAAAGGAAGAGTGGCTCAGGGACTGAAGAGGATGAGACAGCACTGAATAGAGGACCAGGATGGTGGCAGCATTCAAATCCATACTGGCAGTGGGGGAAAAGCAGACCAAAGGGATTTGTTTGTAATTTCACCACGGTCATTTATAATAAAAGGTGAAGGATAAAGGACTTGGGTCTTGCTACTTCCTTTCAACACACGTAAGCTGGGTCCACGCAGACTCCTGCAAACCCAGTCTAATGTGCCTACTTTTCTTCTTGACAAGGATCTAAACCAAATGGCTTCTAATGGGATGCTTGAAAGAGCATGGAGGGGGTTTTCAGGGAGCTCCTTATCTCTGAAAAAGAACCAACTGTTCAATTAAAATTCACTCTTAAAAGTGACTTAAAAGGTGGCTCTCTAAGGTTCTTTGACACGTTCCAATCTGTGTTTTTCTTCCCCTCCCTCTCGTTTTCCCAAGTGCTATTCCACATAGTGACTTAATAAAAATTACATTTGAGAATTCTTTGTGCCAATCCAAAGAACACAGCCTAAAATCCAGGCAACAGCTCTCTAGGTGAGAGATTAATTTACACAAATGCAGATGAGAGGAAAGCTGCTGTTAGTGAGAGGTGCAACACGGCCAAAGGTGGTTGGTGTTTCCACTGAAGACACTCCACAGAGAGAGAGAATAGCAGCAAGAGCTACCCAAAACCAGAGACTATCAAAGGAAAAACAAGAAACCACAGCATCCCTCTGTTTAAAGAATGAAGTAATGTGATCTTTCTACCATAATTCCTAAATTAATTTTCATGGATTTTTAGGAGTTGGCAACAGGATGCTCAATCTGAGGTCTACCAGGCAGCCTCCTTGGGAAGCATTTGGAGAGCAAAGGTTTTCACTGCATCTTTTAACTGATTCCTGTAACCATCTTTTCAACTAGATTTTTTCCCCCTTTTGTATCATATTAAACCCTTTGCAAACTCTTCAGACTGTCAAGCAATCTCCAAAACTCTGGATGACTGGAGGAAGTCTTTCAATAGTGTTCAGCATTTGAATCTATGCACCAAATTTACACCTCATGTTTTCAGAGGAGCATCTGGAGTCCCTACCAGTAGAAGCATCACAACACCCCACAAACAGGAATGCACCTGTAAAGCTTTAGACCAGTGGTGGGCAGTTTTTTCCCCTCCACCATGTTAAAAACCATCACAATAATCACACCCACACCTTAGAGAACTAATCCTGCTATCAGGACTGTGGCCTTTTGTCCCACCTTGGATAGTGCCCCTGCTTCCAGTAAGGATGCCACACTTCACCACAAGAACAGTTCTAAAAAGGAATTTAAAGATTTTACCGTTCAAAGCATTTGGGTTGGTTTCAACTTCATCAAAAAATCAGGCAAGAGGGGGATACCAAAGCAACATGAAGGAAATGAATGAGAATGTGCAAGACTGGAGGTACTGCTTCATCAGCAAGAAGAAAACACTCCTCCAGCTCCCAGGCTGTGCATCACCACACTGCTAGAGACCTCGGGTAGCAAAAACTGCCAGGAATTACCAGGGCTTGCAAATCACTTTTTTTTCCTTGGTAATTACTCTTGAATTTAAGAAATCCTGCCTGTCCTCGTTTTGGTCTTTCATAGTTTGTGTAAGCAAAAGCAGCACAGCTCTGGGCCATGCCTTTGAAGTTGCAGGACCCCAGAAAAGCAGACCTGGAAGGAGCTGTCCGGACCATACACATTTCAAGAAAGTTTTCCTCTGAATTAGGTCTAATCTGGTGCCATGGAGAGCGAGGGGTTCCTGAGTGAAGCAGATGAGGTGTGCTCCTGGAGGATGTGTGAGTTTAGTTTCCTCCAAAAGGCATTCACTGAAGTGTTCACTGATGGAGGGTAGCAGGACGATTGAGATAGGTCCGAGATATTCAAGGATGTGAGGAAAAATGTTCAACCCTAGAGGGCAGGGGTGGTGTTTTGGTTAAAAACCACGAGTGAGTTAATGAATTGCACCCTCCCGTTGCCACAAGGCAAAAAAGAAGTATCCAAATATGAAAGTTTAATGAGTGTGATTCATGCCATATTTCAAAACACTACATCATTCAGCTTTATAGTTAGGTTTGGTTTGCTGGGGGGGGGAGAATTGGGCACAAGTGTCTGAGAAATGGGGCAGGGATAAATATTCATATTTTTATTTTGACAAGAGATGTCCAAGCACAAAGTCTAAGAAAGCTAGACCTGAGTAACAGCAGAATTGTCCTTTTTATAGCTTCCCTGCTGATTCCCTCATGATTTAAATTGTAATGATCTGCCAAGGCTGATTTGGGCTTTACTTAGATTTAACAGCAGTAGCAGCAAACTGATAAAGCTTAAGAGTAAAGTAGCTTATTAGCACTGGCAGCTTAACCAACAAACATCACAAAAAGGATTTGAAGCAGAAATTGAATCCCCCCTTGCTTTTGGACCAGTAACAGCAGAAGATGCTGGATACCCCCGAGTCAATCGCATCGGCCACCGACTGCGACAGAACTGACCCAAGAAGCCATAGTGGAGAACTGACATAAAATCCATGGGCACTGGGCCTGTCACCCCCCTCCCCTCGCAACATGTGACCACTGTGACAAGGGACAGACAGTGCAGGATCAGTTTGAAAGGCTGAACACACACCATGTCTTGTGAGAAAGCTTGCTAAATATCTGAAGCCTCAACAAGTGTCACGCTCTTTCACGCACGATTTAAAGAAGGGTGCAAATGAAGTAAGAGATTAAAAGAATACCCTTCTCCCTGGAGAGAAAGTGGGACATCTGATGCTCTTGCATTTTGTCCCGTGGAGCCAGTGCTAAGGAGACAACCACACCGTACAGAGGATGAGCAGAGAGCAAACAAGGACACGAGCGAGCTTTCAGACAAGCCTCCCGTGTCACAAGGCTGGCCGGCCACGTTTCTACCCTTGTAGCTTGAGCTTCTTACACTTCACTCACCCAAAAGATCTGCTGCACTTCTTCAATGCAAGTGCCTTCTGCAGCACTTTATTGGTGGCTAAGTTGTGCCCGAAGGCACAGGCTTTGGCACGGACCCACCAGAGACTGCGTCCAGGCAGGGGTGGTGCTGCATGAGCATTAAACACACTGGTAAGCTACTGCTGTAGCCCTTGGGAACAGGGAGAGGAGAAATCATACAATCATGGGGTCATTGTGGTTGGGAAAGACCTTCAGGAGTCCAACCAGAAGCCAGGATTGCCAAGCCCACCACTAACCACCTCATCTCCATGTCTTCAAATGCCTCCAGGGACAACAACAGCTCCACCACCTCCTTAGGCAGCCCTGTTCCAGTTCTTCACCACCCTTTCAGTGACAAAATGTTTCACAATCTCCAGTCTAAATAAAGCAACCTTTATTTTAGCACCTGAAAACAATAAGCAGCTGTTTTTAAGAAGTGATGTAGAATGTAAAAAAGACCAAATTTCAAACTATGTGCTTGCCAAACAAGCCAACCACAGCAGGAGGAGTTTGAGGCTCGATTTGGTCCTGTAAAAACAGCTGAGGGAAGGAGAGCAGCTGCACTTCAAAGTTCTGAGCCTCCAGACAGGAGCAAAGGAAGGCAGCCAGATAAGGAAGCTCTGCTCAGAAGTAACAACTGCAAGATGAAAGACAAAGCCCTTGCTGCATGTGAAAAGGTACTACCTGTTTTATCTCTTAGGTATCAGTTGCATTCCTACTGGCTACACAGAGTGTCAAACAGTGGATTCTCAAATGCTCATGAGGAAGCTGCTTTAAAAAAGTGAATAAATTAAATGTTGACCATTTACATCAGTTTAAAACCAAAATCTGACCTTCTCATGACAACAGCAGGTTGCAAGGTCAATGCTCCAGTGCACCACCAAAGCTCATAAACACTGTTAGCAGGGATGGGGTGTAAGCTCAGGCTTGAAACATCCAAGCACCCTAGCACAAAAGTTCAAATTCCAACAGGGCTGACTCAGTCCTTCCGCCTTCCAAAGTACATAAATCTCATTCCACGCAGTTTTACTGCAAAATGAATTCTTAAAAGCAGGGGTCCTTCCCCCTGCTGTGCCAGAGCTGAGGGTTCCTGGTGCTGGTATTTTGTTTCCTGCCATTCTTCATGGGAGAACGGGCTGGCAGGCTCTACCTCGGGTCCAGCCATCAGGTGGTTACTTGTTGGTAGTGAACATCTGGCTTTGAGAGCCTGAGATTGAGTTCCAGAACTACAATGACTCGCAGTAGTTTACTCTTAGTGCCATATAGTTCCAAATACTGCATTTGAAGACACTTCAGCTAAAATGTTTTGTGTGGCATCAAACCTAAAATTAATTAAAAGCAAGGCAGCATCACAAAAACCCACCCCCCACCTAGCCCAGTAGAAAATGCCTACTTTGAATAACTTAATTCTTCTTTTTCTGTTAATTCTGAATTACTGTGATTGCATGGAGAAAAATCAAGCATGATTTGATCACATTCAGCAGACCCAGTTCTCCCTTGGGGTTATTCCTACAGAGCTCCTTTCCAGTTTCTTTTGTATCTCCACCAAGGAAGTGAGTCCGTGGACACAGAGGGACAGGATCTAGAGAGCCAGCTAACAGAAGCAGAGAAAAGGTAATTATGAGCTTAATGGAAGCATTCCAGCCTGGGAAGGAAAAAAGAAAGAGTATCTGGTACAAGATAAACAGGTAGAAGCCTTTCTTAGAGAACAGTTGTTTGAGATTTAGACTGTGATGATAAAGAAATGAGTCATCATCCATCAGTATGAATACACTCTACAGTTAAATCATTTGATGTGGTAACTTAAAACCACAGCCAGTTTTAGATTCTTTTCTAAACCTACATCAAAGAGGAAGAGCTTCCAATAATTCTCATTGAGCACCACAGATTTCAGAGGCACTCTGGTAGGCAGACTCCAGTAGCGCTCTGCTAAAGCTCTCCTGAAGCACTGGGAAGTTATCTCTGCAAAAAGGAAGAGAGACAATGATAGGAAGTTCCAGAAATACAAATGACTTGCACTAACTTACAGTGAGTGCCCTGTAGTTCCAGCTGGGGAAAGGCATTTATGGGGCAAACCCACCTCCTCCAGATCACCCGGCAGACCACAGCAGGAATGGACTAAAGGGCTTTGAAAAAGCCCTGTCCAATGCTGTAATCAGACTACACCACGTCAGGAGCTGCTGAAGCACTGCAAGGTATGAACAACTTCCATTACAGCCCCTGCAGAACTACACTGAGATCACAGTTGTATTAACTTGGGGTAGAAACACCAGAACTACCGTGCCAGTTCCTACTTCCTACCTTTCAGCAATGAGAAGCACGAGAGGAAAAACCTTCCCATTTATTGTGACACTTCTTCGGTGACAATCTACACCTAGGAAGAGTTTGGGGCTTGGTGGAACAAGATGTATCCCTGGGGACACAGAGTCTCCAGGCACACTGGCTGATGAAAGCAACCCTTTGAAGCTAGAGGCATTTTAAGAGTTAATAGTGGGATGCTGTCACCCTGTCCTACTCAGCTGCCAGCTTGGGCAGTGGCTATCTGTGGAACCTCTGAATGCACTGAGACTCCTGTGCCTCTCCTGTAGGAGCTGGGGAAAGAAATGCATGGGGTGGTAGAATCACGTGCTCCAAACCCCCTCTGTGTTTGATTTGAATATCATTTGGGCTGTTTCTCAGAGTAAGTTTGGTGTCTCTCCAGTTAATCCTGTGTTTCCAAGGTAAAGGGGCAGAGGGAGGCCAACTGCTTGAAGTTTGAGGTTAGGTCCACCCATTTGAAAAGTCAGCATTCCAAGAGTTAAGGGTTTTACAGTGACATCAGCTCCAACGTGCTGCAAAGATCAGCATCTTCTCCCGCCCCTGATGAATGTAGCTTGACTTCAGGTCCATTAAAGGGTGTCCCAAAACCAGAGCTACTGTTCCTCACAAGCACCTTTTCTCAGGAGCTCCATCTCTATCAGACAGAAGGCTGTGCAGCACCAGCTCTTTCCTAATCCAAGGCCTCAGAACCCCCTAATATCCAAGTCAAGATGTAGACTTGCCTATCCAGGATGTGGAACCTAAAGTTTTCCTCTGCAGGGCAAAGAAAGAACTAAGTTTCCAAATCCTTGAAAGAACTGCTGATTTTTTAAGCGAAGGCACCAGCTTGTGCATAACCTACCAGAAGTCAACACCCGTGCAGGAAGGTAGCAGAAGCCAAAGGGTCGGTGCAAACACACCCAGTGTCACTCAAGAAGCTTTGGAGAAACTCAGCTGAGGGAGCTCTTTTGAACATCTCAGGCTGGTGAGGTAGGAGAGAGGGAACAAACCAGCAAGGCAAAGGTTTTGGGCACGCACGGCAGAACCACATTTCTGAGGGGATCCAGTCCCTCTAGTATGCACTAGATGGTGTTTACATTACCCAGGACATACCTTCTGTTTCCTGGGAGCTCTGTAGGAAGCAGAAATTAAGTCGTTTGCAGCCAATGATTGTATGTTAACACTTATCCATCCAAAGCAACCTCTCCACATCTGCTGGGGGAGGGTGAGGAGGCAGGGCACGGATAAAAATAGAAGAATGAAAGAGTTATTCTTTGAAATTTATTTGCAGCATGGTAACGTAAAGAGTGGTGCACATAGTATTTGAAGTCTTAAATGATGTTTACATACCAATGTTAGGGAGAAATTACTTATGTCTGTATTCTAAAGTGACTGATCCAAATCAATTCAGGTAAGCAAAACATTATGCATAGCTTATTTTAAACATTCACTTCAAATTGCAATAAACACAAGTACTCCTTAAGCCAATTTTATTTTCCAGTTTAAGTCATAGGATCCTTCTGGTGCAATTTTCCCCCTTTTCACATTAACAACCTGTAGTGAATTACGTGTGGGATCATCAACATCTCAAAGGGTTCAGCTCAGCGATGCCCCCGGCCCCGTATTTCAAACCTGTCTTGTCTTTATTACAAAACACTTCCTGCATATCACAGCTTTGGTGATGGATACCACATGAAAACCAACTTCTTTTCAGGCATTGTGATAATAATATTTAACCTTTAAACTCCTGTTTAGTGACACATGGTAACGTGCTATTAAAACAGAGAAGGCAAATCTCAGCTCTAAGGAGCAAACATCTATCAAATAAAGCGATGGGTCACAGATTAGAGTGAGGAGGGATGCTGACAGGAGGGTGTGGTGAAGGATGTACAGGACACTGCTCGGGGGCACCACCTCTGAATGACATCCTGGAGCCACTGAATCAGCTCAGGAGGGGGTTCTTGCATAGCTTTGTCAGCAGAAGGTTGGCACCAAATCGTGCTACGGTGAATCGTCCAAACCACTCGAGTAGCAAACCCGAGGAACTGTAACAACTCAAGTCCCAAAGCCTCTCTTTTCACATTGCATTCAACATTTTTTGCCTTTATTTCTCCTCCCCAGTGTCTTTTGGCACACTTTTTGGGCTGCTGGTGGTGTCAGGTAGCTTTCTTCCTTTCTCTTATTAGTGTCCAAAGCCATTTAAACACAAAGCACAAAGCACCAGCCAGTAAGGTGCTGCTTACAAAGTGAATTCTGCCCTGCATGGAGTCAGCAGATGGCAGAAATATTTTAGAAGAGGTGGGAGACTTGCCTTGCTGAGTGGCAAGAACAGGAAAAAAAACCAAGCAAAACACAACTTAAAGCAAGTAAATCACAGAGATTGGCCTCCTTAAGGAAAATCCTATTAGAAGCCTTATCAACTTAAAGCTAGGCAAAGAAAGCATCTCCTGCTAACAGCATTACTGTGTGACCCACAACGGCCAGCCTACCACTGCCAGTGTCCTGCCCCAAACTCCTCTTCAGCTGGTTCTCTCCAGAGGAGTGGTACCTGCCAACTGCACTTCCACCTGCACACAGGCCTCACAAACTAACAGCATCCACCACAGGGCCACTCATTTCCACTCCTGCTTCTCAGGGTGCATCGACCAAGTGTCATTTCTGGCTTTCAAATCTGGTTTTATCTTGGGAAGGTATTTTACTGGAAGATCTGTTTTTTTGGTCCTGCTTGAGTTCCCTGCTGGAAGGTGCTCTGTATGGTTATTTCTAAGAGAGACCACCACTGCTGGAAGAGACCAGAAAGCAAAAACCCACAGAAAGGGGGGGACACACCAACATCAGAGCTCTGGGTGTCTGGGTTGGTAACCCACACTCTTCTTTTCACAAACTTTGTGTGGCATTGCTCCAAATAAGCAAATCTCAGGACATTTGGGTAGAAAAGTATTTCATCAGGAGACAAAAATCCAAGACAGGGTATCTTTTAATTTGATAAGGAAGACTGTGTAAGCACATTAGTCTGTCTGTCTTTTAAAAAGGGAAAAGAAAACCCCAAACTAAACCAAACCACAAACCAGACAAACTAAAATTCACTGCCATGTTATTACAGTGTAGCTCCAGCATTTCTTCAGGGGAAGAGGATTTCTAGTGTTACCAAACTCTCCTCCTACTTTCCATAGGAGTAAAGAAACTTGAGTTGTCCCTTTTAAATAGTTCTTGGGAAATACACTTGTAAGAATTTCAAGCTTCCCAAAGTGCTATCTATGTATAGTGAATAACCAGCTCAGAAAATGCAGGCTGCAGACAGCAAACAAACAAACAAACAAACAAATGCTTTTGCTTCTCCAACAGAAGAACAGCAGCTCTCCCTTGAACTATTTCACACCATTTGTTACAGAGCTGCTACCACATTTCAAGTCACCCCTCTCCCTCCTACCTCACCAGGGGTAATTCCATGCAACTCCTAAAAGCAAGCAGTTCAGTATTACCAAGGAAATGATGATTGTCACAATGCAACAAAATATTAAGGCCAGTGAATAATAACTGAGTATTTATAAATAACACTAAGTTCTATTAAAGCTTGCTTTTCCAAATGGAACCAGAACAAAAGCACAACAATTCTGTAGTGTACCAAGTGTATATTTCAATTTACTGTATGCAGTCTAACAACAAATTTGGTCATAATTTACCAGATATACATAAATCATTTAAGTAGTAAAAGAAGATTCAGTTTCAAGAGAATAAGGTTATACCTTAAGGGAAAAAAAAAGAAAACAGGGGGGGAAAAAAAAGGAAAAAAGATTAAAAAAAAAGAAAAAAAAAAAAGGAAAACACATTGAGAATGTAGAGCCAGGTCCAGTTTCTAAGCATCAAGTGAGCAGTATTCTAGTAAAGCAGATTTAGGTGAATTTCAGATATATATATATTTATATATATAGACAGATCTACCAATTGTAAACTATGGTTTNAAAAAACAGGGGGGGAAAAAAAAAAAAAAAAAATTAAAAAAAAAAGAAAAAAAAAAGGAAAACACATTGAGAATGTAGAGCCAGGTCCAGTTTCTAAGCATCAAGTGAGCAGTATTCTAGTAAAGCAGATTTAGGTGAATTTCAGATATATATATATTTATATATATAGACAGATCTACCAATTGTAAACTATGGTTTAAAGGGGATAAATGGGATGGAAAACTCTTTATGCTATACTTACATATTCACAAAGCAGAACATTACTTTAACGTTTAAAATACTTTTTCA
>VWZY01008731.1:80274-97744 GCA_013399075.1 Chloroceryle aenea | reverse complement strand
CGCCGTCGGCCACTGCTCCTGTGCGCATGCGCGGGGCCGGCGCGGCCAGAGGTCCCCTGGCGGGCGTGGCGCGGAGCGGAGCTTTCGTCACCGGGGCGCCGGGACCGCGTGCGGGAAACGAGCGGATTCGCTCAGTTTTATCGGGACAATAAAGTCTATAATACGTTTTAGTGACGCCAGAGCGATCCCGGGTGCGCCCAGCAGTGGGGTTTGTTAGGGCCACCACATCCAGATGCTGCTAAGGGTGCTGATCTTGGGGATTTATTCTAAATTATATTAACGTGAGATTGTTAACAAGGTGCAGGTGATAGGAATATTTAATAATAACAAGATTCTGAGGACTGAAGGAACATGACACTGTTCTGGAAGACTCTCATCGCCAGTGTGTTTTTTTGTGTGCAGTGTATTTTGGGTTCTTTCATCCAGCTCTTTGCTAAAATGGCCATCAGCAGGACTGGAAGTATTTTCTTGGTGAGATAATTCCATAACTTACTCCCTCATTTTGCCCGTTCTCATCCCTCCAGTTCACATGTACTTGGTCAGTGTGTGATTTGCTCTCCGATCAGTGTCCCCAGCTTTCTTATTGCCCTTGAGCTGCACAGCAGCTTCTTTTCCATCAGTTGCAATTTTGACAAGCTGTGTCACTTGATAATTTGTCTTTTAAATGGGTACCACTTTCTGATAATCCTATGTAGAGTGCCGGGAATGATCTGTTGCTGTAATAACCAGTAAATGTTAAAACACTGATGAGCTGTACAAGCTGTCCCCAAGCCTGGCACGCTGGCAGGCTCCACAGGGGTCCCTGGCAGCAGTGAATAAATGATGTCTGTGAAAAGCTGAATTTGCTTCTCTCTGGCCTACAAGTAAAGCTGTGCTTCAGGAGAGTCCTGGTCCCTGATGCTGTTACAGATTTAATCTAATGAGTTGAAGTTCAGGCTTCTGATTGCAAAAAAAATGAAGAGGTGAGGTAGAAGAGGCACAAATACAGCCAGCAGCAGTTAGCAAAATTATGGGATGTTGTAAAATCTGTGTTCAGTTCCTCTTGGCATCAAGTCTTTTCCAGAGGTATGTGGTTTCAGAAGGCGCTTTGGCTACACAAGGAGTGGACTGGAGGATTGCCACTGTGAACTTTCTTCAGACTAGTTTCTTGTCACCATTGGTCGAGGGTTCCTGAGAGGCTTCTCAGGCAGCTGGCTTAGGTGGGACCACAGGTCGTTGAGGTCCTGAAGGAAACTGGGTTTGTACTGTCTCCCTGAAGAGAGGAAAACACACTTTGTGAAGTATTTCATGACAGTAATTTTTAAGCAGTTGCTAGCAAATCTAGATAGATATTTATAGAAATACTACAAACCCTGGAGCAGGGAAGTGAGATACGGTAAAAAAATCCAGACTCGGTGTGGCAGGCTGGAAAAGATGTTGCAGAAAATCAGGTTAATAGAAACACACAGATTTCAAAGTGCAGCTAATTATTCAGCATTAAGCTAATGGTATTTCAGAGTCAATTTCCTGAGTCATTCTTCATATTCTCTTGCATCATTTTGTTTTGATAATTCTTTTTTTTGTGGATCCGAATTAAATCCACAGCCTGGCTAAGCTGCTTCTCTGGTATCTGGCTGCAGAATTCAGAGTTCAGTCACTGGTAGCAGTCTGCTCCATCCCATGCTACTCCCAGCCTGCGTTGTAAGGGCAGGCAATAAAGCTCACACCCAAACAGAAATCCTGTTTAATGCATTATAGATCATTCTAAATACTTGGAAATTCAGATGGTTTCACTATATCAAAAAGCCACAGTCACCAGTAATGATATTAGAAAAAAAAAAGACACTGTAGAATTTGGATTGCTCAAAATAATCCAAGTATGGATGTGTTTTACCTGATTGTTTCCTGTGTTATGACTTGGTCTGTTATTTGGATTTGGTTGTTGCACGTTGTTATCCCTGAAATAAAAACCACGTCATCAGGTAAATCTCAGAATCCTAGAATGGTTTGGGCCAGGAGGGAGCTCTAGAGGTCATCTGGGCCAAGCCCCTGATGAGAGCAGGGACATCCTCAGCTAGAGCAGGTTGCTCAGAGCTCTGTCAAGCCCAACCTCGAATGTCTCCAGGGATGGGGCCTCAACCACCTCCCTGGGCAACCTCCTGGGCAAATCTTTCAGTTTAACGGTCTTGAGGGACACAGGGTTTTTCAGAGGATGAGGCTACAGAGATCTGGATTCTGACTCCACCCCTTTCTGGCCTTGGCAAATCATTTCCATCTGCTATGTCCCTGTGTCTGTGCAATACAATTATCAATAACAATTAGGAAATTGGGGAAAAAAGGCTTGAGAACTCACAACCAGATTGAACTGCTTACTAGCAGGGTACTCGCTACTAAACTACCTCCTACTACTAACAGCAGGGAAGTCTTTTCCTCTTATGTTTGCTCTAATGGAATTCTTTGTGTGGATAAAACATCTGCCTGGCTTGCCAAATGAACCTGGAACGTGCTCTAGGGTGTTGAAATAAGCATTTGTAGGAAGTGAAATACCTTCGTTGTCTTCTACTTTTACTGCAAAACTTCCTTCTTATTGCATCCCGCTTAATTACTGCTAACACAGTAATGATTATCACTGGCAGCACAAGGAGGAAAAAAATAAGCAGACCATCCCGAAGTGATGTATCTAGGGAAAAAAGAATTGAAATCAGGTAAGTTAGTAATCATTTTTATCCTCATATTAAAGCATTTTTCCTGCTAAAACCATATTTCTGTTGTTACAAGTACTGTCTTCAAATTATTAGAGATTTAAACCAGTGAAACTGGAGGCTGCTGGTTTTGTTCTCAAGCTATAGTCTTCCTCTATGATGTCCATTTAATCAGAATTCTGCTTTAAATACCTAAGTAAATGTCTAAATTATCTAACCTGACATAACAGTACTTCTAAGCTATTAATGTATTGCTTTTTATCTCAGACAAATTGAGTTCAGATTCTTCCTTGATGTCTGCAAATGTGCGCATCAGAGAGTAATGCTTGTTCTTGAAGTCAGTCCATGGCTAAGTGTCCCATGCAGTAGAAATAAAAACATTGACAAGAGGCTGAAAAAAGCCCCTGTTATTAGAGCATTATTTTGTCAGATGCTGGGGGCATTCTGAAGGCCACTTTCAGTATCCTACCGATGTGAGCTGGGCCACTGTCAACGCTGCCGCCGTGGCCTGACCGGTTGCAGAAGGGAGGTGCCCACCCAGCATCACAGTGGCAGTTCCCGTTGTTGTTGCACACCTACAGTGGATACAGGGGGGTCAGTCAAATGAACAATGCCTTTGGACTCTGTTTTGATTTTTCATCTAGAAATATATAAATCCAGAATCCCGACACCGTCCTCCTTAGAGGAATATTTTCCTTTTACAATTCAACAGCTTAGTAAAGCTAAGTTTTCCCTAGGGAAAACCAAAAGACATGTCTTTCAATGTTTGTGCTAAGAGGTTTACAGTAATCTGGCAACGTGAATTACCAGTTAAAAGATGGACTTAACTTTTAATACAGATCAGGGAAAAAAAAGCCACACCAAACCCAAAAAGCCATCTGGCTGGTGACTGTTTTTATACAGGGGTTTTGCACCTGTCTCTGTCTTCTGGAAACGGGGCACTAAAATGTTATCTACTCACCCCGTGATCATTGCATTTCTGCTTCACATCACAGCTGTAACCCAGATGGCTTGCAGCAACACACTCAAAATCTACACAGGCCTGGAAAAAGTAATTAGTGTTTTTCAAACAGAAAACTTCAAAAAGTCCCATCATTTTATAAGTACAGTGTATAAATGTGTATCTGTTTGCTTAAATGTCAAGAAAAAGGAGTGATAGAACATTCAGTACTTCACACTTTTGTAGCTGTATTTGTCTCAGATTTCCTTAAGTCTGTGAATACTTTCTGATGGAGTGATTTGAATTACAGATAATGTAGTTCAGTGACCTGCAGCATCCCAGTGGAAAGAGCTTTTTAATTGTTTGTGCAGCTCTGAAAAAGCAGGGGGGGTTTATTATATTATGGCATACAAGTTAGAGAGCTAGGTAATGCTTTTGAAAGTTAAGAACATTCCAGCTGGTAGAATGTATTCTTTAATGCTTCTGTGGTTCATCTTACCTTCTTTTCTCCACAGGCTGTTCCATCATGAACTTGAGCAGGATTGGGGACATCCGATCCCAGGTCGAAGTCAGAAGACCAGCATAAAACCCCAGAGGCGTTATTGACAACACTCCAAGCAGGAAGGTTTTGGAGACTAACAGACGTGCAGTGGAGCTTGCCACACAGACTGTGCCTGCATTGAAGGAATGACACTCAGAGGCAAGGTGAACCAGTGTTGGTGCCAATACACCATCCAGCCAAACTTTTTAGCTTCCATTGTAAGGATATAATCTTTTAAATCTCACGTTCTGAAAAGTTTGCCCCAGAGTATTTTTTTCTACATTGCAGGTTTTAAGTTTAGCTTTCATTTGCTGATAACTTACTTAACAGGACATTTCTTGTATGTTCCACCTTTCATTCCACAGTTTCCAAACCTATCTCCTTTAATATTTGCTTTTTCAAAGCAGATGTCTGGTGCTTTTCGTGCCCCTGTACAAAAAAATAGTGAATCTTAGTAAGCAACTACACTATCTTAAAATGCAAGAGAGAAGAAGAATTGGAAACGACCATTAGGAGATATCTATTGACATCTAAATGACTACTGGAAATGTCTGTTAGCAGACCACAAGTCTTTTTGCATTACATTATAAACATACCTTTTCCATATATAGATTCACACTGTGAATCAAAACTCTGGCATGCTCCATAGTAGCAATATGCCTTCCTGTTGTCACATGGGTAACCATTCATGATATAAAGGTCGTCTGGGCAGTAGGCGTTGCTTCCATTGCAGAACTCGGGTAGATCGCAGAAATCCCTTTTCGACCTGCACTCTGCTCCTGCCACTTTAAACTGGAACCAGAGAGGAACACCACCCTCCTTTGATTTTGCCACAGAGGATGTTTTAATGTGAAACAATGACAACTGGGAACTTTTTGTGATTTTAAGGAAGGCAAAATAGTTTTTCAGATAAATGCCTAATGAACTTCCCTCAGTTTCATATGGTGTAGCATTAAAAGTTTAGGAGCTGAGCCTGCAGAGGACCTGGGTGGATCACAGAGTGGTGGGGTTTGGAAGGGTCCTCCGAAGATCATCGAGTCCAATCCCCCTGCCAGAGCAGGACAGAACTGGAGCAGATGACTCAGAAATGCATTCAGACAGGTCTTGAAAGTCTCCAGAGAAGGAGAACCCACAGCCTCTCTGGGGAGGCTGTTCCACTGCTCTGCAACCCTTACAGTAAAGAAGTTCTTCCTTGTGTTGAGGTGGAACTTCCGTACTCGAGTTTGATCGTACACAAATACAAATGGAAAAGCAGCCAACTCTTTGGAGCTCCTCGTTGTTGGAGACCATTACCACTGAGTCCCCTTATTGCTCCTGCTTGTGGTGATGGAGATGACACCCCATTTCTAAGCTACTGACAAAGAATTGCTCAACACAAATTCTCAGCATGCTCTTCACTGGTGAATGTAGTTTGATCATGTGAAAATACATCAACACTACTGTGAAAGCTCTTTTCAAACATTAACAAATACTCAGGAGCAATTTAGCTTAACAAAACATAGCCTACCTTGCAATTTTTGCAACAGAGTCCTTCAGCACATTGCGACCCAGGCGTGAGTTTGCAGGTTGCAGCATCACAGCAAGGGTTAGTACATTCCTGAGGAGCAGCCATGGACAAGGGGACACAGTATTTTCATCTTGCTATATAGCTAGGAAAGTGCATCATCAAGCCAAGCACACGGACAAACCAACCTTCAGACTCCCCCTGTCTCTTGCATGGTCTATCCTATTTATTGAGGGACATTCTGACAATGCAAATATGACCAACAAAAGTAATTTCATTGTGGGCATTTACAGGTTAAAATTAAGAAACCTGCAAGTTCCCTACAGATGAGTCATCTCTTATGTAACAGAAATATCCACATTGCTACAACAGCACAAAGCCCAGTGGTGTCTTCACAGGCTGCACTGAAATACTCTTCTTTCTTAGTCATAGGCTCAAAATTCTGGGAAGTCCACTAGCCCTTAACTGAGTTTATATCAAAACCAAAGTATGATTTTAGGCTTTTTCTAAAATTTATCATCATAGTGGTGACAAAAATGTAAATTTAGAAGGAAAACTCTTCAGACACTAATGCAATTCGGGTATATCAGAAGGCCAGTGTTATACAACAAATATAATGTAACATAACAACAAATACCCAGTTGGATTTCTTTTATTACCTTTGGTTTGCCACAGTCACATTCTTCATTGTTATCGACCACATTATTACCGCAGACAGGTTCCTTGTAAACATTACTTGTTTGGGGAGGGTTTCTAAGGCAGTTGCCTCCTCCATTTAGAATAAAGTTCTCAAAATCATCAGCACTGCAGGTGCTGAAATTCCTGGATCCACTGGAAAACACAGTATTATTTTTTTATTGTAAGTATTTTGCATACAGGAAAAAATACAACACAAACCCTTATAATATTGTCAATTTATAATCAATAATGTGTTTCATAATGCTAGGAGATGATGAGATGTTTCATTATGCATTAGAGTACAGTGCTAGAAGTTAAAAATACTGTATATTATGTAAATGCAGGTATTCTCAGAAGAAAAAGAGACCATCAGTTTATCCATTCTGGTGTCTTATATAAGGCAGGCCTTAGAAATTCCTTGTCTGAGTCTAAACCTGATGATTAAAAAATGCTTTTCAGAAAGACATTCACCTTAACTTGGAGTCCCTATGAACTCAGAAATGCATCTTTTGTCCAGTGTTCAATTACCCTGATTTATTAATACAAATATGGATAGATAAAATAATGTGATCTTTTTCTCTTAAGGGGAAGTCAAAACCCAAATGAATTGAAAGAAACTTAAGCCAGGAGGTTTTGTTTAAATAAACTGTTAAGAGAAACCATGCAAAGGATGCATGTTTGCACAAGCCCAGTGAATAAAAGTAAAGCATTCTCAGCAGGGCAAAGACCAGCAACTCACTATCATTAAAAACAAAATAAATTCCAAATAAGTTTTTAGGAATGCTACAAATAAAGAGTGACTGCATCAGAAAATGGGTAACATTTCAAATCAATTAAAACGATATCAGGACCTAAGTCAGTAAATTCACTTCTGTCCATAAACTTGCCAAACCATTCCCCATTGACAAAAGTCCTTCAAGATTCATGGGAGTTTCACAACTTCAAGGCATAGTCACTGCACTTAAATAACAATTATTAAAGTAAAATAACAGAAAATCTTACTTATCTGTGCTGTACATAATATAGGATGCAGGACACCTTTTATCATCGTGTTTCATTCCGAGATTGTGCCCCAATTCATGTGCAACTACTGTAGCATGACGTAACATATTGTTATGATTCAACTAATAAAAAGAATCAGTGTTAAAAAAATATAAAACTAAAGACATTACTACATTTTTACCTACTGGTTTATTCAAGGCACAAGTCTCTCAGAGGCTCTGAGGACAGGACACTAAGTTGTATTGCAAAGCAAAGCAGCAAGAACAATTTGTCACTGTTTTTTTTTGGTAGAGCCAGATCCTGACACTGTTTCTACTGCTTCCATCAGGATCATATTCTGAACAATGACACAGTCGTGACACTGATTCAGTGGAGTCTTCACAGACACAGTGGGTGTTAAAGAACAAAATCTGCCTCTGAGATTGTTTGTCATGCTGTGGCATCCACATTGTAAGGATGGGAACCCCTGGAGATACTGCTGCTGCCTCACGGGTGAAGGAGTTAAAACTAGAGTCTGGCTAATTTTTCCAGATTTTAAACTCTTGGCCATTTACAGCCTCAGTGTGGGGCATTTCAGACACTTTAGAGTTCACTGTCTATCCTTGTAAAGAATCAAAAATAGACATTATTTTGTAGCTGCATTCTCATCCTCAGAACAGTGGTTATGAACTCAACCAGAACATGAACGAGCTTTTCTTATACAACCGTGAGCTAGTTCAATTACAAAAAGTTAATTAAAAATTATTTCAGGACTGAAACAGCCAAATAGACTGGAACATGATGAAGAAAGAAATGGGAAAAACTTTCTTTTAATATATAAAAATATGCACAAGTCTACCTCAGAAACCTCATGAAAGAAACTGTACCACTCCAAGGCCTGAGTGAGTGGAGCAAACAGGTCAACACGTTGCACATTCTTTATTTAGGACATTCTGGAAGGTACCTCAGTGGTAGCAACACCTGACAATAGCAGTAGCTACAACTCTGGGTTGTGTAAATGCACAAGAGAAAGCCATTCAGTATTCAGGTACCTCTTGGTCTCTCTAGCAGCATATCTATGACAGTTCAGCAGCTCCTGTGCTAGTTTGTCCCAGTAACCACAGCATTATGTACTTACAGTGCTGATTGATCCTCCCTGGACTTGTGAGCAGACTGTACCTACAAAAGCCATTCCAATGGACCCACCATAAGCACTTCTCCCTCTGCAACAAAAGCAGTTTGAAGGTGTTGAAAGAGGGGCTGAAAGTTCATGAGTTCTACTAAAAGACACTGATGAGGCTGAAACAGATACTGCAAGTCAAGAGTTCATCTTGAAGTCAAGAAGAAATTTATCACTGTATCAGGTTTTCACTCTAAAAAATGATGAATAGCTGAATAACAGAGCTTGAAAATAGTGAGCAATCACCTAAATGTGCTGTGTCAGTGATTCTGAGTTCTCAGAATCACAGAATGGTTGAGGTTGGAAGGGACCTCATCTGGTCCAACCCCCCTGCTCAAGCAGAGCCACCTGGAGTGGATTATCTATAAAGAATTCTTTACACTTTCTTCACATTTTTCCAGGTTAAAATAGTTTGGAAGTTGAGTGAATTTTGCTCTAGTTCTATTTTCATTCATACACAAACCCCAAATCATATTCATTAACAACACTGTCTGCATGGGACACTTCCACTTACATTATGAGGTGTCCAACATCATTTCGTGATCGTTTAATGAGGTATTTCTGTCTCCAAGAAACAAATCTACTCAGTACATCTCCAGCTGAAACATTATTTACAGATATGTGATTTCCATCTGTCCAGATCTCTAATCCAACCAAAACAATCTGGATGTTTAATGCTCTATACATCTGAAAAAAATAATAATAAAAAGATAATTACCGTTCATCAGTCTGTTTCAACTCAGTTCTGAAAGATTACATCACTACTACTGTAAATATTAAGCTGAACATAATGACTGAGCTTTAGTTTCTTTGAATAATTAACAGTTGGATGTGAGGGAAGAATATATGACTCAAGGAAATCTACTTCGTGAAGGTATCTAAACATGTCTTTCAGCTAGAGAAGTTGGAAAGACCACATTCATTCATTCATTCATTCATTTACTTAGCTAATTATCTTGAGAAGAAATCCAGATTGGAGAGCTTGCAGCAGTTTGCTTAGTTAAAAAGAACCACATACAGGAGACATACTCTTCCTGGAAATGCAAAACCTACTGAAGACCTCATGTTTCTGAAGCAGATGAAGTCTGGGAGCACATAGAAGTGGTTTAAAAAAAATTTGCATCTCTGTCTACACCTCTGCAAGACTTGTGCATGAGGAGCTTTAAATATGTTTGAAATTGCTGTAGAATTTTCAAAAAGGGCTTCAGAACAGAATTGTTCAGATTTACTGCATTGGCCCTTCTTTTGAAAACTACAATCAAGTACAAACTACTGAATCTCAGCAACTTATCTGACCTACCCCATCAACATAATTAATCAGCTCAACTGTTTCCTTTTGCACGGCAGCAGGATCAGAATTCTTCAGCAAAAACTGTAAGATATCATAATGAGAATATCAGAGAAAAAAATTAACAGTTTAATAGAATGTAGCATTGGATGAATTCATTACCCTGTTGTTATCCACAACCACAAATAATTCCACATAGCTTTTCTGTGGCAGGACAGCTCGCTTCTTCTGCAAATCAGAAAGCACAGTAAGTTAATGTGAAGAGTAATGAATTCAAGTTTTGTTTTTTTTTTACTTCTTTTTCTTATGACTTTTGTTTTGTGGATTTATAAAGCAGTTATGAATTTTTAAAAGTGACCTATCAATTTGTCTTAAACTTCCACATAAAAATCTGTACCTCACTAATTCACTTCTGCTCAGACACCAGGATACATGAGCTGAATGGCAGCTTCATGTCGTTCATGTCATACCCACAACTGTCTTGGGCAGAGCTCTGCTCTTCTGCTAAGGGATTGCTTCAAGTTCTGTTAAATTCCCATTGTGCTGTTGTTCTGTTTCAGGATTTCCTCAGCAGTGCTCCCACCAGTCTAGAGCCCATGAAAATGAAAGCATGAAGGAAGTGGCCTGGCAAGCCAAACTCACCTGCAACTATACCATGGCACAGCAAGAGCTTTGGAGACCCTTGGCTGCTGGAACAGACTGAGGAGAAGGCTTGGATTCAAGTGAGAAACGGAAGGATATTTACCCTCAAAAGCTTTTCCCTGCTAGAGGTACTGTTTGAGAAAAAAGCATATTTCACAGCCTGCTCCACAAACATCTTCTGGTGATGAAGGCTGCCATTCAGCACACCGCACTGGAAGGGAGTATCCTGCATATCTTCTAAGGGGTAAAACCTGTGTTCAAAGGTGCTGGATGTGTTGAGTGGCTCCATTCCATACCATT
Organism: Chloroceryle aenea; assembly: GCA_013399075.1. NCBI lineage: Eukaryota > Metazoa > Chordata > Aves > Coraciiformes > Cerylidae > Chloroceryle > Chloroceryle aenea. Next base: position 87,009 of record VWZY01008731.1, on the reverse strand, counting down.
TGCCAGCAATGTAGAGAATTCCTCTAATAATCATAAAAGAATGAAAAATTATTCCACAATTTTTCCCTTGGGGTTTTGACTTGGGGAGTGAATTACAGCTGGATTGTAAGGACAAAGGTGGTAGCTAAGGGAAACTATAAAGCCTGTAAGGAGTTTCAGCTTCATCAAAAGGCAAAATAGTGAGAAAAAATTAAAGAAAAAAAGGTGTTTTCTCTCCAGCAATTTCTTTTAACTGTTTTATTGTGGTACTACACAATTAGTCATCCTGAAATAAAAAGCAAGAGTAATACCTAAGGCCATCACACGTGCTGAGAGCAAGCATGGAGTCAGCAATTCCTTCAATGGTGCCATGATAATAACAGTGTGGCTGAAATGCAACAAAACCACATAATTAATGACAAATAACGTTGTTGCCTTCAGATACAAACTTATTTACTAACTAACCTTTTTATTTGCATGCCATTTGCATGCATTGTCTGTTACAAATTTATGGAATTCCCTACTCTAAAAGTAATCCCAACCTTCTTGCCTGGACATATTACTTGGCATGAATACCTATGATTAGCACTTGGTAGCTGTTTAGCCAGCTTTCTAATTAAACCCATCACCATCTTTTAGCAAAATCTTTTAGTTTACATTGCTCATCTTGTTCTTAAAGAGACTCCTCTCAAGGCTGATCTGAGAAGATCTCCCATACACCCTGTTAAGTCTCATTGAGCCTACAAGCAGTTGAAAGTTGAAATTAAATTCAAATATTTATAAGGCTTGGTGATACAGGACCTAAAAACTATAGAGTTTTGATGCTGCCACTGTACCTTTAATTGCAAACTATGCAAAGGCGACCTAATCAGGTAGCTCAAATTCACTCTTGGCATAATCTCCTGGCATCTCCTTTCACACCTTGGAAAACAGTGATGATAAACAGCCCACTCCCTCGTGAGACATAGAACCCTAAGTTTTGTATCACTGGTAACTGTTAAACAGCAGTGCTACAAATGTGAAAACTCACAGAAGTCTCTTTCCCAGCTAATATGTTTTGCTTCTGTAGATACTTTATGTGCATCACTCACATTTACCCCTCCACTGCCAAAAATCTAAACAATATTCACTGTCCTATGATAGAGATGTGAAGGCACTCAGAATTAATGGTTGTGCATTTGCTTTTGCTTTGAAAATACATTTAGATAAATACATATCCTTGTCATCATCAGCTCTATCCAATTGTTAGTATGGCTACAGTTCATAAGGCTTGGCTTCCCTGGATTGAGGAAACTCTGACACAAAAGGTTTTTTTTTTATGTACAATACCTTGATTTCTGACTGTGCTGCCTCCAGGTTCCCATTTTCTCCATATGTATATAGAATAAAGTCTTCACTAACAAGCTTTCTGGAAACAAAAATAAGCTACTGCTCTTTTAACAGTCTAGAAAGCAAGAAATAAGTCAAGAATCCTAGTAAGTACTACTTTCTGTTAGCAGCACACATGCTATGTTATTATTAAAATCCACAGACGTGAAGCAAAATACCTTTAAATGAGCTGCATTACTTGGAAAATAAGTAATTTTGAAATGTTTTAACAAATATTATGAAGTATAATAATAGAGAGTAGGATCTGAGCAGACTAGGTTGCATCAGCAGACTGTTACCAGCTCAGGAATGAGGAACAGTAACAGAGAAATGTCTTCATTCATGGCTAACAACCCTCCCCCCTGCTAATAAAAAACTAATGTTGAAATTAATTCTGGTTTTCTGTGAGGATTTTCTGAAATCTTGTGCTACTAATTAAAAAAATAGTAAAAAGAAATTTCCTCTCTAGAAAAAATACTAGTTCCTTCTATTTGCAAGCTAGTACAGTAAGAGAGATGCTATTTATCAGAGTCATCTTCTAATTACTACAACATGTAGTACAATCTACTCCAGTTTAAGTTGTTCTTCTGCTTTTTTTTTCTGTATGAAAATACTTGTCTATGTGCAACCAACTCCCAATATTGCATGATTCCTTAGAATACTCCATCACATACTTATTTTTCTTCAGCTTTAGGAGATATGTCCCATTTCTGGTTTTAACTGAGTAAGCAAGATTGTCATCTGAATGTTCCTGAAAACAGAATAAAAGATATCACTTAATTAGGTGATTTACTACTTGGTTGTGTCAGTTCCATGTTTTGTTTGAGAAAAGAGGTCCAACTACTAAGTATGCTTGAAGTATCTACCAAAACACAGATTCCTAACCCTCATGCCCTCTGGATTTCAGTCTCAGCAGCACACTCAACATCCTTTCCTACAGAAAGCTGAAATTCTCCTGATCTGTATATTTTCATGTGGCAGAGATGAGGGCACAGCCCATGTCTGCACTCTGCCCAACTCCCGTATCATGTTTTGTGACCCTCCTTATGTAAATCGTCGTCAGCCGGGTGAACGCCTCCTGAATTGGTTTGCACAAAGGTGACTAATGCTTTCATTTGCAGTTACTTCAGTAATTGAACTCCATATCTAGGGCAAGGGTGAGTTACCTCAGAACTGAAGAATTAACGCTCTGACCTTTAAAATCATTCCTTTAACCTCTGTAACTCTGTGGGGCCAAAGTGAGCACCAGGCCTTAAGGTGCTCCATGGTTCAAATCCTCTGCTTGTCCAGAGAACAGGTGCATGAGCAAGAGGACATCTACAGCATGGACATCAGTTCTTGTTTGAGTTCAACATCTACTGTGACTCAGCAAATGGAAATATTCATGTTTCTTCTCACTGTTATCTTACAAGGCTGTTAACAGGACTGGAAGTTTGAAAGGCACTAACTTAGAGTAGAATCACAGACCTTTGTGGGAACAAATTTGCTCAAAACCAGTTGAAAAGACTAAGAATCTGAAGAGATAGTGTGGGGCACATTTCTTCAGAGAAATAATCTATATATACCATACATTGTGTGTGTAATATAGGACAGTATTGTGAAAAACAGCAACAGGAGAATCAAAAATCAGATAGAATAACAAACCTTATGGAAAAGGGGGTGATGCTTCTCTCCGCCTGTCAGACTTTGAGGAATAATTATTTCTATTGTAGAAAGTCTGGATATCTGTTCAGAAGACACACCTAAAAGTAAAGTTTGAAATTTCTAAAGAATCAGAAAGGACAAGTAAGACATTGTGTTGGCATCTGCACAGCAGTGATTGCCAAAAGACCATCCTGGTCCAGCCATAAATGGAGAAAGGGTAATTTCACCAGTATGGGACCTGGCTGTCCATGCTCAGTTTGATTTTTTTCATTCTTCTTATAGACAATTTGAAAGCCAAACTAATTATTGTTTGGAAAAATAAAATCAAACCCCTCAACCAATATGATAGCAACATAATAGAGAATCCCAAGAAGAAGAGAAAATAAAATCTCTCTCTGTATTCACTGCATACTTTGATAATGATGAAGAAATAGTTTAGGAATGGTCAAGCTGATTTAAAAAAAAAGGTAACTTCAGATTAAAGCTGGGGTCTTCCAGAGCACAGAAATCAAAACTGTCAAATTGTTTAGGCACAGTCTTAATTCTCTCATATTCTGGATTAACTTTGTAACTTCGTCTATCATTTCAGAAACATTTTTTCTTCCACAACCTGCACTTTTAACCTGATGTGCCACAGAAAATTTACAAAGCTACCTTCTCTGTCCACCCAGCTATCCACTCATAGTGATTATTTAAGTAGCTGGCCAGTTAAAATCAGCTGTCCAGGAGATGCTAACATCTCAAATGGAAGTAAAGTTCCTTTGAGCTTTGTGAAATGACCTTGTGGGTGCCAGCAAGACCGTGCTGATCTGTCAAGCTACAGAAGGACTCTCTCAGACTTGCTGATCACCTGTAGTACAGTCAGTTTGAATGGTGGATCCAGCTTTGCCAGGATGTTTCAGAACTTGCTAGACAAAGAATTGGAGAATATTGTATCTCCAGAAGAATAAATCCAATCCTTTAATACTCTGGGGTATGTTTTTAACTGATTACAGAGCTATTTGCTGTGGTCTCACCTCCTAGCTACTGTTAGGTCCTTTGCCTGCTCACCTTCTCCCTCTTGCTCATGTCTTTATTTCCTTCTGTCCTTTCCTTAATTAAATCAGCTCTCCCTTCAGCCCTCTCCCCAATCACCCATTCAAAGCAAGGAGGAGATTCTTCAGTGTAATGCTGATCTCTCCCGATGAGATAACATCAGGGTTTTTAAAAGCTAGGTGCAGGTAGCATATGTTTAACATTAAAAGCTGCCATTGCAGTCAAAGTGGGCAAGCTGCTGTCAGCAAACAGGTCTGCAAAGAATATTGGCACTTAATATTTACTTCTGACTTTGCTTTTAGTCTGCAATAATTTTATTAGCTAAATCACAAAATCCATTCTGTTTCATGAGTTGAAGCAACAGTGGAAATGCAGTTCTAAAACTTCAGATTTTGACACCTGAAAGCAGGAAATCATCACATGATAAAAATACCACTTTCTAGGAAATATTTCAGGTTTTACATCCAAATCTAAAATCTGAAGGCACATCCTAAGTGAGAATGAGTTAATGAGGAACTGTAACAAAACTCTAGGAATTCCCCTCACATTACTGAAGAAGAAGAAATCTTTTTCTACAGTCTTTTCTAGTAATGAGAGTGACAGTAACTGCAGTTGTCTACAACCAGTGTCCTGTACAGAAGATGGTGTATTTACATAACTGCTACACCCTGGAGAAAAACCCACAAAGAGCTCATCTTCAGCCTGGAATCTTTTCCAGACATCTTTTTCCTGAGCAAGATTTTCTCAATTAGCAGATCAGTTAATAGCCTAATACCTGGGGAGAGTGGTGACTTGATTCTGCAGCATCCAATTGGGACCGGAGAGTACAAGAAGACGTGGGGAACCTTTCTGAATATGTAACAAAAACTGAGAGCTTACCTTTTATCCAAAAAGGTTTTCCAGTTAAAGTTACTCCAAAAGTGAACAAAAATAGGCTGCATCTTAACATGACTAGAGATTTCCTGGAGAATATCCGAGTGGACACCGAGGAACAAGAACCATCTGCTCCAAGGGTAAACGACAGAAAAAGGGCTCTGATACTTCATCCCTGCTAAGGAAATGGGAAGTAAAATGCATTAGGCTTGCAAAAAAACTGGTTAGACAGCTTAATGCAAATAAAAAGCAACTTGTTCTTGAATGCTGATTGGAGAAAGAGCACCAACCCGTGCCAGGATCAAACTGGTTTATTCTAAGGGGGTTTGAGACCACAGTGAGATCATATGAGATTAGAAATGTAAAATATTGCTACCACCAGTATAATGGATTTAATGATTTAATACCCCTGGAATACAGTGTTTAGGATGTTTATACTGGCTGTTGTCAGCTCAGTAAAAAACACTCGTATAGAACAAATCTACCCTTTGAAAATTCAACTTGTTCTTTGTTTTCCGTTTTGTCCTCTTTAAAAATAACAAAATACAGTGCACATGGAGACATGGAGAATCCCCCAGACACACAGAAATCCCCCAAACAGGAATTTTCTCCAGTCCTTTGTATGTTAAAGATAATTTTCCTCACCAAAAGTCTGTCACTTTGTGCAGCTCACCGTTCTTCCAGGATCAGAATAATCTTCTTGAGGCATCATGCAGTCACATTGTCACCAGAAGCAGAAAATAAATGCTGCTAAAACTGGAAGAATTTGAAACACGTTTCAGAAGTATCAAGCACATTTAGAAACTCAAAAAGGAGATGGAGACAACAGGGTTTTTTTCATGCTAAAGCACTGACATCAATCAATTTTAATTAAGTCATTAACTGAAACAAAGCAAATCCATTTTTCCATTGCTAGTTAATAAAACATAAAACAACAGCGTGAGTGAAAACAAGCAGAGATGCCAGCCACATTTGTAATGTTAGCTTGTACAAAGCCTGTTCAAATCCATCTTCCTCTTTCCACGGACCTAATGGACATTCCTCAGCTGAGCACAAAAGGGAAGAACTTGATATCCACAGTCCCTGGGTTTATGTCTCTACTGCAGCATCAGGAGCAGCCTTCCTTGACTCCAGAAGCTGGCATCCTACTGAAAATTAAATGAACCCCATTTTTTATTTATAATCTCTCTCCTGTGTGGCACACTAGTAGCGTGCAACTCAGAAGAGAGAATTCTTTTGCTCCAAACTTTGCTATTTTATCACATTCTGGAGCACTGAGATGTTTTTAAGGCTTTCCCATCTCTGAGACAGCTTTATTTTATTAGAAAATGGACTAATACTGGCACTCGGTCACATTGGGGGTGTTATTTCAAACACGTGACCACCTAGACCTCGCTGCTCCCCTCCCTGTCCAGTCCACACTCGCTGCCACCCATGGGGGCCGTGCTGGGGCAGAGCTCCCAGCAGGCAGGGTCAGGGCACAGGGGACACGGCTGGGGCATGAGTGGCTGAGGGGACCGGGGTTGTGTAGCCTGGAGAATCATGGAATCATTGTGGGTGGAAGAGGCCTTTCAGAGCATCCAGTCCAACTGTTAACCCAGCACTGCCAAGGCACCACTGACCCATGTCCTTCAGTACCACGTCTACAGGGCTTGGAAACTCCTCCAGGGATGGAGACTCCACCATTACCCTGGGCAGCCTGGGCCAAGGCTGGACAACCCTTGCAGGGAAGAAAATGTTCCTAATAGCTGGGAACAGGTCCGGAAAAGAGAAAATAAGGCTCAGGGGAAACCTCTGCACACTCAACAACTCCCTGCCAGATGAGGTCGGCCTCTT
>VWZY01008731.1:27569-79965 GCA_013399075.1 Chloroceryle aenea | reverse complement strand
GTGCTCCTGCTAGTAAAGACCTGATGCCTGCACCGCGAAGGCCACACACTTCTGTCTGTGCAAAGCTGGTGAAGGGGTGTGGGCGCTGCAGTCGCCTGGGATGGCCCTGGTGTAGCCCTCACAGTTACTGGTGGCTTGCACAAGTGCTGCTTCTGGGATAAAGACACAAGGCTGCAGTTACGCTGGGTACCTTGTTCTTTTGTAACTAGTGAAAGGTTTGATTCAGTAAGTTATAAAGTGATACTCCAAAACTCTTGTGTAAGACTGCAGAAGGGGGTAGGACAGGGGTGACTTTTCTGTATTAATTTTTCTGGATAGCAGATCTGCTGTCTTTTCAGCATATCTATTGTAGCTGATCTTTACCAAGTGATCTCTTGTCTCTTCGATACGGAGTCACCTCACACCTCTTAAGAGCAAGAGAGAAAAGAAAGATTTGTTCTCCCCTTCTGTGCTCTGCCAGCAATGCCTTTTCTTCTGTTTTTAAGCCATTGCATGGCACCTCTGCTGCTTAGTTAGCTAAATAAAACCAGCCAACTCGGAGCCTCAGGGAAGATGTGTCAGTAATGTACAGAACCTCAGAAGCCTCTGTTAGATAATGTACGTGTGCTTACAGCTCCTTTTTTACATACATACCCAGTAAGATTCAATGCAAGTCGCCTATAGGTATTAAAACTGCTGTACCACACTAGAACTATGTCCCAGTCAGTCTTATTTCTTATCTAAGTATTTACTGCTATACAGTATTTCTATTAAAATATAAAAGTACTTTATATAGTGATCACATCTATTTTATTTTTCTAGTGAAACGGAACAGGTTATGTTGTACAAAAAGTACCTGAAGTTTGAATGCCCTGCAGCCTCCTGTAGAATTAAGGTAGGGAGTTGAACAGAATTGTGTTTTTCTTTGTCTTTCTACTCACTTAATTGACTAAATTACATTGCTCTTAGTCAAATCATTGTTTCTATACACTTCAGCATTTCATATAATCACTTAAAAATTTCTTAGTACTTTGTCTTGATCACAGAATTCTCCTTTCAGGTTTGTATCACGGATTTCTTTTTATGAAGGCAATATTTGTATGGCAAAGATTATACAGTTGTAGAGGAAAAAAACCCCTGATAAACCAGATACACTGCAGGTAGTCAACAGTTGCTTATTGCTCAGAAGATCAAGCTCTAATTTATCTATAGGTGATGCAGACACCTCTGCTGCCATCAGAATTTTCCAAAGAGAGAGAAATCTGAGAGAAACCAGCTTAACTTCCCTGGAGCAGAGCTCAGTGTTGTTCTTATCCCAAGACTTAAATAAAATGCAGTGTCCCATTCATACAATATAAAAAACCCTTTATTTTTTTTTTCCTAACCAGAATATTTGTCTTTCCTTCTTACAATAGCTGCTCTCCATTGGTGAGAAACAGAGAGTACTCATCAGTAAAATAATCGTACAAGTGAAAACGGTGTCTGCAAAACTAGCAACTGATTTTCCTTCACTAGGCTCGAGCATAGATCTAGACAGAGTGCAAACTATAATGGAGTCCATGGGATCTAAGTTGTCTCCAGGTGCTCAGCAGCTCATGGACATGGTCCGATGTCAGCAGAAAGTAAGTCACTGTGCTTTTCCATCAACGTAAATAGTGTTGATCTACCTTTTGTGATAGTTAGGCCTGTTCTAAACTGATGTGGTGAAGACCACTTTTTCTGATTTCTTTTTAAACCCCCAATTTCTGTCATTTTAATGCTGGTTTAGTTCTGGCTGCCCTTACAAAGATTGTGCTCTCGAGGCTGGTTTGTCTCCTTTATAGTTACTAAAAGCATGTCAGCTTCAGCTAAAGGGAACCTGCTTTTACAGAGCATGTACTTGATTTAGACCCTAATCCTGCAAAGTAGGCTATTTCAGCAGAACCCTGGATCCATCTGATGTTGATAATGTTTGGTCTTGGGGTCATATGGTAAAAGTGCAGTCAGTAAAACTGACAAAATAACGAATGCATAATATGTAGAGGAAGAATACCTTCCTGTGCTGTTCCCTAAGAATAGAATTCAGAACTATTTTTTAAAATCCCACTAGTGGAATGCTGAATTATAAGGTATCTATTCTTGTTCTTTAATTTCCAGTATTTTTTTAATACCTAAATACTAATCGTATTGCTTTTCTTCCCATCAGAACAGTTTACCTCTTGGAGACAAACTTAATTGGATCTTTGGGAAAAACTTGGACTTTGGAGGTGACCGCACAGCAGATGGATTGCACAGCACAGCTCTTCAGACATTACAAGATCAATCAACCAGTGAACCTCTGCCTGTTAAAAATCATTTAACAAGTGAAACAGTAGATGAAGACTTAAAAATAAGTCGTGATCTGGACACACAGGTACCTGAAAGAGGGAATACTTTTGATTCTGAAAGACTTACTACCCGGCAAAACACAGTGGACCTCAGAAGTTATTTTAAAGTCGTGGGATCTTTGCAGGCTCGGGAACAAACGAGTGAACCCCCAAATGTAGCTAATCCACGGGTGCTGCTTCCTTTTCTTCAAAACTTATGTAGTCAGGTCACTCATCTTCGGCTAAAAGATGGCGACAGGCATCTTGGTAAAAAGGCAGTGACTAAAGAGGAAGGCATTCAGTGTGTTGGGTAAGTTATGTTCAGCACTCTTATTAAAAAAAAGTAGTGGTTTGAACTGGAATTATTGACAGGTTAAAAAAAAATATCCATAATGTAAGCATTTTATTCTTATTAACAGCAATAGTGAATCTTAAAGTAGGTGGGTTTGAAGGCTGGGTGGTGATGAATGAGATTACAAGTGATTTTTCAGATGAGCTGCTTGAATATAGGAGTTTTTCAGAAGAAATCACAGCAGCATTTGTTAGTAAACCATCTTTGGCCTCCACTTCACCTTCTATGATTTCAAAGAAAGAGTGTAATCTTTCTGCAGTTTCATACATGTTTAGTTTGTCTTTCTCACCTGTTACTGCATTTTCATTTGGATTACTTCGACCCCCTAAGTTCTTCAGTATTCCTTTTTTTCACACTATGTGACCTTTCTGCTCTACTTAGTTTATCTCATCCCACCCATCTTTCCTGTCTCTCATTTGTTGGCATTTACACTGCAAACTTCATAGTAGCAGTGCACCCAGTGTAATACCTGAGGAACAGTAGTGGAAGTGATGGAATGTAGGAATGTTGCTCAGGAAGCAGAGTTTTAATAGTGCCTGGAACATCTCCAGCTCCTGGTAAAGTGCAGTATTTTAAAGAACACAGATGCAAAAATGAAGAATGAGGTAGCTTGTGTGTACCTCCCAAACCAGTTTGAGCTGAGAAGAATAAAGTGTGCCATACTGACAGGATTTGTACTCTGTGCCTGCTGCTGAGTCGTGTGGGTTTTGTTGTATGTAACTAAGCTGTCTAATGCATAACTGAGCCTTGGAGAAAATCAGGTTGCAAGGAGATGACTGCTCTAGCATGTCTATAAGAAGAAAAACTGAGACTTAAAATGTGGCAGGCAGAGTATTTTGCTTGTGCTAACAACCTAATACTTGCCAAAGTTTTTTTTTTGTCTAGTGAGATTTTACATTTAAAAGAAGTTCAAGTGCCCAGATCTCTATTGTGTCCCATGTCATTAAGACATAGGTTTTACTTACTCTTATATTTGCTCTTTCCACAGAGTAGAACAACAGCCTATTTGCTCCTATTTGGAAAAGATCATCTCAAAAAATATGGAACTGATGGAGAAAAAACTAATGGACTATATTGATTGTCAAATCCAGGCTCTTCAGACACATATAGATAATAAATTGGTTCTCTTAATGGACTTGGTTCAGAACTCAAAGCCAAACAAAATGTCACAAGCACACTATGATTCTAACGAAGGGCTCTCTAATGGAGAGAGATAGGTGTATTTAGACAGGACTTCAATGTAACTACTTCAAGGGCAACTACACTTTACAAAGCTTAGTATTTATGGTGTTTATAACCATAAAGAACCTCAGTGGTGTTGACTTGCTTTTTGTTACTGTAATTTTACCCACTATTGTACACAGTTGTTAGTTTTATGAGCAATCTTAATGCGTGTTTTTTCCTAACTAGAAGAATTTTGTATGCCTTTTGTGGCTTATTTATTTAAAGAGCATTGCTAAAAGCAGTACAAAACAGTTTGCTAGTTTCAGTTGGAACAATGGAGAAGTACTCTAAATAAACTGAGTTACAGCTTATCTTTTTACCTCTGTATAATCAGTTCACCTCATTGTTTGGATTTTTTTTCATGTGTAACGTGTTACCAGTAGAACAAAATGTGGTTTTTGTGCTTTTGGTTTATTTTAACAGCAGTTCTCTTGAAGACCTTTATAATTCTATCTATAAAAGGAAGGGTGGTACTGACATGGCCTAGCTTAGACTGCTTGAGGAGTTGGGTTGAGAGAGATAGGCTGATTTAAAACCCAGCCTGGGTTCTTTGCAAGCCTTGCTGGCTGTACCACCACCTAAGTGAGGAATCTCTGCTGCTTAAATGGTATCAAAACCAGGACTGTGGTACCTTCCTCCCCTTCTAAATTAACTGAGCCATGCAGGAACAACTGAAATAAATCTATACTTGGCAGATGTGTGTTTTTCCATATTTCATTATCCTAAACAATAAAAGTATTTAATTTGTTGTTCCCCTCAAGGGGACTTCATTTCCAGAACAAATGTGCTGGGCTAGGTAGGACCTGCACTTCACGCCCCCCAGAACATTAGCCTTATTGCATCCTATTTACTTTAACCTGTTGGGATCAGGATCATAACCTGCTGTCATTTGGGAGGTAGAAACATGACTGAAAGTACCTCTTTTGTGGAAGGTCAAGCTTCATCCTTCATTCTGTCTGTTGCTCTTTGAAGTCTGGGGTGCAGCACTAAGCTTGACTATACAGGGATATAACAGTAAACTAAATTTGTTGTGTTTGGCATCTTAAAATGGGTTGAGGAAAAGCTGGTGAGGGGGAAGAAGGAAGCTAAAATCCATTTCCCAGCATTGTATTCCCAGGGTGTTAGTTTATTGATGTTGGGTTGGGTTGGGTCTCTTCCCCCCCTTCCCCTCCCCCTGTAGATGACAAATCTGAATTCAAGTTGACACACACTCAGAGTATCCTAAAGCAGTTAAGTCGAGCTCTGGATTTTTTGGTAGGAATACCCTGCTTGGGATTTGTGATATTTTAGTATCACAGCTACCACGATGATAATATTTGAAGTTAAAGCCACAACTGCCAGTGTGTAGAAACGATCTCGTTGCAGCTTCAGGGTTTCATCAGCATCTGCTTTAGGGAAAGATTCTGTGTAAAGAAAAAAACAAAGCAGGATATTTAATGTTTTGAATACCAGGGCCTTTCCATGAAAATAAAATAAACTTTTTTTATTTTCCTGATATTTTGGGTTCAAGGAGTTGACCCCCACCAATTCCAAATTCTGAATCTAGTACCAAAGAGCTGTAAAAAAAGGTGTAATAAAACAATTGTGAGGAAGATCATAGCAGTGGCAAATTCTTTTGGTATCTCTGCAGCCACATTTCTGCCAAGCAGAGCTGTCATCTTCAGAACCAGAAAGACACGGTTCTAACCCTGGGGCTTCTACTAGTTTCCTAGTTGGTCCTTGGTAAAACTCACTGTAAATTATGAAAGATGCTATGAGAATTAATCTCTTTTATAATGCTTTGAGTGTGACCTCTTTGCATGTGAATCCTTTTCACTTTATACATGGGCCCAGTTTCTAGAATACAGATGTAAAATCTTTCACTGTTTAGATAAATGGGAACGTGTTTAAAATGCTGCTAGAAGGCAGAAAGGTTAATAATGAAATAACAAGTGTTTCTTACTACTGAGAGCATAATTAATGCTAAACATCCTTTAGATCTGAGACTGGCAAGCATGGGGCACAATCTGCTTTTTCTTTTATTTTTTTTCCCTTTCTATTTTTCTTTGTGCTCACTAAAAGTCAGGACAGTGGTTGTAGTGGGAGTTACAAGCCCTTCAAAATGGATTTTTCCATATTTTGCAGTCTGTTTTTTACATTATTTCTCAGTAGTTGTCTGGATCAGCATAGACTGCAAATTGTGCTGAGGAGCAAGTTGTCTCACAAACAGTTTTGCAGCTCTAATTTCTCCCCTGGCTGTCATCTTTATAACAGGCCCTGCCTACCACTGTGAAGATTTAACCTAGTGTGGAACAAGTTGTCTGTGTTTATCCCTTGGCATAGTTTTTCCTGTAGTATCAAGAAGTAAAACCGAGTGAAAGGGAGTGGGCTGTTAGAAAGGTTGCAACAAAGCCTGACTGTGCTTGGGAATGTGCTCTAAGTAGCAAGTGGCTTTGAGGAATGAGCCCTGCTCCCTCTGTAGGCTGTGTCCAATTTTGTCACAGTTGAGACTCTCACTCAGATCCTTCTTTTCACGTCTGAATACGTAGTCAGATCCTGCCTACACTGCTGTAACCAGGAGTGGGTGCTGCTTTTCCTGCTTCAGAGAACTGACCTTCATCCAAAAGGCCATCAGGCTGGTGGGTTGAAAAGCACTTCTATGATCTCAAATCAAACTCTGTGGAACCCATTGCTCCGATGCCACACTAGTTCTGAACTGGTGCAAATCACCTTCTAGTGTAACCAAAGTAACACACCAAGAGCTTAATCAGATTTGGAATGTGTGAATTCCTCTTACCTGAGAGACCTGCAGACCCGAGCTCTCTTTTCAGGCGGATGGGACCTACTATGGTGTTAGTTCTCCACTCGTACGACGAGCTCGCTCTCTTCTGCCTGCGGATGCAGCCCTCGGTACAGCGAGACTTGGCGCTTTTGCTGTCGCAGATCAAAATATCACACTGGAGATAAACTGAGGGAGAGCTCCGCAGGAACCTGAAGGCGTTAAATTGGAATCTTCCGTAGTGTTCAAGTACTGGGTAGGTTACCACAGTGTCATCTTTAATGCAGCTGCAACAGAATTTACAGAGCTGTTAAAACAGTTACTGCACGTGCACTGGTTGTTAACTGCAGTTCACTGTAACCACAGCAATTAGCTAGGGTGTTATTTTTACATGTGGGTGTACAATGAACGTGCTTTTCTTTTTCATGTGATGTGGTGCTTGCTTTTCCCAGCTCTGTGCAATGCTGTTGAATTGCTAAAACAGCATCCAACCCCAGCCTACTGAAGAAGATAAGTGGAAGGGAGGCAAGAAGAACTGTGGTTGACATTTAGATTGTATTTCCTCACAAATCACAATGTAGGCTCTTACCCACTTTTGATTAAGTCATACGTTAGCAATCCAAAATCAGGTTGTGGTGATGCTATACAGGTATCAACAAACACCAGAAGGTGTGGGTCGGTGGAATGAAGACTGACTTGAGCAAAAAGAGTTTGGTTCAAGTCTACATAATACGGTGACTGCTGCACAGGCTTGGAGAATGAATCTGACTCGTAGAACGACATGCTAACGTTGTATCTTCCAACCGTGGTTGTGTTCTGGATGATATTGTTTTTTGTTATGTAAATGACTTCTACTGTTGAGTTGTTTTCCATTTTACATTTGGCAATAATCTGTATGCTCTTCTGGCGGGTGATAATGCTGCCAGTTGCAGAGATAGATAGGATGTTGGTGTAAGTGATGGTCTCGCCTTCATCCTGTAAAAGGAATCGCAGTGAGTGCTCGGTAGTTGAGACTCTCAGAAGCAGTGCCTTTGAAAGCAGTGTGCTTAAGATCCAGAGCTGCTCAGCTACGCTTAGCAGAAGCTTGAGATGCCTTTGAAATGTGAAACAGTTTGCCACCAAAAAATCATTATCAAACCAGGACAATCCTCCTCCTGTTTTTCCAGACCACTGCACCAGCCTGCACAGCTGAAGGAATGTAAGAGTGTAGGAATTACCAAAGTGATGCTTTGGTCACCCTTATCACCACCCTGCTGTGAACTAGCTCTTGGAAATAGTCACATCTTGGGGTTTTCCCCTTTCCCTGTGACTCCACGCTAAATGCCAACCCCAGTATTTGTAAAGAATGTCTAAGTTACTCACGTGACTTCATGGTACTTCTGATAACCTGGGTTGGAGAGAGTATGAAACATTTGGGGTTAATTTGTGTGGATTCTCCTGGACTTCCTTTGAAGGGCTCATTGACCATCAGGTTCTTTAAGAGGAAAAAATGTTCTGCTTCAAGACTGGAAATGTGCAATGGGATGAGCTGAGTGAAAGTCAAATCAGTTTATTCACCTGCTATTTATAAGCTGTTTTTACAAGCTCTTCCCATTTATATGCTCTCAGCAGCTTGTTCATGCAACTTTCCCCCCCCTTTACCTTTTTAGTTGTTCCACAGCCGGTCAATGGGAAGGAAAAGATCACTGATTCCGTTACAGTTGGACGGCAAGATGGATCATTCAGCTGTAGGTGAGTTTCAGAAAAACCAAGGGAGGCCAGGTAAGACTTGCTCAGAACAATATTCATGCTGTCTGAAGAGCAGGTAAGGAATGCTGCCGTTGAAAGTGAAATTAGAAAAAAAAACAACAACAAAACATGTTAACCACAAACAACTGTGTTCATTTCTTACTTGAGCCAGATCCTCCAACCTCTTAAGTGCTTTTTGATTTGTCCAAGTCTGAAATGGCTCACGCATGTTTGAGGCCATGCAAAAGTCAGGATAAAATTTCACACTCCATTTCAGAAATGTTAGATAAGCAAAACCACGTAAAACTCATGCTGAAAATTTGATTTTAAACTCATTCACCCAGAATGAATTGCAGCCTTTGTGAAAGGGAGTCACCGGGCTAGTGCAGAATAGTGAGTGAGTAAATTAATTTATGTCACACATCGAGGCTTTCGTGGCTCCCTTTCCACCCGGGTTAATGAAGAAGTGGGCAAGCAAACCTATGGAACCAGTAAAGAAAATGGTCCAGCTTGGGTGGAAGAAGGGAAATTGCAACACACCTAACCCTGTTTGACTAACCAGTGTGGACCATCTTCCTGAGTATCTCAACACCAGTCCAAAAAGTTTAGGATACGTTTACCTTTAGGACATCTCTAGGATGGTAACAGCACTTGCTTTGTCGAAAAGAAGGAAAAAGTCAGATTTTCAGTGGTGCCAGCCAGAAAAAGCACCATGAAGCAGAAGAACAGGCTTCTGTTTTTTTGCAGATGGGTCTGGTAATAACACGTGAGACAAATGTGGGATTTTTGTATGTAAAGAGGGTTAACAGCTACCAATGTAAAGGCCTAAATCCTCAGCATCTACCATCAGCCCTTTTCAATATTTATAAGGGAAGAATTGTATGTGAGAATAAACCCAGCATCCTATTCATGTAGCAAGTGGACTTACTGTCAGGCTCCACAGGACCTGGCAGCGGGATGCTGGTGTAGCGAGCAGAAAATCCTCTGTAGGAGTTGGCATAGTCAGTGGACAATGCAACCGTCATAACATTTGAAGAAGATTCAAACTGGGGCTGAGCACGGCCACACACTTTTCCTATTAAGCTGGTGTTGGTGGTGAGGCCATCGTAGACTGCTGCGAAGTCAAACTGGCAGTTTGGGTCTAGTTCCAGGCTGTAGAGAAAAAATTATGAGAGGGAAATGTGAGTATAGTGAACATTGCTCACAGTGGACAGAGGATCCAGTGCAGATAGAGTGGCTGCTGAATTCCAGTCGACTGAAGTAAAAGAATGGAGAATAAAAGAACATAATAATAATTATTAAAACTGAATGAAACATGGAAACCCCTCAAAGGTTTAGTGAGAATGTGGTTCTGCTCCTGTTGAGGTAACAAACATTTTGCTATAACCCTCAACAGAAGCTGCATCAGCTATGGTCTTTTAGTTCTGAGACTGTAGATACTGACTGCTACTTATTTACTAAAAATAACCACATCTCCAAATAGACACAGATATTTATAATCTTAAAATAAAGAGCTTTAAAAGTGTAGGATTAACTTCTATGGGTGTCTCAAACCTCTTGTGTGTCAGCAGAGGAAGACTCTTGCTCTTTGAGAGCTCTGCATGAGAGCTCATTGCTGTGATTGCCACCCTGAATGAAGGACTCCAGCTGTACTGTGGTGGGTGGATACCCCAGAACATCATCTCTGTTCCTGAATCAGCAGATGGACCCTGGCCAGGACTGGTGGGAGTGGACAGCACACGGTGCAGAGTTCATCTTCTCAGAGGGCAGCTGTCGAGGTAACAATTTTCTATAGAATCTTACACATTTCATACTGAATTCTTACACAGCATTCTGTGTTCTTGATGATATCGCCCTTTGAATGCCCCTGGGTTTGAGAGTTTCCTCCATGTGCAGTGTCAACTGATTAAGTGAAAGGCAAAAAAAGGCTACCAGCCCACTACATATGGGAGAAGACCAAGCCTGCTCAAGAGCAGTATGGGTCAGGAAAGTCCATGCCAGCGTGGTTTCTTTATTCCAGTGCATCCATTAACATTTATCTTTGGAAGTAGTGAAGCCATCTTTTTTTCCCAGTGACCAGCAGTACTGAGGAAAGCTCACTTTGGGTAATATTTGCTTCATTCTTCTTCTGATTCTCAGATCTAAATTGCAGTTGAAGTGCACATAATGGCTTTAAATAAAGTTTCTTATGTAGCAAACCCATTATTTATACTGAGGGATTGAAGTTCAGATAATTCAGGCAAGCTTCAAGTGGACCTACACCTCATAGCTAGTCACCTGAAATGCTTTCTGCATTTCACTGCCTGGCACTGCAGTAGCTATAGGCTGATGTATAGTGATACAAAACACATTGCAGTTAATACTTTATCTTAAGAGTCAGCAAAATACATTTGTTTTTAAAGAGTATAAATGGCCTAAAAGTGTGAAAGCATTTCTGCTTCCTGTGTTTAAAGTAATGCCTTTGAGCAGAATGGGGGGAAAAAAAAAAAAAGAGTAATAGAGCATTATTAGGGCATTTACTCACAAAAAATCTTGAAACTGTAACTTTATCTTCGTGTTTTTTGCTGTTTGTATGTACCAGATGCAGTATGCAAATTCAGGGTAAGCTGCTGGGTAGTTGGGGCTGGTAAGTGTCCCGTTGGGACCAGTTAAATGTCCCCCACAATTTTCAATTTCTGAAAAGAAGAGTAGATATATTGGTAACATAACATATATATGTAATGAGCCATACAGAGTAAATGAAAGATCTAAAGCTATGTAACTAGCAGGATTGTTTCTTTAGGACTCCCTTACTTTGGAAATGATTAAAGGGCCCAAAGATAGAATTTATTTAGAGAATTTCAGGTCAGATGGATGTGAGAACATGAAAGCAGTTGTCACTGTGGTATGTCTGTGAGACATAGTGTAATGACATCTGAGGTGGCTGTAGATGAGTTAGCTTTGATAGCATGGGTCATTTAATTAAATCTACATTTGGGGTAAATGAGGTGCTATCTTGAAAAACTGGTAATGCAAGTGTTACACCAACCAAAAGAAACCCTGAGAGACTTTGTATTAGAGAAATCTGTGAGGCCTTGGTCCTGATCTATATCGAAGTGCAAAGTATTCAAGTCTGAGAGAGATTTTACTTGATAGACAAAGGCAAAATAAAACACGTCAGTAGAAACCGCAGTCAAATGTAGACTAGAAATAGGGTGCAATTTTTCAGCAGTGAATTTAAACACTGGAGCAGCACAAACCAGGATGTGGTAACTACTCTGTAAAATCAAAGCTTTTAAGAGCTTAATACCATGCCACTCAGATCAGCAGAAGCAAAGGAGCTCAGCAGAAGCTAAGGCTGATTTTGTCCAAACTCTTCTTACTTGTTAAGTACAAAAAGTACAGAGCTTGTTGAATGAAACCCTCACTGACTGACCTGTATGTGGGCAGGAGTTCTGACTAGATGGTCATGTTCTCTTCCTGGATAAATGCTATACTGTTTGCAAACAGTAAATTTAGACATTTGTAAGTAAAAGTAGAGTCCCATCATACTTTTTAATCATTTTTCTGAGTATAATGTAACTGTTTTGGCTCTCTGGAAGGGCACTATTATTTTGCTGCCTCCACCCTTTCACTAATTTCCCCTCTGCACCATACAGGTCTAAAGAACTGTATGAGACTAATTAAAGGTTCTGTTAATAGTCTCTAATTGCAGAAAATGGGAAAATTTCCTTAAATGGTGCATTTAAAATTCTATTTAATTACTTACTTGTTCCTGGTGAAATGTAGTAATAGAAGACAAAGAACTTCCGTGTAAAAGTCATGGAGTTTGTTGTTATGAGGAAAGTGAAGCTGTCTGACGATGACTGAAGTACTGGGACAGCATCAGTGTCGTTACATACTTGTCCAAGAAGAGGTGAGTTCGTTGAGGGACCATCATATACTTTAATACTTTCCGTTTCACAGCTTGAAGAAGGAGCAAATCTATTTAAAACAAAACAAAATAACAAAATCAAAAAGCAACAAACCAAACAGCCACAATGAGAACTCTCTAAGCTCACTGATCAGGCTCTTCAGAGTCTACAACACACATTCAATAAGCTTTTTACTAAAGCAAATGCAGAGAAATATTTGGAGGCAATATTATTCTGTACTGTATTCTAATGGAACAAAACAATACAAAAGCACCTGGAGAAAATACTTACTTAAAATAGGAGAAAATGAGCCTAATTGTTTGATTTGTATTCCTCTGAATTTGCCAGATGCAGTTTGCATTGGCATTGAGTTCAATCTTCAACGCTTTGTTGAGCTCGTGAAGAGAAGCACCACAGCGAGGTAGGCCTGTTGAAGAAGAGCAACAACAAAAACCAGCTTTCAAGGATATTTCTCAGTTTTTCTTGTGTAATAGTTTCATCCTCCACTATGCAAAGACTCTGGGACAGTCCATTATGGAACAGATATGCAAAATGTTGTACTGTTATTTATTTATTTATATTACTGCTGTTTATGAAACCTGAAGAATCAAACGGTAAAAGAATATTAGAAAACACTTTTTATCCTCCTCTTCCTAGTAGCAAAGGGAAGTTTTCAGATCACAGATGAAACCAATGGCAAAACTGGAAATGGCAAGTGATACAGGACACCTCAGCAACTCTCTTCAGCAAGTTCTGTCGCCACAAGCACCTCAAGCTTCTGCTCTTCCCCCTACACTGAGTTCCTAAACATCACTGCATCCAGTTCAGAGGTTCAGCCCTTGACTTAAAAGCATTTGGAAACCTACATCCATGGAATCAAAAAGACTTTTCAGATTTGAGCTCTAAATGACTGCATGCAGCATTAGTGGGTATTTACTTCTGTGTGTAATTCTGATCCTCCGTCTCTAAAGGGTGCTGCTAAACAGGAAAAGCTTCAGAGAATGGCAACGAAGATGAGTTTAGATTAGCTTCCAGACAGGGAATAAGTAAATGGACTGAAGCATTTCAGGTCAGAAAGGGGAGAACGAGAGGAGAAGGGAGATGCTAGAGGTCTATAAATTCATGAAGAGGTTTAATATGAGCTATTCTCTTCCAATACAGTAAGTTGGTGGCCTGGAATGAAACCGTAAGTTGTGGTTTGAAACAAAAAAAGCTGGCTCTTTGCATGTGGATCTTTGCTGAAGGATGATGTGGATGGTAAAAGTGAAACATTAAACAGGTCAAATCCATGAAAGAAAAAGCCTTTTGCAGAATGGTGATCCCAAAATGAGCAACAAACGACTCTGCTGATTCTGACTTCACAAAGGAAAAGAAAAAATGAACTGATCTCTTTCAAAAAGCACCTGTTTCCCACTTAAGTGACACTATTTCTGTTACTCCAATATAGTATTAATTTATAAATGCATATATCCACTCCAGAGTAAAATCTTCTGAAAATCAACTTCTTAAGTTAAAAATTTGCCATAGGGAGTCATATAATGATTTTAATTTTTATTTAATTATTGGTTTTAACACTCGCTGGCACATTTGGGTGTTACTATTGTGCAGCAGTGCATTAAAATAAGATGCACTTTTAGAGGTATGTTAAACACTTTTTTTTCCCCTTCAGTTGCCTGTAAAATACCTGTTGTGCAAAAATTAGTAAAAACCCCCAGATGAAAGCTAGATTTCCATACCTGTGAATTCTATTAAGCTGTCTTCAGCAAGAGCCAGAGCAGTGAGGAGAGGCAGGAGAAGGAACTGTCTGAGCACCTGCATTTTGATGGTTGCTGGGGAGGTTTGGCTTTTCCAACTTTTATACCTCCTGGTATTTCATAATCATCTTGTGTTGTGTGGTGTTATAG
Organism: Chloroceryle aenea; assembly: GCA_013399075.1. NCBI lineage: Eukaryota > Metazoa > Chordata > Aves > Coraciiformes > Cerylidae > Chloroceryle > Chloroceryle aenea. Next base: position 65,782 of record VWZY01008731.1, on the reverse strand, counting down.
AGGGAGGGCGTAATCTCCCAGTTACTGTTTCTTTTTAACAGATATAAATGAGAAAGCAACAGGTGTGCCAATTTTTTTTTAATGTGTACTGCATGGAGTGAGTTTAACTGTGGTTTTCTCAGCTCTTGAGGGTTCAAAGCCCATTTCTCAGTTGGTTTCATTGAGCAGCTGTTTGGGTGTTTTGATGTGAGCAGGAATGTTCTGGAAGCGATTGCTGGACTCCCTTGGCAGACACATTCAGCACTTTGCTCTGGTCAACAGGAGCTTGTTGGGTTTTTTTTGTCTTCCCCATCTTCGTTTTGACTCCTGTCTCTTTAGGTTACACTTGTTCCCCTGTCCTTGCTGAGGATTCCTCAGGTTGTAAAGTGTGATTATTCTGATAGTTTCTGCAATAGTTTCTGATTGCTGAAGCATTTGTGGATGAACGAGGCCTGATTTATGTTAGTCACAGATATAAAAGAAGAAGATTGCTCTGCAGCCACCTTGCAGATAAAACTTTTCTTCATCTTACAGGGGAGAGTCCCAGACCGGGCTGAGCAGCAGACGGGAGCTGTGTTCGGGAGCTGGAATCTGGTACTGGATTCAGAACACACAGATGGGGATCGAAGGCAGAATGGACAGAGGCCTCCTCAGATGCTGACCAGTAAAGAAGCTGGAAGAGCTGAGCTGAGAGCTTGACCCACCACATCCCTCAGCTTTACACCAAATGTGATGTATATGGGCTGGAGTCCCTCATTGGTCAGTCTGGGGTCACCTGTCCTGTCCCCTTCTCCCTGCAGGTGCCGCCTTTTACTTTCTGCATCCCCAGCGTGGTGCACAAGCTCCAGCAGACACTTTGGTCTGCACCAACCCTTGGTTCTAACTCTAAAGATGGGGTATAATCACTTCTAGAAGCAGCCGCTGTCTGTGAAAACACGCTGATAACTTCAGACAGTGCAGGGACTAAGAACTGAGCTGAGAAGTAAACTCACTGAATAGGATTAGTTCTGTTCTCACTCAAACCAGGACACAGTTCCAATGTATTTATTTTGTCTGTCTTTCCATAAGGACCAAAACTCATGAAATCCAGAGTATTTCCTACTGCAGTAGCCGATACCCAACTTTTAAAGCTTCAGGAGCCCGCGAAGGTGCCAGTGCCACAGATGTCCTGTTACCCTGACCTTGGTTTGCTGCAGTCCCACCGTGGCGTGTGAGCAGCCAGGGCTCACACCAGAACCTGCCTCTGTGATTCTTCCCAGTACAGGGAGTGAGTATCCCACAGCTGTACAAACACGTGTTCTTTCCAGTTTACTAGAAAAGTCAAATTTGCAATGCAGATCACCTTCAGACACATCCAGGTACTTTTCTTTCAGTAGAAGAAGGGTTTTGTACAAAACTGTTGTGTTTGTTCTGTTTTTCTTTTTTTTTTTTTTTTAATGAACAAGCTGAAATATGATGCTTCTGTAATGATCCTGTATTTCTAATGTCAGCCTTATGCCACCTTTAAAACAATTTTCTCTGATTTTGAACTTACTTTAAGGATCTTGACTGCAGCTCACCATCATACTGTCTTTAAACATGGGCACGCTGAATCTGTGTGTACAGATGTCACCCATTGTCTGAATTAACTTCTGGAAATGCTCAGTTTGCATTTACCCTGTATAGCCTTTTATTTCTTAAACCCGCAGACATACTTGGAAGGAGTTTTCAAATGCTTGCACCCAGTTTGTGTGTGAACTGATGTGTGGATCTCTGCCAATCAATGCTGTGTTCATCAGAACCAAGAAAAAAAATGCCCATAGCTGTGATACTCCAGTAATTTACTCTGGGAGGTACTGGTTTGTAGTCAAACTGTTCAGAATTACTTGTAAAGAATGATTAGGCATTTTTCTTGTGCTGGAGTTGGTACTAAGGGACTGGACTGATAAGCAGTGTCCCAACATTTCTGAAGGGCTGAGCCTGTGCTCACATTTGAGGCTGGCTGGCAGCTCCATCTGCAGAGAGAAGCCTCTAAACGACTGTGCTGCTGCTCCAGGTACCCCACATTACTAATCTGAGTGTTCAAACTGGTTTCAAATCTTGTGTGTTAAGCCCATGTTCAGAAAGTGCAGTGCTGTTCAGGTATCAGCTGATGCTGAAATATTTATGGCCTTGCAGATGAGATTTGAATGACTGTAGAGAAGGTTCTTACCATAGCAGATCCTCAAAACAAAACAGTGAGCATTTTAGTAGAGAAGAACAAGGATTCAGCTATTGTGACACTGTTATTTACAGGCACTTTCTCTCAGTGCCTGCAGCCAGGTTTGCAACAGCAGGGAAAATGTGATTTCAAACACTTTAAATCATTACCTGTGAGAAGCAGAGCAGTGGGATGGAGTTTTGCATGAACTAATTCTGATTAGGGAGTGCTCTGGCTCAGGACAGGCATTTCAGTCCCACAGGATGAGGACTTTGGCAATGAGCTTGCTCAGGCAATGTCAAAGCTTAACCACCAGGTAAGAGATTAATTAGATATGGACCCTTCAGGGGAGATTTGCATGATTTTGGCTTTTGAGAGCTGGCCAAGATATTCATGGAGAAGCTGAATTTGAATGATTCTAGTCCCTTTTTTGAAGGGATGAAGCAGCAAATGAAAAGTTGCTGAAAAAAAGTGGGGTTTTGGGTCGTGTGTGGCACAGCCTGTAGGTGGTAGGCATCCTTATTCAGCACAGGGCATCTCACCAGTTTGAGTAACCTATACATACCATATAGAAAGTGAATATTTGCCTTAAAGATGCTTTTCACTGTCAGGCCAAGTTCAGCAGCTTATCAAAATGTAATCCATCTCTTTACTTGGGAGGACTGCTGTCCTCCTGTACAGCTCTGCATTTGACAAGATATTTTTCTCTATAATGAATTGAAAACTATTAATTTCCTTTTTTCTTTTTCCCACTAAGTCATTTTGAGCAGGACAATTTAAAGAGCTGAAACACTTCCTTGGCTCAAAGTGGTATCATTTGAACAGAACTGAAAGAAAAAGGATGAAGCAAAGGCCTATAATGAAGTAAATGTAGATGTACAGTGTTTGATGGTTCTAATCTCCACTAATAAAACCTGACATACAGAATCATTGTAATAGCTTATAGGTATTGCAGAGATTATCTCTCAGTACATGTACAGTATTTTTTCCAAATATTTGTTGAGTTCTTGTTCAAGGTAATTGCTCAGACATTACTGGTTACAAGGGCTGCTTATCCTTTGATTTATGTCTCTGTGAGCTCAGAAAGCAGCACTGTGATGTGTTCTTCTGTAAGGCAGGTTCATTTTCCTTGAATGCTGAGTATTTGAGCTGTCTGGGGAGAGCTGGAAGAACTGTGAGAGGGAAGCAAAGTCCTGACGAGAAAAATGAGCCGTCTGATCCAATTAGTCTTTGTCACTACGAGTATTTACTGAATTAAGAGTTTTACTGATCTGGAATACAGACCCAAAAGATCTGAAATTAGAGAACACAATTACAATTAAGATTAAAATGCCTTTAGATTTACACCTCCTGGTATAATGTACTTTTAGAAATGAGTAGCAGATGTGCAGATAGAGTGATCATGCATGTAGGTGATCAACATAACCTTGTGGCTAGAAGCAGCGTGGTTGGGACTGTTATTGTGTGGGGACAACAACAACAGTGACGCTGTCACTGGTGCTTCGTTTGCTTCTTGACAGATAGATCCAGCGGCGGTGGAAAGGGTACCTGTAGCTGTTGCACGCGAGTACTTCACACCGTAGGCAAACTCTTGGGTACAGGGGACCTTTGAACTTGAACCTGATAATCCTCTGGCCTCGTAAAGAGTAGTTGCCACAGCTCGGGTCCCTTACACACCTGAGAAAAGAAAAAGGATAAAAACCCCACATGGAGTTGTCACATAAAAAATTGTGATGTGGTCACTAAGCCTATACAAGAAACTTCCCTTCCACCATCTCTAAATGTAGCACAGAACCCTGGAAAGCAGGTGTGACTCTGGCATTTGGATATGCACGCTGGTTTAACACAACACACACAAACATCACACACGTAGACGCTGGTTTAACACAACGCACACAAACATGACCCATGTAGGTAGATGTATAAATGAAAAACACATCCAGGGTGACCCACTTTGGCTGGGACACCTCACGAGCATGAATATATAAATATAATAAATATATAAATCCTCACCGTTGTATTTTTACACTTTGTATCCCAGGCCTTCTCGGTCGGCACAGGCCAGCTAAGTGTCTTAGTAACAGCTCCCGCAGGTATTGAGGCAGGAAAGCGAGGCCTAGTGGAAAAGCAGCAATTTAATGTTAATAAGCTATATGTAGGTATAGAGTAAAACACAGCGTATATTAAACACAGGCATGCTTAAGAAATGCCAGTGCGGGTCTTGCTGCTGTGCCTGGAGTGGAGAAGAAAAAAGTTTCTCTTTCTTTGGCCATTAACAGCTTCTTACTCCCTCCTACAGCCGAGTTACGTAATTTAGCGCTGTCTGCCCTTTCTCTCTTGGGAAGGGGGTGAGCTCGCCACGATTAGGAGCTGTTTCTTTGCCTGGGAGCCCTCCATAGCACACAGGCACTGAGTGGCAGGCTACAGGTGGATGTTTGAAATGCCTGCTCATCCCCTTGGCTCTTACCACCAAGGATGGTTCGGCTGCCAGCCCCAGTCTGATGGCATGTGGTCCCCAAGCTCTATGGCCTCTCCCACTTCCCCCATTCCTCTGAACTCAGACACCTGCTGGACAGGCTTTCCCAGCTCACATCCCTTACCCAACATATAGAGCCCTTAGGAGGAAAGTCATTAAAAAGAGGAAAGAATGAGAATACCTTACCCGGGTTTGCAGGTTGTGGGTTTCTTTTTGGACAGGCTTTTAAGGTTAAAAAAAAAAAGGGAAAAGAAGCTAAGTGAGACTGAAGGAGGAAAATGTGTACTTTTATGTAATCAGTTAATATACATTGTAATCAGCTGAATGCATTAAGACTAGGAAATGCAGCAGTTCTGAGGAATAAAGTTGTCATTGCCAAAGGGCTTGTATTAAGAAAACTAGGGGCTCAAATACTAAAGATGACATATTATTAGCAAAACTGAATTGTGTTTATTCCTTTGTCATGCACTCTAAGGTGTGCTTTGCACCTGAAGCTGTTTCCTGTGTGTTGTCAACACAAGTGTGTGTGTGTCTTACTGAAGTAGCCACGTGCCCTTTACCAATTTGTAGCTGACAGGCCCAGACTTCAGAAGAAACCCTCAGTGTCTGAGGCACAATATTTTCAGTTAATGAGCAGAAATTACAATTAAAATTCTTCAAAAGATAAACCTTACTAAAGAAAACTAATGTTCAAACCAAATTCCACTGAGTATGTCAGAAGGATTCTCACTGATTCATCTTCCAGAAGCTTTGAAAGTACAGGGGCTGGGTCTAGGAGTGAGATGATCCAGAGCAAATCTGAATTTATGCTGGTGTAGTTTGTCTGCCCCAGTGGTTTCCCCTTCCCTAGTACTTTCATCAGTGCAGGCATTTGTCCCATATCAGTACCAACAGCATTTTCCATCCTTTGATTTGTAAGGCAGCCAAAGGAATTATCTCCAAAGTTACATACTAGATCCATGAGATTGTGCATATGGTGGAGACACGGAGCCAAGGCAACAGGTCAGCAGATCAGAACTTTGACAGGGAGCTAAGGATGTCAACCAGAGGAATGCTGCATTACTTACAAGTAGTAGCGGATGGTGCTTCAGGAGTTGGAGAGACTGTCAGAGCAGATGACGTCGTTACTGTGAGAAGAGAAAATACGAAATTAAACACTGTCCATCTTTTAAATACATTGATGACTCACATGAAAAATAGTAAAATGCACCCCATAGATCAAGCATTAGACCAGTTCTTTAGTAGAACTGGTGAAGTCATACACACCTGCTTCTTCAGGTGTCATGTTTTCTTCAGGGTCTGGACTGAGACATAGAGAAAACAAAACTGCAGGTTTAGCCCTTGTCCCAGTGCTGGGTAGGCATGAGGTACCTGAACCACAGGAGCCTCACCGGTCTCGCTCGAGAGGTGATCAGCCACAGCACCCAGAAGATGCTGCTGCAGCCCAGGGCAGGTGTTGGCCATGGTGTGCATCATCTCTGGGAAACCCCCCCAGTGAGACCCTGAGCTTGGGCAGGGTAGCAAATAGTGCAGCTGGACAGGGCATGGCAGAGTGTGGTGGACTGAGCAGGACTGAGTGAATTTGGGGTGTAGGCTGGTAGTCTGAAAACGAGTTCTCCTGAAATGCTTTTCCTGGTGCTTGCAGCTTACGTACAGCCCATCAAAGATCTGGTGCAATTGTTTCTCAAATATTCATTGGAATTATTTATCAGGAGCCATCAACTAAGAAAGCTGTACCCGAAAGAGGGGAGAAGGGAAGAAATAACAAAAATAAAATTAAAGTCAAAATACAAGCCTCTTCAGAAGCCTCATTCACTTCTTCAGGAATATATGTCTCGTGGCTGTTGTTATTCAGGTGAGTACCTTTAGAGATAACACCAGTATCTGCCTTGTGGATACCCAATCGTGCATACCCAGCCCTCTGATAGAGCACTGCTCCAGGGAGGACTCATTCCCTTTGCATACCATGTTATCCAGGAGAACGTCTCCTGTGCCTTTCCCCCCAGAAAAAAAGGTATCAATTTTGTCATGTTTCAGAAAAGCAGAGGGAACCACGTGGGCACTCAGCAGCCTCAGAAATGGGCTTTCCAGGTGCATTTATCAAATAGCAAAAGCCAGCTTTGTTGTGTTGCACCAAAAGTGGCAAACCCATTGAATTAATTTTATTGTGCCAAGCCCCATTGCGTCAGTTCATCGGCTGTTATAAATCCTTACCTTATAGTGTGCTGTATATACCCGGGGCTAAATCTAAAGACTTTTTCCCTAGATTTTTTCTCTTTCATACTCTAAGGTATATGTCCATAGCTAACATAACCATTCCTATTGATAGCAGTATCACTAGGACATATATCAATAATATATTTTGCTGTTACAGACACCAAAACTCTGATATAAGCCTCAAGTATCTCAGAAACTCATCTTACATTTATTTGCTTTGAAATGTTTACCTATTACATATTTTCCTTTCCTACCACACCAGTGCTTAAATACTGATAAAATATATCAGCTGTGAGAGCTTTGCAAGACCCATCAAGGGACAACTCACAATCTGGAGTGGGCTCTGTTGTGACTGGAGGAGTAACTGGCTCTAGGAAAGGAAACAGGAAAGTGAATTTCTAGTTTTACTACAGAAGATGCTTAACATTCTTCAGTTATGATGTGAAAAAAGTGAAAGCAGTAGTGACACAGAGCAGCCCATTTGTCCCTGGAAGTAGCAGCATCAAAAAGGATAAGGTTGCAAGCTTTTAAATGTCAGCTGTTAATGGTTGCAGTTACCCTGCAGGTGGCATCTTAAGTTGTTTTAGATGTGCGACATACCAAAGAGCTACATGTCTGCTTGGGTAACAAGTTTAACTCCGCTTGAGGTCTTTACTGAAAAACCTAACTCAATTAAAATTTGCTTTGATATTTCCCCAGGGAAAGGTATCCTCAGGATGAGCTGTAAACTGGTATTCCCTGTGCCAGGTCTCATCCACAATGCCCTTCAAACAGCTAACGTTTCACATTGGTCATCCCAGGCTCTTAGAGTGCCCGACACATGGCTGAGGTTTGTCCATGGACCACCCCTGGCCATAGCATCGGCCACACAGAGGCTGCTCTGTCTCAGGCTCTCCAACTGTTCATGTGCATCCAGTCAGATTACAGAACTGCTGGAAAACTTGGAAAAAAATAATTTCCTATGAAATACAAGAAAAGGAAATTTGCTTTGATAGTCATAGTTCATAATTCATGGGAAACCAGGACTAGGAGGACTGAAAGAAGTATGGTAAGTGATGATGTAAAATTATGATTCAAATAGTAATGCATAAAGCTGTCAGATAATAGGAAATGGCATCAGGTAAGACTGACAATGATATTCCAAGTAGCCAAAGGATTTGAGAATTACAATAATAAATTCAAACACAAACCTGTGTGAATAAACTGCATGAGTTAACAAAAAGAAAAAAAAAAAGTGGTAAACTAAAGCAATTCTCATAGAGCTTGGTTTCAAGATTTCAATTGCCTGAAACAATTCCACTGGTGGAAACAAGTTGTGCAAGCTTGATTAGCTCATGAAGCAATAGTTTCCAGCAGGACTAGAGCAGTGATCATCCCCCTGCATAGGGCATGGGTGAGGCTGCACCTTGAATACTGGGTTTCCCTGCCTTTGTGATAGAGTTCACCACAGCCTGAGCACCAGCTGTTGGCATCTGCCAGTCCCAGGGACAGACCAGAGGGGTCTGCAGAGGAGGAAGAGCCCACATCATGTGTCAGTGATGTTTACCTGAGGTGGTGGCACCGCCCCTCTTCACGCCAAGTGTCACCTCAGTGAAGACAGGACAAGGTATCCCACAACATAGTCTGTGCTGACAAAGGATCTCTCCCTGAACTTGAGGTGTTGTAGGGTATTATAAGTGCTCAAACTCGTTTTTCTGCTTACAGCACCCAACAGGCATGGACACAGTCCTCTTCTGCAAGGCGCTGCTCTCAGGAAAAAGACCCTCACCCATCCAGCTAGATGCCACTTTGTGCAACACAGGGAAGGTTTCTGTCCTTCTCTTTACCATCATTCTGATCTATACTGTAGTGCTGTCTAAAGGATGAACAGAAACACCCAGAGCCAACCTTTTCCTGGGACAGCTTGCATTCTAAGGGATATGGTTTGGGTTCTTTCTCTTTTTTTTACCTCTTCCTTTAAATAATGCCTGGTTCAGCTTCTATTCCCATCCTCGCTAACCCTCTGGCATAACAGATGGTTGGCACAGCATCATTTCCCCAGAATAGTAGGAGAGCTATTTCTACAGACCAGGCTCATTTCTGAGAGCTGGGTACTTACGGAATACTCCACACATTTGTCTCACTTTCAGAGGAAAAGGCTTCTAGAAATCTGAAGTTCCAAATTAGTTTTATGGGCCTGGAGTGTATTTTTCTTTCAGAGAAAGAAATCAGAGACACTGACGACAACATAATTGAGCTCCCTCCTAGTTTGTGGCCATCATAAACTGTATTGAGTATACACACCTGTCTTACTCCTTGGTGGGTCAGTAATTACAAGGTTTTCATTTTGGGACATTTTGCTGTCACCTGGCAGCCCTTTGTAACCAACTAATGCACATCCATTCAGAATGAGAGCCATGTTTCCCAGGACTCTCTTTCCCTTAATTCCTTTTTGCTGACCATGATCAAAGCTCCTTCCATCTGAGCATGCTGCTTATCATTTACTTCTGCAAAAGCTGTAAAGAAATGCCAGCAGCAGAGTGCTTGGCTTACTTCCAAGATCTATGTCTAAACTTCTGCAAGACTTCCAAGTATGATTTGAGGGAGGAAAAAAAGAGATAATTGAGACAAAAGATAATTAACCTGTTGATCCAGGCATTGAGCATTCACCAGCAGTGGTGGAAGGTGTTAAATAAAAAGTTTAAGAACAGGACTGCCTTAACTATCTAAATGCACATGGGAATAGCAAGAAAGAGGCAGATTAAAAATTCTATAACTAGATCCAGAGCTTTACCTAAATTACAGGCAGATTTGTGATTCAGCTGATATTACAAATGGCTCTATTGGGAGGGAAGCTTCTTTCCAATTAATTTTCTAAACAAATGAAGTATTTCATTATGGATATAGATCTGAAATTTTGGGGGACACTTTTTCAGAAAGCAAAGGACTGATTAGTTATCAGTCCCAAGAATCTTGAATGTAATCTCGTGGGGGTTTCCACAGACAGCTGAAAGGCAACGTTTTACTTTCAGGAAATTAATAAAAGAAAATAATACTTGTATCTCTTCAAAATCAATGCTTTGTGCTTAGCTAAGTGGAGAATATCATCAAGGGATTCAGTGATCACTTTGTTTTCCTGAGACTTTAACACAAACAACAGTTTACCTGCAGTATGTACAAGTGAAAATAAAGAGATTATTACTTAGAGCTATAGAGGAGTGCTTTTTTTTTCCCTTTAACCATTGAACAGCATCTCTGTTACACACCAGGTCCATAAATAAAATGAAATTGTTTGCTCATGTACTTGGTCAAATACAGTCAAAGCACTGACTAGTTGCAAGCACGTAGTACCATAGTAATCTTAGGAAACCATACATACACCAGATACTGTGTTCCTTAAGCCTGCATAATAGGCAAGAGATCACTCTGTTAAGAAATTCACATTCCACTTCTGAAAGCCAAGCAAATCAAAGTAAACCTCATTCATTTCTCAGTTTCACTGGGGTGTGTAAAGAAGTGCAAACTCCTTTCCTTCAGCCAAAGCAGAGCCCAGGCTCAATAAGTAAGGAAAGCAGCAAAATCCAATCAACGCCCTGTAAAATATTCATCAAAGTAGGAAAATGTTCATTTCTATGCTTTTGAAAGTGAAATGACTGGCGGGAAATAGGTAGAAAAACACAGACTGAAATTGCTTCTTCACTGTGATGAAGATTTCTCTGTTTGTTACCTAAAATGCTTGTAGAAATTACAGTGCATAGATCCTAGATCTTGAACATGAAAGTATCGTTCAAAAGAAAGTTAATGGGTGGAGCAGTAAAAAATCTGTATTACACTTTCCAGTGATGCTACCACTGGTACTGAGTCACAGGTCTGAACTTCTGATAGTGTAGGTAAGGCTGTAGAAGACAAGCAGTGATAAAACAAGGTTGTAAAGAAAAGAATTATCACATTCTGCAGCATCTTGGACTAACAGATGGCATGGGTGTTAAACAGCCAGCCACAGCTACTCTACTGTACTGAGAGCCACTGAAACTGGAATGGTACAGAGTGGCAGAAGGAAAGGCAAGATCTCTGCACTCCCTGGAGGACACAATGAGAATTCAAAATGCTCTTCATGTACAGAATAAATGTTAAAACTCAGTGAGCTGAAATTCAATAAAGACATAGGGAATGGGCTGCTCAGTGGAAAGAGAAAACCAATGCACAAAGGTAGAATCATCCTTCCAGCTGTCACAGAAAGTTGGTAAAGGTAATGCTGCAGTGAGTCAGTCCAGTCTCAGCCTTGCTCTCAGAGTGATACACGGGAGCTGTTTACTCTCCTCGTTGCTAGAGACCTCAGCTGCTCAGTTGGTGAGTGCACGCTTCAGAAAGATGGAGATAGTGAGGAGAGCTTGAATGAATGAATCAAGAATATAATAATTGACTTGAAAATCATGAGCTCTGAGGAAAGCTTTAAAGAGCCAACTTTAGATTGTGTGGGAATTGCTTTTCACTATTCTGAAGAGGGCTCTCTTAAGAGGATGGCCACCTGTTCTTTTGCTCCCCAGAGTCTGTGGAGAACCAAAAGGGCAACTGTGGGCAGTGCAGAAAATGCCTATCAATAAAAGAAGTTTGCATATAGTGTCTAAGGAATATTTTTTGTGTGTGTATTGAACATATCTGTCAAGTTCAGAGGCAAAATACACATAGTCACGTCCGCTGCTGCAGATTTACATAGGATTTTAAAGCCTGTTGGTATTGGCTTCATTAGAAGAGGAGGTAGGACAGTATGTGGTGGATAGAAGGTCCCAGCTCAGCTGATGTCTGGTGCAAAATGTCCCTGTGTGGTGAAATTCTGGGTTTAAGAATGTTTTTAATTCCTAAGAACTTATTTCCTAGATTCATTCATTAAAATCCTGCAAAGTATATTACAAAATAGATGCCAGAAAAAGAGTTGCCCCAGGGCAGAGAATGGGGAAAAGGTGGGATATATGCACAGATGTTGCAGCATGATCAGTACTGAAGAAGGACTGGACCCAAGCTCTGAATAAATTAATTTCCCCCTGTGGGAACCACTGAGCTGTGAGGAGGATATGAACAGAGCAAGCAGCCAAGGTATTCCCAGGATTGTCTCCTAGCTACTTCTTTGCAGCTTAGGGACATGCTGAGGGACATGGTGATGCAGGACAGAGACAGAGCCATTTTGCTCCTTAAAGAACACGAGGCATGGGGGTTCATCTGACTGCTCCTCACCTTCACTTGCCGTAGAGGGTGATACCACAGTTGATGGCTCAGCAGCGCCTGTGGTTGGGGCAGGGGAGATCAGGTGGTCTGTTTCTGTGAAGGAATCATCCGTTGAAGCTTTGTGGAGAAAAAAAAATAGGAACAATGAGCAACAATGACCAAACATGAATATGAACCAGAATTAGATTTTTGGTTAAAACCATCTAGATTTGTCATTTTGCTAGAAAAGTGTGAAAATACAGGAAGGTTGGTTTTCAGAGAACAAGCATGGACTTATCCCTTGTACTTCCACCCGAGTCTCTATGATCACATAATACCACGATAAATAAACATTTAAAATTTGGATTTTTTAAACCTCCTAACTACTGGAGAATGAAGCAATGTGTTCTTAGTCTTCTTTATTAAAACTTCATTCCACACAGTTTGGCTTTCCCTTAGCTGACTTAGACTCAAAATTGATATTGCCACTATGACTGGGTGGATTTTTCCTGAGTCATGTTTCTTAAAGAAATTAAATAAAGTTATTTCATTCAGATTCTGTGGTTCAAACTGGGTACCATTCACCTGTCCCTGAAGCAGGTTTACATATAGCATTAAACAACCAGAGAGGCAGCAGTTCAGCTGATGGAGGTGAGCACCAAACCTGTTTGTGCTCCTTAATGTTTCTGGAGTTTTTGTGACTCTTGGACACACAAAATCACAATGATTTGAACACTTTTGCTTTATGAAATTGTAAGTGTAGCATTTAAAGCTACAAGCTCAGAGGTATTAGTCATTAAATGTATATATTCCTGATAAGTCCTCACAGCCTGATGTTTTTCAAGTGAAGATGGTGTAAGGAGTTTGTTCCTTCACATAGATGTTTCTTTCGCAGTATCTGCCATGAATATTTCACAGATTCACATGGTCACATCTTAATCCATCTGACAATCCCAAATTAACAGAACATTTGTTTTAGAGAGAGCTTGCAAAATGGCTGCTCTTACCTTTACAAACTGTGATTGAGATTTTGGAACCTGGTGTGGCATTTTCCTCTGTGACAATAGTGGACACAGAAGATGTAACCCAGGCCAAGAGAAAGTTGAGGAAATACCAAGAAGGGGAGAGATTGTCAGCAATTAAGAGTGAACATGTGAACTGAAATCTTGGTGAGAGTAAATAGATGTGGGCTTTGCAGGACAGAGAGTCAATGCCCTTTATTTTTGCTGGGAAAAAGACATTTAATTTTTCATAATAAAGATAATAGATATTTCTGACTGTGGTGTCTTACTACTAGAGATGCAATAGTCATTTGGAAAGATGCAAAGTGGCCATTGTTAGGAGAAATAAAGAATGAGATTTGTCTTGTGCTGTGGAAGTGACTCCCAGCACACAGCTGTGCCTCACCTTCCTCGAGGGTTGTCAAGGTCCCTGGAGCAATCGGTGTCTCAGCCCCTGGTGTGCTTGAGCTGGGTGCAGAGGAGGTATCTGCAGAGGTGGCTGGGGGGGGAATAACATTACTGAACACAACCACCACCATGTAAAAGAAAAGACATTTCAAGGATCTGTGAAATCCTAAATACTTCAATCTTCAAGGAAAAAAGAAAGTCAGTTCCCTGGACTTTAACTTTCAGGTAATGTGGCTCAGAAAAACATCTTCCAAGTGGTAACTGGAAGTGAACCTGGGAGACTGGTGCACCTTTCATCAGGGTGTAAATACAACTTATTCCATTCTACCTTTGCACTAATTTAAGAACCAGGAAATATTAAGCAAGATTATTAAAGGATTGAAGGTGAGGAAAATACCCAGGTAAGAGTGCCTCAGATGAACTATTACTAAATGTAACTGATAGACCATACATACATTGACTCCTGATAATTGTATATGCAGGCCTAATAACATGCCCCTTTTCCCTCCAACCACATTTTCCTATGAAAATGAAGGTGTTGTTGACCATTGGCTCTTCCTGGGGTAGTTACATGCCGAATTATTAAATATTTTTCCTGGATTTAGTGTTCTACCTGTCTGCTTTAAGCAAATTGCCTATAATGCTCAAAAAATTTCCACACGTGGCATTTGCAGTTTGTTTTGTTTGTTTTTTTCTCTTGCCTTTGCCAGTTGTAGTCCGGGGTTCTGCGGTAGATTTCACAACAGGGGTGTCTGTGGAAGATGGGGAATCTGTAAGAAAATCAGGAGTCAGGAACTTAGACTTGGAGAACTAAGCCTTGCCTTATGTTTTCCCTAATTATCCATAGATGAGTGGTGAACACAGTTCCTGTGAGCAATCCAAAGAACAGAAATAAAGTTACGGTGGATGAGTAAATAGCAACTCAGAGCAGGTATCTTTCTCTAATGCTGTCTACCAGGGAGCTGTAATCACATGATATTTGAGCTAAAAATGAGTCTCTGAGCATTTGGGGAGACTGAAGAGTTAATGGACTTAGGTTGTGAAAGCCCTGACTTGCCTGTTGGTGTAACCGCAGAGCGTGCCGCATTTGTGAACATCAAAAAGACACCTCAAAATTACTTTTAGTGTGCAGTTAGTTATGTTGCTTCAAAAGAGGGTGCTTCTAGCTATGCAATCTTTGATTTCAGTTTTGTTTCTGACAAGAGTATTAATTTTTCTTTTCAATTCAGTCATGCCTGGATCACATCTGGATGTGCTTCTATCTCCTCTTAACTAGTTGCCTTTCTTATCTTGGGAACACTCAGTAATGTGTTGACTGATGTGATGCTAAACTACCTACTTTTCACCATTTTTGTACTCAGTGCTTGCTGCTACTAATCTTGTTATTTTGTCCAGAGCAAATTTTTTTGTTGTTGATTGCACAGACCAGCCTAAATACACAGAGCCTCCACACACACGTTTCAGCTCTAGACTGCTTTCCAGACTTTGCTCTGATGTTTCCTACATTTACGGTCAACAGCAAAATCCAAAGAGATTTTTTAGGAGTGTGTAATTATTAATTTTTTTTACCTGAACAGGTGACATGGACAACTTCATTGCTCACACAATTATGCTTCCCCCAGCCGGCGTGATGACAGTCCCAAAGGTGAGCTTCAGTTCCCCTACACCACACATTGCCCAGGTGGATGCTGCCTTTGCCAGGGCCGAAGGAAGATTGCCCAAAGACAGAGACAACTTGACCACAACCAAGTTGCCTGCATACAACATTGCCACTGTTTCTATTGAAGTTATCACCACAGACTGTCCCCCATTTGCCCTTATAGGAAACTTCAACCCTCCCAGCGCATCGGTCCTTTCCGGATACCAGTCGCAGTTGTAGAGCTAAAGGAAAAGATTGACAGGTGAGCATCTCAACTTGTTTATTCCCAGGACATCTACACTTCTTATGTCTAAGTTTGCATCCCCATCTATACAAGGATGGGCTGCCTAGTGTTTCTGTGGCCCCAGTGCCTGGGGCTTACTGGGGAATGCCTGCAGTGTGCAAAGCATTACAGGGCAGGAAGCTGAACAGTAGAGCCCAAATCAGTGAGGTTAATCAGCCCTGCTCATATGACTGTGCTGGTACAGGACCTGGTCTAGCACGGTAAGTTATCGTTGGCTGTCCTGGCAAGATAACCAGCTCAGCCAGAGCTGACTTATATAATGGTTTGGGTTGGAAGGGTCCTTAGAAGTCATTTAGTTCCAAAACATGCATCTCTACGTTCACACTTAGGAGCACATCTCACCCTCTTACCTTTGGGTGTAAATATTTTTGTTATCCAATCTGAAAATTTCCTCCATGGCTTTGCTGCTGGTGAGTCCCACCATGTACCACTTGCTGTGACAGATAAGAAAACATATTAGCATTGATGCAAAGTATCGCAATTCTGGGTATATTTTATGTTTTGCTGTGAGATAGTCCCTGGTATGTGCAGTTAGATAAAGTGTTGGTATGCGGTGTGTTTTCAAAACAATCCTGCAATTCCTCCCCGTGTCTGGAAGGACAGGTTCATTTTCTCATAGTTCAGTGGACTATATGACAGTAGAGGACCCTATTTCATGGCAACACAAAGAGCTCTGACCCTAGAAATCCTTGTGTATAAACTTTACCTCTAGTGAAGACGTGGACTTCTGGGAACTGAGCTCTGCCAGATTTCACTGGGGCAGTAGAAAGGGTTATTTACATTTGCCATATGTAATTATTGCAACAGCAGGGAGGCTGTGGACCATTTGTCTGTGCAGACTGTGACAGTTGTTTTGACTGACAGCCCAGCGTGTCAGCTTAAGTCTCTGCAAATGCCTGCTCAGGTCTGTGTGGGAAGGCCAACTCTGGCTAACTCTACAGTGAGGGATATGTTGTAGACTGCTAGGTCTTTAAAAATGTATGTTTGATTAAACCAGAGCATGGCATCGTGATTCTGGTACCAGGGGATTAAATGGTCTTCAAAAAAACAGGATACAAAACTGTGGTCTGATTTTGTATAATTTTTTATAGTCTTTGCTTTTTATAATCTGTAGTTTAGTCACATAAATACCTTTGAATTTTTACTTACATTGATTGAAAGGAAAAAGGATTTAGGCAGTCAGGGGCCAAAGCAATGCTTTCAAATGACAGACTTTTAAAATAATGTCCTTGCACTTTCAGAATAAGCTGTGCCTGATTGAATCACTAAAATTAGGAGGAATTTAATTGGGGGAATTTTAATTATTTATTATTTTTAAATTAGCATTAGATCTTCAAATGCTCACTTACACCGACTGTTATTTTAGTGATACTAAAATCTTTGGTTTGCAAGACAGGATCCCAAGTGATTTTGCCAGTCAAAGTTAACGCAGTCTACACCAGGTCAAATCAAAGACCGAAGTGAACCTATGGCATAAGGACAAAGACTATAGGCTTGCTGAAGTGGTGGGATTTGATCACCTTCTTGAAGTTCAGCTTAATCCTTTTTGATGCTGAACTTCCCTCAGGATTGACTTTCCTTCTAAGTTTTACAAATAATTCAATGTATCTAATCCCTTAATCTACATTCCATGAAATGACCTCTTCTTGTAAGGGATTGACAAGACTTTATATGTGGTGTCCATGTTGATAATTAAAGATCTAATGAGCTGATAAGGGAAGTTTGATGTTATTGTTGTTGGAAGATCGAATGAATGTGACACTGCAGTAAAGTCTATTTCCACCTGGCTGTGGCAGAGCTCTGTGTTTCTTTTTTTTTCTTACTCTACATGTACAGGATAGAAGAATTTAAATTGAAAACCACAATATTAGAAGAAGAATGTTTAGAGAACAACTTCCCCAAACTATTCCCCTCACAGGAGAGAAACCAAAATATTCTTCAGCTTTCTTCAGTCTATAACCTTTGTACGGATTTGATCTGAAACTTTGAATTAGAAAACAAATTAAACCATCGATTTTATGGTACAAAGCTCGTTAGCAATATTCTAGGACACTCTTATCCACCACTTCTCAGCAAGCCAGTCTCTATTAGTAACTAATTCTGTCCCTAACATTTCCCTGCAAGAATAAAAAAAGAATTAGCAGAGTACCTGGTTGAGATAGAAGAGCAGCACTTAACAGCACCAACCAGGTGAGACTTGCTTGAAGGTTCATTTTCATTGTGGTTGTCTGTTCTAAACCAATGCAGTTCTGGAATTTATACTAAATGGGTTCTGGACTACACCAAAGCTATGTGCTGTGCAATTTGATCTTTCTTCCTGAACTTCCAAATCCATGCCAACAAAGTGATTTACTGAGTATTTTCATTTCACAGGGTACATCCAGACATCCGGATAAAGAGATCCAGATCATAGCACTGTTCCGGACTGGCTACCAAGATCTTCCCAAACACTCCCCGGGCATCTTTGTGACCAATGACGTGGTTGTTCCAGGAAGCAGTGATGTACTTTTGGAGATTAGGCTGTTTGGTAAGGATTCTAATACCACCAGTTAAGTCACTTTCCAACTGAAAACCAGATTAAACTGGTGTGACAATTGTGCCAAAGGAAGATTAGCATCCTTAAAATGTCAGGAAAGTCTCAACCAAATTCTCTCTGTCCACTACAGATTACTCTTGTGAGAAGCAGTTTCTATACTTTACTCATATTTCTCTAACTCCTCTTTAACCTGGGTCTTGATCCCTCCAGCATGATTCAGATCTGCAGCTCTTTCTCACTTGCAGTCCACAGAGCAATACAACAGACGTGAGAGATATTGGCCAAGTCATGGCTAAGAAGAATGGGTTTAGGGGGGTAAATAAGTGGGGCTAAACTACATCTTCCAAGGAAACTGTATGTAAAACAGAGAGGCATGACCAGCTGCCATGCCCTGTTCTGAGAAAGACCAGTATAGACTGAGGTCATAGGGCCCTACAGAGACCCCAAGAAAATGGTGAGCACAAATGGAGCACAGTAGGGAATATCCAAATGATCGTTACTAATGGTGAGGTTGTCAGAGGGGAAAAAGTCATTCTGAAGAGGGAATATAGAGCAGGTCATGCTGGAGATTAACCTCTGCCACCCATTTCCATGGTATCTTTTCAGATTAGGTGACTTGCTTAAAAAAAAGGGAATCTCACCTAGAAAGGTCTTCCTTTACAGCTGGCAAAGATTTGCTTCTAGCAAAGCCATGGATCCAGCAGAATCCCTCCAGCCACACAGTTTGGATACCAGACTGTTGACACCACCCTCTGGCATGTCAACAGCACAGTGGCCTCCAATGTTCCAAAGGATGCCTCCAGCTCTATTGCACTCTGTACTGTCAAGAAGAAAATGAGTCCAGATAAGGAAAGAGAAAAAGGCAAAGCTCCATTTTCTTATCTGCTTAAAAAATTAACATACTTTTTTTTTTTAAATTCATGAATGCTTTTCTTATTTTCTCAGTACAGTCCAACTGTGATATCTATCTCGAGATCTGTGTTCTTACCCTCTCAAGCAAAACCAGTCATGTCAACTATCTAAACTCCTAGTTCCATGTGTGTGTTATCTGAATCCAGTGACATTTCCTGAAGTCACCAAGTGCTTTATGGTAGATCCTTATCAGCATATTTCTATCCATGAAGCTTTAATTTGGGCCTGAATAGTACAGTATGCACCAGGTTTATTTCCTGGTAGCAATTAACATATTTTATACAAACATTCTTTTACTTTTGAGTGAATAATATATTTTAGAAACACTCCAAAACTCTGTGGAAATCTCATGAAGATTTAATTTCAAAACAATGACAAACAAATTCATCCTATCTTGTGATTTGACCCAGATCTAAGTGCTCTGGATTTACAGATTTGGATCTGAACAATGTCACGTAGAAAGCACAGGAGTCTGATATGCACATGTCATTTCAGTGTACTTCATACACATCCTATAATGAAAGTATTTCTTTGTCTGCTGCTGGGTTTTCCGTAATATTCTCTCTAGGAGGTGCAGAGTCCTGTAGAAAGAGCTCATGTGTCAGCCTGGTGCCTCAGCCCAACTGTGCTCAGCAGTAAAGCTAACTGTCTAAGAAATCCCATGCAGCAGGAGCGTGGGTGTTAATGGGCAGTGGGGAGATCATTCACATTATCTAGCTGAAGGTGTCTATTTATCAACTACACTCTGAACCAGTGGCATTTCAATGCACCTCTGCTTGGAGCCTCAGTACAGGGGTCGGGCAACACAGGGAACATGGCTGAATGCAAATATGTTGAAGAAACGTCCAGTTTTGCTTTTTCAACATTCCTCAGTCTCTTTTTTAAACCAAATCCCAGAGAAGACAGTCCCAGAGAACGTGTAGAGGGCTGAGGGCTCCACCACCCAGCTCTTACCTAGGGAGGCTGAATCTCACCTCAGGTTTTTTTTACACAGTATCTAAGAAGTAACAGTGGTAGGTGAGAATCTGAGCAGGGCCAGAGATTTGTACAGCTAATCTGTAGTGGCACAGGATGACCAGCCTCTACAATAAACATTGCATACACTGAAGGTGCCATCAGAAAGGTACTAAGACCTCAGACCAAAGCTAAGCAAGCAAACTAATCCTGGGAGGCAGTGATGACAGCAGAGCTGACCTTTGTGGTCTTGAAAAAGCAAAGCTGTTTCCCACAACATCTTCTGAAAGAAATCTATCAAAAATCACTCCTAGAACTTTTGTCTGTAGTGAAATGGTTTTATGCTGGAGGTTAATCTTTCTTCATGGAGTGAACTTTTGCTGCACTGGCAAAATTATCCCTCCATACAAATAGGTTTTTCCATCTATATATAAATTTCAGAATGTATTTTGTATAGTGAAATCTAACATCTGAATATTCAGAGAACTTATAGTTGGAAGAGACCTTTAAGACTCACCCAGAACTGTCAGGTCACCACTAACCCATGTCCCTCAGCACCACATCTACACAGCTTTCAAACTCCTCCAGGGATGGGGACTCCACCACTGCCTGGGGCAGCCTTGGCCAGCCCTGGACAACCCTTGTGGGGAAGAAATTGTTCCTAATGTCCAACCTAAACCTCCCCGGGAAGAGCTTGAGGCTGTTTTCTCGTGTCCTATCAATAGGGCATTTGGGAAATAGCACACAAATTATGGTATATGTGTGTGCATATACAGAGGCACATACGTTTGTGACACATTCTCTATAGTCCACCTGCTGCTAAGGGGCAAGCAATTCATGCTGCTCCACAACTCTGGAATTTTTCCCAGCAATGGGAAAATGCAAAGCTGCTCTGGAGGCTTCCACCACTGGAGGGCACCGAGACACTGTCCTTAGGGAATGAGCACCTTTCTGGTTAGGATGGTCTAACCACACAGGGCTTTTGTAGGGTCCATGAAGAGGCCTTCACTTTAGCAGATAACTTTAAAGGTAAGCAGAGGTGAAAACAAACATATGCAAGAGAGACAGCTACAAACAGCAGGATAGTTGTTTCCATTCCTCTCCTGTCTCCTGCTAAGGTCAGAAGATAGGTCTTTGGCCCACTTCAGGCATCCATCTATTTCATCTTCCCTTGCAGCTCTTCGCTCATCACTTAAAGAAGATATAAACCATGACACCTGATAGCTCTCAAGTCTAATATTTGTAAACAATTTCACTGAAGTATCTTGGAAGGAATAAAATAGGGCTGACTGCCTTTCTCCTATACGTGTATTTCTTGTACAAATATTTATTTGGATTCTTCTTGCCTGGAAAAAAAACAAACAAAACACAAAATTACTAATCTGTGAGCTCACAAAATGGTGCAGTTCTCCCCATGCTACAGTTATGCATTCATTACTCCTTTAAATGCACTCACTGCACTTTTGAGAAGATTTCTCATGCAATAAAAGGTAGTAAATGGAATTAAATCCAGTTGGCAGCTGGTCATGAGTGGCATCCACCAGGGCTTATTACTGGAGCCAGTTCTGTTTAACAACTTTACCAATGATCTGGATGAGGGGATTGAGGGCACCCTCAGTAAATTTGCAGATGACACCAAGCTGGGTGGAATTACTGATTTGCTCAAGGGTAGGGAGGCTCTGCAGAGGGATCTGGATCAATGGGCCAAGGACAATGGTGTGAATTTCAGTAAGGCCAAATGCTGGGTTCTACACTCCCATCAGTACTGCTGACTCACCACCTGTAGCATATTCTGAGCATCCCATGCTAGGGGATCTTTCCTAAGCATGCAACACCAGCTCTTGCTCCCAGTAACCACCACCAAAGCATGTGAAGGAGAACAACAAGAGGCAATCGAGCTCTTGATTCATTTCTGCCATCACTGGCTTCTCTTGTGTCACAGCCTGACAGTTCTACTGGCTTTGTTGCACTGCACATCACCCAGGAAAATAGTCCTTGATCTTGGAATGAAACATGCATTTCCCAGTGCAGAGGGCTTTTCCTCATCCCAGCACAACCTGCACATCATTTATGTCCCAGAAGACATCACTGACTATACCTCAGCTTCCTTTGTAATAGCTTTCGACATCACCTTCACATCTACTGTTTATCTACTCATGGAGACGTCTGTGAAAGAGAAGAGTAAAGGAGATAAGACTTTGTAGGTTGCCACACCACTCAGTTAACACTCTGGCATCTTTCTGGAGCTGATTCAGCATATCATGCTGGCTATTGTATTGTCTCCTGGCCTTTCCTCTGCAGGCAAGTTGGAGAGAGTGATTTAATTAGTGCCAGCAGACCTAGTGTCATTGTGGGGCAATTTGCAGCCACTTGCTTTTGCCTGGGTCACTGATTGAACTGAAGATCACTTGCTTGGTCCAGGCAGATGTTCACAGTTACCTAAATCCAGCTGAATACTGGTTATGAAATTAATAGTAATGAAAGAAATGACACGTGTTAGAACAATGCTAGTGGGTATTTAGCTATTCAAGTATTAGCAGCAAAGTATTAACATTAGCAGAAGCAGAACAAGGTTTTACCCACTGAGACAAGGATGACCACAAGAGGAGGTTAACCAAGCCAAAGCAACATGAATATGACTTCCTTATAACTAAATTCTATTTTCTCCTTGCATTTTAATATCACTTAAGGGCTTTAAGTTTAATTAAAGTGGGAAAAAAATCTCCTAGTTTTTTTTGTATGTGTGAGGTTAACTCCACCCAACAGGTAAAATGAAAAATGCTGTTTTATGCAACACCTTTTCTGTTTTAATTCTTTGGATTTGTAGCAACTTGGTCCAGCAATGAAGTTTTTCCCATGCAAAAAGTCCCATCTTTTTAGTACTCTGGAAAACCAGGTATATATTTCAGTTCCAAATATTAATTCTCCTTAATAAAAATCCATGGATAGCCTCATGGAATCAACATAAATCAATATTACTGCTTTCAAAGTGATAAAACTATAGTATATTTTAGGAAGTCCTTCTCATTCATAAACTGCTGAAGAAACTAAATAAGATGTAAATTTGTAATCGTTTAAACAGGAAGTTGCTTATGCTAAGGAAAAATATTTCCAGCTAGAAACAGTTAAATAAATATGAAATTGAAATCTCCAGCTATTGCAGTTCCCATAGAAGCTGTAGAGGAGGAAATAGACAACATGCCCATTTTAGAAATCAAAGGGTTTGTAAAAATAACTATATTTTTAGAACAAGAAAAACTTTTGCTGTGAGGGTGCCAGAGCCCTGTCCCAGGCTGCTCAGAGAGGTTGTGGAGTCTCCTCCGAGAAATTCACAACTCAACTGGACACGACCTTGGGCCCCCTGCTCTGGGGGACCCTGCTGGAGTAAGGGGGTAGGATGAGATATCTCCAGAGGTCCTTTCTAACCCCTACCACTGTGTGATTCTGTAACAGGTTGTTTGCTGAGAGGGTGGTTGGTGACTGGAACAGGCGCTCCCCAGGGAAGCAGTCACAGCACCAAGCCTCTCAGAGTTCAAGGAGCATCTGGACAACAGTCTTAGTCACATGGTTTAGTTTTATGGAGTCTTGCAAGGAGTTGGACTCAAAAATCCTCATGGATCCCTACCCTCTTGAGATATTTTATGATTATGCTTTATCTTTCTCTGCAAAACTTTCTTTTTTTTTTACTTCAGAAAACACTCAACAGCCACCTAATTAAAATCTTTGTAATACAGGTATTCTGAAGGTAACAAAAATGATGAGACATGAGATTGAGCTGACTTTTCTTGCTAGAAACTCAGAAATCAATGGAGAACAGGCAAGACTTTGCAACTTTTTACCATGTGATGGATGTTAAAAAAAATTACCATTAAAAATTTAATTACCATTAAAAAAAAACCCAAAACATCACCAGGGCTGAATTTGGATAAGGACCTAGAACTAGAACAGCCAGAAGTCTGAGCATCACCCTTCTTCGGAGGGATCTGATGCAGACCTGGTTCCTTCTTATTGCTCCCTGCAACTGGACTACAGAAGAGTCATGACTAAATCTTTGGAATTGGTTTATCCTGGTTATCTCACTCCAATATATAATCTGCAGGCATTCAATAGAAGCTTTGTCATGGTGAAGCATGTGGGATTAGGACCTTAAATTTAATGAAAAGTCTCTTGTGTGAAAGCTTGTTGGTTTTATAAGGGCAGAATGTTCCTTGGAATTGCTTTTTGCTGCTCCTCCCTAGTCTTGGTGGTAAGCAAATAGATGCAGATTACAGGTGATTAGTGTGATAGTTGTATAAAAGCAGGGGGTGGACTCTGAGTGATGCTGATTAAAATGCTTTAAAATTTTTTGAATCTTAGCTGGAAGTTTGCAACATAAAAAGAAAGAAGGGAATTGTTTGTGTCAGACAGAGCCTTGATACTGGCAAGGGCTATAAAGCTGTTGAGAAAAATGTTTCCTGGTTTAGGGGAGCATTTTTCAATTTGACAGAATCAAATATTAATTGTGACTCTCCTTGATAAAGCAAGGATGTGGCAACATGAGCAAATGGCACTGGCACTGCAGCAGCTGTCAGACTTCTCTATACCACCCCTGTGAGAACTTTCCCACAGATCATTCTCCTTTCCTCTGTGCTGCACATCGTCCATGACAATGCCTTGGGTTGTGAGTAAAGGCAACATCTCCTGAAGATGACACAGCACACCCACAAACCTGCTGGTTACAGACAGCTTCTGTATTGCTTGTATCCCATAAATCGTCACAAATGATCCCCAGGTTCCTTTGTAAAATATTTAAATGTGGTCTTCACACTGTCCCATCCAGTCACCAACCTCACTGACATCTGTTTGAAAGAAAAGATATTTCCCTGAAGCTGGGTATTTCATGGAAAGACAGAGGCAGACTTATGCAGGTTGGAAGGGACAGTCAGAGCTCTGCTTGCAGCAGGTCCGGAGCAGATTGTTCTAGGTCATGTCTGGAGAAGAGAAGACAGAGGGGACTTTATTAATGTTTATGAATATCTGAAGTGTGGCTGTCATGTAGAAGGGGCCAGGCTCTTTCCAGAGTTGCCCTGTGATAGGACACGGGCAACAAAGTGGAACATGGAAAGTTCCACCTCAACATGAGGAAATACTTCTTCACTGCAAGGGTGACAGAGCCTGGAACAGGCTGCCCAGAGACGCCGTGGAGTCCCCTCTAGACACTTTCAAAACCCACCTGGATCTGTTCCTGGGTGACCCTGCTCTGGCACAGGGGTTGGATTCAATGACCTCCAGATGTCCCTTCTAACGCCTATCATTTTATGAATCTCTGTCACTGAAGCCATTGAATACCTCCAAGAATGGAGATACCACAGTTTCTCTGGGTACCTGTTCCACTGTTTGAGCACCTCATGATTATTAAACAACAACAAAAAAGTTATTTTCCTTCATAACTAGGTGGAATTACCCGAGTTCTGACTTGTGCCTGTTGCCTCTTGTCCTGCTACTGTACACCTCTGAGAGGAGACTGGCTCTATCCTCTCTGCACCCCCCCAGCAGATGACTGCAGATAGCAATAAAAACCTCCTTCACTCTTTTAAGACTGACCAATCCCAATCCCATAAATATTTCCTTGTATATCTTGTACTCCAGCCCCCCAAACATCTTGATAAGCCTTTGCTGGACTTGCTCCAGGATGCCCTTGCTTATCTTGTACACAGAAACCACACTCTTGTACTGGACACAGTGCTACAGATCTGTCTCACCAGTGCCAACCAGAGGGGAAGGATCACTGCATTTGACCTGTTGCCAATGCTCAAAGGACACATTGTTGGCTCATACTCAACTTGTTGTCCACCAGGAACCTCAGATCCTTTCCTGCAGCACTGTTGTCTTTCCAGCTGGCTCTCTGCCTGTGCTGCTGCACTTCACAGTCACAGCTGATCCTTACCAAAGATATTTTTTGCCAAGGAGGAATTAAAGTGGTACAGAGCAGCTTAGAAGAGAGACTTCCATGATATTCTCACTGCACTGGTTATGTAGGAACATGCATTTTCAACCTGCTTAGATGCTCCTGCTTGTCAGGGTCCCTGGGGCAAGGCCATACCTACAAGACAGTGATATCCCAGATTGATTCACTCTCTGCAGCACAGGATCCGCAACAGAACTGCTCTGATTGTTAGGTGTGAACTTGCATGTAATTCCATACACAAAGTCGAGCCTAATTTATCCTGACAGAACATTAGGTAGATGTAATCTGGGGAAGTTCTTGACTTTATTCTGTTAAACACTAATAGAATAGAAAAGCTGATCAGCAGCCCAATACCTGGGCTGCACTGGTGTGTCATTTTACAAGGAAGCCACATCCAGCATGAAGAGTGTATTGTCCAGCCTTTTCAGTTAAAATCTATCAGTGTTTTTAACTGTATGAATTCAGCTCTAAGACACTAAAATATGTTGATATTAAGGGCAATGATGACACAAATTTAAGGAGTTTCCAGTTACTGCAGTAGCCACTACATCAATTAAGTGTTATATTGGACATTGTGCTGAAAGTGTTACTGAAACAGTAAGAAGCAGATTAGTGCAAGAGCTGCTACACAGGGCTAAACTATAGCAGCTGTTCCATCACCCAGTGTCCCCTTCCCAGCCAAAAAGGGAAAATCAAAAGGAGAAGAGACCCACAAGTTGAAATAAAAATAGATTTCATGAAACAACCAACCTAACAACAACATAAGGTAAAAAAAGTTATACTTAGCTCAGCAAATGCTCAGTGGTTACAATGCACAGAAAGGCAGCTGTGAGAAGCAGGAAACCATTCTCTCCCATCTTCCCCCTTTATACTGAGTGGGATGTTTATGGGATGGGACCCACCTGTAGCCAACTCAGCTCAACTGCCCTGGCTGACTCCAGACTGCTAACAGCCTGCAGACTGTGGCTGGCTTTGGATTCTGTCCCAGTAAAACTGGGCCAAAGGCATAAAATAATACAAATTAAAACAAGGGATTTGATTTGGTAAGGTTTGAGAAGTTATCTGCTTACTCACTTTGCTAGAAAATCAATCCCAGAAACTGGCTCTCAATAATTTTGTCTTTATAAGGTTATTTACATTTTTAGAATGCACAGTAGCAGGTATTTTTGCCAATAGAGTAACATGACTCAGGAAAGATATCTTTCAACATCACAAAAAGGAAATTTCTAGTAATTTTATGATTCTTACAAGTAATCAGTTGAATTTGCATTTCAGTGAGGAAGCAGTGAGAATAGCAAGATGGATAAACCTCTGAAGGGCATTTTAATGTCTCTACAAAAACGAAACCCAAACCAGAGCAAAAAGGAAATATAACTGTCCTGCTCCTCAGGATCTGTTCTTTGAAGATTTTGAATGTGGAAGTTAACGTGTGGGTTGTGGGGGTCTCTTGAAAAGTATTTGAAAAAAGAGGAGGAGTTTAGGATGTCCTGAAGAGCTTGACAATGATTTTGGTAGTTTGATTCCCTTTCACTGAGCACCAGAAGCTCAGTCCAGTGTAGCAGGGCACCTGCAGCTCTAAACATTGCCAAGGCAATGGACAGCCTTATCTGCTAGGATGCAAAATTATTTTTTTCAAAATGCCATGCCAGAAACCCCTCAAGGCTGTACAAATTCTAATCTGTATTTCAAACAGTTAATTTTCAGCTTGATCTGTAAGTCTCATCCCTTTGCAGTCTTTGGGAAGCATCTCACGTGATGCTTGGATTAATCCTTGCAGTGTTGGCAGAGAGTAGTCCACTTGTCTTCCTCAACAATGCATTCCTTAGAGAAATTCAGTGAACTTTTATGAAACAAAGGTGGCTTGTTTCACTTTGGCAAGGCTCAGATCAAGTGTTTACTCTACATGCACAGTGTGCAACTTCCAAACACAAGCTGCCCAGGCTTTTGAGCTGCCTAGGACCTCAAACAGTAATTCAAGCAACAAGTTTTGGCCGCCCTCCTGTAACTGAGACTTCACAGTTGGCTTTCTGAGACCATGACTGACTGGGGATGTCAGGACCCAGCATTTTGGAAAGAAAGTCTCTTTGCCACATTAATATTAAGTCATGCTCCCTGCTGCCACTTTGCATGGGAGAACGGAGCCTTCACATCAGTCTAATTCAATTTTCATCAACTCAATCCCATGCAAAAGAGCTTTGTTTGAATCCAGGCTTAGCCATGGAAGATGGTAGTAACTAATGCTTTAAAAATCACCTCAACAGTGCTATGCATAAGCCTTTGTAATCAGGTAACTTCAGCAATCAAGGAGCCTTCAAGCTGGGGTCCTTTTGTGCTAGCAACTGGTCAGGCACAGAAGAAAAGTCAGTCTTGTACAGACTGCCTAATTTTACTCAGTGCCTTCATTAAAGAGCAATAAGCACAAGTGATGAGGGAGATAAAGCAAGAAATAACAAGATCCAGGAATTTATCTACATGGTTTTCAAAGAGCAGGAATGAAAGGGAGGGAAAAGGTAAAATAAAAAGCAAAGTCATAGAAGACCTCTACTAAAACCTTAAGAGTCTTCATCTTCATCCCAGCAGATGGGTTTCTTTGCAGCTTCAGGCTACAACTCATCTGCCTGCAACTGTTCAAACCTCACATTTTATCTGTTCTATTTAGTCACACACCCACAGTAAACTTCCTTAGGCACAACAGGTTTACATGACTATGTCTGAGGACAAAATACAGCCCTCAGAGCATTCATACAGAAAGAGGAGGAACAGAGAAACTATCTGTCTGAAAAAAATGGTTTCTGAAAGGTAAAAAAAATGTGGTAAAAGCAACAACAGTCATTCAAACTTGGCTGTCTCTTTTGCACAGCTCCAGATGAATTAATTTCTACATTACAGCTTGTCACTAATTAACTTATTTCAGAAAGAAGGAAAATCCTGCTTGGATGGGCAAAAGAGGTGTTCCGAGTGTTATTCTAAGAAATTAAAACACATCTCACTCCTGGTGACCCAGCTGGGTCACTGACAAGTTTCCTCAGGTGTGATTTTGTTAAAATACAATTTTTTGTGTCATAGTTCTGGAGCCTGAGATAGAAAATCTCCTAAAACACACAAACATCTATAAGAATTCTAATACTATGTTTTCCCAGCTAGATAAAAACTACCAAACATATAAAAATTAAATTAAAATAAACCATGAAAATAAAACTACCAGAATAAGAAGAACAAATAAATAAAGGGAAATCTCTTCTCCTTATAACATAAGGCATTTAAACAGAAATTGTTCAAAAAATTGTGCTTGTGTTTGAGGATGATGGACAGCAAAAGGCTAAAAATATTTGTTACAAAGGGCTGTAGTGGGTCAGCCTCAAAAAATGTCTTTGCTGTTCCCTCTGAGTTTATTAAGCACGGTGGACAATTCAGCAGCCCTGCTGCAGCTCTCTAATTGGAAGTTGGTGCAAGAGTTCAGTCTCAGGCATTGGAGGACACCTAAGCCAGGACAGGGTGCAGAAGGTGCTGTTTGGCTGCTCAATTCAGCCTGATGTCAGTGAGTATCTATGGGCTTATATGGCAATGCATGGGGAGAAAATAATGAAAA
Organism: Chloroceryle aenea; assembly: GCA_013399075.1. Classification (NCBI taxonomy): domain Eukaryota; kingdom Metazoa; phylum Chordata; class Aves; order Coraciiformes; family Cerylidae; genus Chloroceryle; species Chloroceryle aenea. Next base: position 36,460 of record VWZY01008731.1, on the reverse strand, counting down.
CAAGAAAAATTCTGTTTCTTACCCATACCCTGCAAACCCAAACTAGCTTTTTTTACTCTCAATCGACATTGGGATTTGTTATTAACATCTGGAAGATAAATCTACTTGCTAGCTATGAGATACAGAAAGAAAACAATGTTTGTTTATACCCGATTATAAATATTTTTGTAGTGTTCCTGGGAAGGAGGACTACAGGGCTGAATTATCTGCTTCATACTCCAAACTTAGAATAGAAAGATAAACAAGACACCAAAGCGCAGGAAATTCAGCATACAAGAACTTTGTTTCTGAGCTCTGCTTAACCCCAAGATGGCCAAATGGGTCGTATGACAACGCTGGGAACAGCACACTGGCAGGAACCCAAAAATCCTTTTTACCAAAAAAGATGAATCAATTTGAAACCAAATTGCTATGAGCCCATGCTCTTTCCTTGAAAAAAAAAATCTAAATCTTCTCAAGAGTCACTTGAGGGGAGTTGCTTGGGGATGTGCAGTTTCATTGGTGTTACAAGCACAACATGGTCTGGATGTATGTGGTGCAGTTCAGTCATTATCCTCTCCCAACACAGCTCACGCTGCCTTGGTGGACACTTGTAAGGGATTTAAGCATGATATTGCAAACAACATGTTTAGCTGGTGGAGAGATTGTTGGCTGAGTACATACTACTGAGTGAACAAGTACATACTACGTGGATGAGCCGTGACAGACACATTATGAAGAAATTAAATAATCTAATACCAAAGTCAGGCAGCTACACAAAGCAAACCTGCTAAGTGATGGCTGGGGCGTCTTCTCTGGGGTGGGAGCAGGTGATGATGAGCACAACTGCAGCCTCCAAAAAGCTCAGAGCAAAGAGCCTTGAGCATGGCCTCCATATACTCCTGGTTCATGGCATCATTGAGTTTGTAGGCACCAGGGTTCTCTATGTGGTTGACGTAACACTGATCCCACACAAAATGAATAACAAAATGAATAAACAAAAAAAAAACAAAAAACAAAAGACCAAATAAACAACTCTAGTTTACATTTTGACTTTAATTCTCTGTGTTTTCAACTACAACATGAGAGGCAAAAATCCCAGCTCTTGCCTTTCATGTTTTCATGCACTGACAGTAGATGTTTATGTGGGCTCTGGCTGTTTGCATTTCCAGCATGTTTCAGCCCAGTTTGTGAAGGTGCATAATACACTCTGAATTGCTGGGTAAGTCAAACTCCTCACAACCACAAAGCGTACAACCATGGGGGGAAAAAAGAAATTAAATAACTTTTTAGTGATCAGTAACCAAAATTATTGAAGATTGAACAAAACCCTTCTGGAAAGGAGACTCATAAATGACATTTTGTTGAGACTTGAAAAGTCTCCTGACAGAGATATGATCTCTTGGATGAGATTTATGGTTTTGCCAGCTTTAGGATGTATGTCACCGGGAAGGCTTCCAGTTAATTTGACAAGCCAAATTTGATCAAATTGTGTGAATTAGCCTTAAATACTGCAAACAAACCACCTTCAACAGCTTCTCAGCTTTGCAAATATTACTATCACAGACGAGGAGCCAAGGAGTCTTTCAAGTCTTTTCCTCTGAGGGTTGGACATTTGTTTTGCCTTGCTGACAGACAACCAGTGGGTAGAAAGTCCTATGGTGGAAGGAAAACTTTCCCTCCAATCACATGTAGGAACACACTGTCTGTAGAAGACAAGTTATTCCTCACTGGCATGGAGGGGAAGCTGCTGTCACCTTTCCTGATGTCCTCGCCTTTGGTGATGCTGGGGGAAGAACAGAGGAAGCAGGGCCTGCTTGGACTGGAGAGGATGCTCAGGGACTCAGTCTACTTTGGACAGAACACAAGGCTGGGGGCAATGCAGATAGACAGGGATTTAGGAGTTCCCTGAACAATGTGGGTCATTTTGGTTTTGTGTGTGACACGCAGGAGAAAGTAATTGAAACCAGAAGAAAAGGCATTTCTGCATCAAGAGTCGGCAATCTAGTTCCCTAGGGCCAAATATTTTCTCTAAATTTGCTTGTGCAGAAAGAAAAAGAATTATCTCACTCCTTTTGAAGCCTGCATTAAGATATTTAGAAGTTCCCTGTGTAGTTTTTCTGAAGCAGGGGCTCAGTCCATCACTTGGCAACTTTTTAATCCAACAGACCTCACTCTTCAGCACTGTAAAACATTTGGTTTTATTTTAATCACAGAGACATTAACTTGAAAGACAAAATAGCCATTGCTTTGTAAACATTCCTTCCTCTCATTTTCAGTTACACTGCTCACAAAACGGATTACTTCAGTTGGAAATCTCTGCACTTTATACATAAGCACAGGGCCATTATTGTTGCAATGAGAAATTCAGCATTAAAAGCAATGCTCCAAATAATTAGGATACTGTGTAGCCACAACTCCAGATGCCACTATAAGATTGATTTTTACATTTCCTTTCCAGACATGACCTATTATTCCTCTCCAAATTAAGTCTTCCTCCTTTTTAATAAAACTTGAAATATTTATTGATATCACATTCAAATTTTCTCTCCAGGTCACAAAATTTTGAGGCATTAGATAAATGATCTTAGAAGGATATGAGAAGAGAATCAAAGATGAGAAAAATGATAAAATGATTGTACCCAACAACCCGTGACATGAATATTGAAATCATTTCTTAATCTTTCAAGAGGTGTTAGGATTAAAAAGATGTTCTGAAGCATTGTAACAGGCTAGGAATCGTTGTAGATAAAGATAACAGAGCTTCTTACAAATGACACATGTGACTCTTGCCAGTGAAGTGTTTTGGCAGCTCACGATAGGTGATGTTTGCCCTGTAGTCATTGAGTGGATGATTTGACTTTTGAGCTCACATTATCCCCCGCAGAAGTGGTTTCTTCAGCGCAGGTCTCACAAGAAAACCAGCAAGAACAAAAACGACAACTGCCAGGACAGCGACAGCAGCAACGATGGAATTACCAGCAGTGGCAGGAACTGCCTGGGGAGGAGGCTCAGAAGAGTCCAGCCCTGTGAGTGAAGGCAGAGGGGGGTTGATCTCAGTGTATTAAAGATCAGAGCACAAAGAGCTGCTGCATTAAAAGGGATGGTTCCCAGATCAGAGTCAGAAATAAGCTAACTTAAAGACTCATTGCTTTCAATTATTTGAACGGGATTTCTATTGGCAGGGATGACAGGTTAGCTAAGCAAACTTCATCAACAGAAGGCACCCGAGGGAAATACATGTTTCTCAAGAAGGCTGTGAGTCTGCTCGCAGCTGGTCCCTGTGTTACACAAGCAGACTGCAGCTGATTAGTTCCATGGAGTCACAGCACTGATAGGAGTTACAGGCTACCTTTCCCTTGGGACAGCCAAAGCAGTTACACCTTTACTATGTGCAGGTGGAAACAGGGTTTGCAAGGTGTAGAAAGAAGAGATTTGAAGACTTTTGGGTCAGCTAAAGCATGCCTTCCCTTTTATGTCGGAGATAGCAAAAGCAGATTTCAGTGGCACACATCAGAAGCAGAGATCCATGGCTATTTTTGAAGCCTGAAGTAGTCTGGCCATAAATACAGAGATAAATTTATTCAACTTTACCAGTATTCCTACTTTGAGCACCCCCTTCTCGAAGCCGGAGTGGTCCAAAGACCACGTTCACTCTTTCCTTGTCAGAACTTGCATCTCTCTTGGCCCTGCTGACACAGCCCTGGTAGCAGCGGGAGGAGAAGTCACGGAGCCTGCACACCACCAGCTCACACCGCAGGTACACCAGCGGGTAGCGGCTGATGAACTCAAAGGCGTTAAATGTGAACCGAGAGAAGTGGCTGTGGGGGGACTCGTATGTGAAATAGGAAGAATCTCTGACACATCTAGAAAGAAATAAAAAGGAATTAGTCTTCATGGATACACACGTGTATGTTCCTGCAGAAACACTGTAGATTGAACCCAAATTATATCAGTGCCAGGTACTTAGGATGCAATGGGATAAAAATGCTACTTTCATAGTATAGTATAGACTTTTAAACACAGAGTCATAGAATCATCATAGTATAGGTTGGGCTGCAAGGGACCTTAAAGATCATCTAGTTGCAACACCCCCTGTCATGGGCAGGAACACCTCTCACTAGACCAGGTTGCTCAGAGCTCCATCCAACCTGACCTTGAACACTTCTATTCTCTGGGCAACCTGGGCCAGTGTCTCACCACCCTCACAGTAAAGAATTTCTTCCTTACATCTAAAGCTAACCTAAATCTATCCTCTTTCAGTTTAAAGTCATTACCCCTTGTCCTAACAGATATGGACTTAAGTCCTATGAAACAGCTAGAACATTGGAAGCTCTTTTTTTTTCCCAAGAGAAGGAGACTATAAATGGTGAAGAGGGTAGAACAGAATCTTACTAATGTCTGAACTACATGAGGCTTAAAAAAATGAGTGACGTAGTTCTACTAAAATACTTAACACCTAGGACAACAGACTCCTGATGCCAGTTTTCACTATCTCATCTCATCTACCTCATTCCCACTACTTTGCATATAGGATAAGGATGAAGTGAAAGAATGTGTTACTAAGATCTAAATGTCATTTCTTATTTCCAGGCTTATATTCTGAAAATAAAAAGTCAAAGACCCCTTTGAACAGTCTCTTGATAATGAGATCTAAACCAATAAATGCAGAAAGGGTATTACAGCTATGCTTCCGACAACTTGAGAAAGCTCTTACCCATTCTTTTTTAACTCATAGATCACAGTGGTAAAATCACGAGGATCAGGTGATGCCACACATGTTTCCACAAACAGGATCAGATTTGGGTCAGAGCTGTGAAGATAAGCTTGAAGATACAAATTTTGGTTCAAGTCAATGTAGTACGGAGAGTCACGCACTGGCCGCAAGAACGATGAGGAATCATAGAAAGTGATGTTCACATCATATCTTCCAAACTGATTTTCATTCACATCAACAGTATCCTCAGCAGCATACATTATTTGCATCCATGTGTTATCTAGCATTTTGCAGCTGATATGTAAGTGAATATTCTTTTTCCTCTTGATTATGGACCCAGAAGATGTAATTTTGATGACGTTGGAATAGTTGATTGTATCGTTGTTCTCCTGTTTAACATGTAATTTAAAATGAGCTATTGCATTTGTGTCATGTTCCATGTTCTAAGCTTTGATAGAGTAATATGCAATTTAAAACTGTAGATTCAACTTCAACCTTTAAGCCAAGAAGCTTGATGTTGGTCTTTTCTGCTCAAAAATTATAAATAATCTTGCTGAATGTATGTACCTGAACAGAAATCATTGCTGAATGTATGTACCTGAACAGAAATCATTGCTGAATGTATGTAACTGAACAGAACTCAGTGGAGAAAAACTCTTTGTTAAATCCAGGGCAGATCCAAGTCATTGAACATCTGCACAAAACACCCGTCATGTAGAATAGTCATCCCAAACCTGCATGACACTTACAGGACTCTATTAAATCATGGAAAGTTTATGTAACTCCCTCTTGATGCTTTCCTCCCTAGAAGCTCATTTCTATTAAGCACGGAAAGCTGAAGCACTAAACACCTCTGGTTGGTTCACTTCTTAGCACTGTGAACCACAATGACCCTATCAGGACTTACAGAATATCTTCAGTTGCAAGAGACCTTCAAGATCATCCAGTCCAACCTTTGACCCAACACTGCCAGCTCACCATGTCCCTGAGCACCAGGTCCACGCATCATTCAAATGCCTCCAGGGATGGCAACTCCACCACTGCCCTGGGCAGACCATTCCCATGGTTGATAACCCTTTCAGGGAAGAAATGTTTCCTACTATCCAGCCGAACCCTCCACTGAACCAGCTTTCAGCCATTCCCTCTGGTCCTGTTACATGTCACCAGGGAGAAGAGGCTGTTCCCCTCCTCGCTCCAAGCTCCTGTCAGGTAGTTGTAGAGAGTGGGAGGGTCTCCCCTCAGCCTCCTTTTCTCCAGACTAAACAGCCCCAGCTTGCTCAGCCGCTCCTCAGAGACCATGTGCTCTAGACACAGACTCTTTTCAAAGCAGATCCTGCAGCCCCGTGTGCACACCGGTCAACTCACCTCTCGTGTTGTCCCACAGCCATCGTAGGGGATGTTGAATATAACCTCGCGTGACGTGACTGCTGGCTGACAGCGCCTGTCGTTCAGGGTGACCATCTGCGCCGAGTAGCCCTGAGACTGGAGGTAGTCTCTGCTAACCACTGCATGCATGTAGTCTGGCAAGCACAGAAGGGCTGGTAGGAGAAGATACAATATATTAGTGGCTTCAGGAATTTGTTAATGATTAAAGGAACCAAATGGGTTTTTTTTGACTTAGAAGGTAGGTAGTTCATATACTAACCCATCATATTTCACAGGCATCATTTCATTTCCCTAACATCTTTAAATATACCCAAATAGTTATTTTGCAAACAAAAGCAATAAATAGTCCTATCCATTGGGAAACACCGACCGGGAACTTACTGGTGTTGTCATCTGCTGGGATGGAGGAGTAGTGAGCCTGAAACCCTCTGAAGGTGTATCTGGAATCGCTGTGAAAGCGAACGGTCATCATGTTTGAAGAGGATGTGTACGTGGGGAAGGAACCAGAACAAAGTCTCCCAAGGAGTGGGGAAGAGTGTGGAGGCCCATCATAGACTTCAATATAGTCATACTGGCATCCGTCGCTTTGCATCCTGGAGAAGGAATGTCAGCACCTTGTCAAATGAGTTTCAGAAACTGATTTAGCTACCTAATGTGATAAAATATTTCATCACTTAATGTTTCCACGGCAGAGGTTTGATTAGTTTCATATGTATCTGAAAATTGAGAGCAGAAAATAATACAGTGATCCAGATTTTGTTCCAGTCTTCCAAATGTCAGATGTTATTGAAAATATCTTAAAAAATGGGAAGTTGCCTGTTTCAAATATGTTTTCCAATTTCTCAGGCAAGTTTTGACTTTGTTATTTGCCCAAGGGATCGATGTTTGACTTACGCAATATCTCTAAATGTGAGCATAATGCGGAAATTGTTCTCTACTTGTATCTCCCACAGACAGTCAGCGTTGTTTGGATAACTTCCAGGGTAGAAGGGACTCTGCAGTACCCCAGAGGAATTTGAGATTGAGCCACCACAAAAATATGGTGCTGAAGAAAAAAGAAGAAAAAAAAAAGAAGAAGAAAAAAAAGAAGATAATTAATTTACAGTAAGCTCTACAAAACGATATCTGATCTGTATGTGTCTCATCCACAGCTGCTGAAAAACAGGTCTCCTGCTGACTGCAGGTGATATTCTCTACAACTCAAATCAAAACAAATATTTGTTTTTGCTTTAGGTTTACTTTCAAGTTGGATCCAGGATTCCCTGTTACATCCACGGTGTCAGACCACCCTCTTCAGGCAGGGCTAGTAACACCATGACACTTTCTGGTCCGGTCTCTCCTTTCTGATGTTGATGCCTGATTCTGGGATGTGTTGAAACAGTCAAAATAGAAGTGCCTTCCTGAACATACAGTATCTCTTTATTCCAGTAAGGACTAGGGAGGATAAATAAGTTGCAAGTCTTCTAGGAAACTGTAATTTTATGGGCTCAAACTGGAGCACTCGAAGTTACTGGGCAAAGTCTTAAATATATCTAACTTCTCCTATAAGAGTAGCTTCAAAAAGCATTCATGTCCATGCCATCTCAAATGACATGTAATACTTATGTTAAACACACAGATAATCATAAAAATTCCTTATAGGAAGGTGAGCACAAGCACTGAACTGAATTCCTACACAATGCGACACGCAAGGGCAACAATCACCCATTTGATGTTTCTGCAAAGGGACAACCTCCCAGTGCAACATTCTCCTCCCAGCCTCATAACTTTGGGATTCTGGGGCTGTTCCAAGCTTGGGAGCATCAGCTGTACACAGACACTGCCCCTAACTCTCCTCAGACAGGATGGGCTCTCAGGCACCTTCTCTTTTGTACTATTTTTTGCTGTGAATGGTCAAGCTCTAAATCTAAAATATGTTTTCTAAGCTAAAACTAGCAGGCTGAAGACCACAACAGCTCTAGTGATGGTTGAGCAGATGAGACAAAAATTACACATTACAAACCCATCCTACCAGTACTGATGTATGTGGTTCAAAGCTGGAATTTAGACAACACTTCCTAAGCCTTGTCTCAGCTGAAGAGCCTAGCGAGGAGAGGACTTGCCCACAGTCAACCAGTGTAACTTCAAAATAACCATCAAAGAAATGCAAGGCGATATCACAGCCTGTCTAAAGATTGAAATACAAGTGTACTGTGATATTGCCATAGAAACAATAATCAATACTTAAAAAAGCCCCAAACAGACACAGGAGACAAATGAAAAAGATAAGAAGAGCCACAGAAGAGCTTTACCTGATGGAGGTGTCGGAGTGGACACAGCAGCTGTAGGTGTGGAGGAAGAAGAGACATAAGTGAAAGATGTCACTCAAGAGAAAGCTGCTGTGGCACAGATGTAGCCCCACTTTGGGGCAATGGGGTACCACACTGGGGACTGCAGCGAGGAGGGGATGGGGACAGGGGGTCTGGCCACACAGGAACATGAGCTCCACANGATGACACTGGCATCCTCCCTGTGCCCACAGTTGTGCACACCCCAGCCTCGGTGCCTACACATCAGGAGAGAGGACTCGTCCCCGCGGCACTGCACGTCATCCAGGAAGATGCTGCCGGAGCCGGGGCCAAAGTGCGCATTATTTGGGGCCTTCCGGGGCTGACCACAGCCCAGCTCCCGGCACACCACCCGGGCATCGTTCAGGTCCCACTCGTCGTCACACACTGTCCCCCAGCTGCTGCCATTGGTTACCTCCACGCGGCCCTCGCAGCGGTTCCTCCCGCCGGAGAGACGCAGGAGCGTGCCTGAGGTGATGCCC
>VWZY01008731.1:0-18080 GCA_013399075.1 Chloroceryle aenea | reverse complement strand
GGTGATGCCCGTGGCAATGGATTAGGGACCCCCAGCCAGGCTCCCTGCGGTCCCCAGATGGGCCCCTGCAGCAGGGAGCCTGCATGGCTGCTGCAGGGGCAGGGATGCCTCTGGTGGGCATGGATTACCTGTAGAACCGGGCCAGCCTGTAGTCACTGGAGCTGTGGATGCAAGGAAGAATTTGGTGTCACTGCAAAAGGCTCTGCACACTGTCGGCGCAGGTCATGCACCCAAAACTAGCCTGTCAACAAGAAGCCCCTGTCCTATGGCTCTTAAAATCCTGCATCCTTTCATTCAGCTGAAATGACCATTGTGACTGCTCTGTGTCACACAGACACCTGCTCCCTGGGCAGGTAGCACACGCCAGTGGAGCTCTAACTTGCATGACAAAACAACAGATGCATGAGGTCTATTTTTTCCAGACGCAGCCCTAATCCCAGAGCATGCCTCGGTACTAGCTATGGTGCTACCTGTGTAGGAACTGGAGACACGAAGGCAGAATGCTCCCCAGTCACAATCTCCTCAGTTGCAGTGAGAGGAAATACCTCCCAAAATGGTTTTCCTCACCATCAATGGCTACAGAAGTCCTGGCCTCAAGGTTCAGCTTCCCATATTATCAGCTCTTCCCCATGCTCTGCTTGCATACTCAGTACGGACTTGGGTGCTAGGCATGGCCTAACTGAAGTGGCCCAAGGATGGGAGATTCCCTCCAGTGCAATCCTGTCTGGGAAGGGAGATCAAGGGCGCTAATAGGATCAGTGAGTGACAGTGGACAAGGTTACCTGATGTGCTTCTCTCTGCTGTCGTAGTCAAAGTTGAGGTGGTTGCTGTGGTGGTTGTCTCTGGTGTTGAGGTTAATGGCTCTGTGGTGATTTTCTCTTTTACTAAAGTTGTCTCTACTCTGATGGTCAAGGGTGTTGCAGGGGATGTGTTTTCCGTGGATGTTTTGTCTATCTCGGTTGTTAACGCAGTTGAGATCCTCTGTGCTGGGTCTGTTGTTGATGCTGCGGTGGTCATCTCTGGTGAAGTGGTAATTGGATCTGCAGTGGTTGTCTGCTCTACGGAGCTTGACTCTGGTATGGAGCTTGTCTCTGGTGTTGATGTTGTAGGGATTACCAGCGCTCTAGCGGTCTGTTCTGTGAATACAGAAGAAAAACACCACCCACATGAGGACCATGCTTGTGTAATGTGGACATCTGTTATCCACAAGCTCAGTTCCTCAAGTATGAAGTGAAATCAAGACAGATTACTCTGACAGCATTTTGACTGGAATCGATGGAATGAATGGAGATGAGTAACAGCCAATAGAAAAATTTTCTTAAAAGCAGTATTTCCAGACGGTGGCAGCAGGGAAAGGTACTGATGTGGCATCTGCTCCCAACCACAGAACACCATGGCCCAGGGACAGCCAGAGGCTGTCCTCCACAGGCTCCTGCCATGAAGCCAGGAGCTGCAGGTTGCTGGCAGCAGCAGGGCTTGGGCATATCACCATCATGGATGCCTTTCTTCAGGGGCTCAGGCCATCTCAGAAGCAGTCTGGGCAGTGGTCTTGTGGTGCTTGGTGCAAGGCCAGGAGTGGATTTGGTTGACATGAATCACCTACTGAATATGGCCAGTCTGTCGTAGGCACTGGAGCTATGCATGCAAGCAAGAAACAAACAGCATTGAAAGAGTCACTAAACAGAGCACATGTGTGGTAGTAGAGGTATCGTAGCAAGTTGTGTTGTTTTCTTCTGAGTTCAAAGCAATGATATAGACATCATTTCCTTCTAGCATGGATTCAGCTCTCCAGGCTCTTCCTCTTTGAGGAAATGTGAAAAATTGCAATATATATAAAAAACACCTGAAAACAGGTTCTCATCAGCCACGTCAAAGTTCATGATGATCTGTTGTTAACGCAGGAGAAAATAACATGTAGATGAACCACTTTTGCTTGAAAAATAAGGGGAAAGTAGAATCAGAAGAGAGCAAGGTGACAGAGTAGTCAAAATGGATGGATATTTGTAAAGAGAAAGAATATTAATAGGCCTAAACTCAAAGGAAAACTTCAAAAATGCAGGAACAATGCAAAGTGAGTTGTCAGTGATGGCAGTTTGGGTTGTGACTATGAAATTATTATTGTCCACAATGAATGCATTGAGACATGCCATAGAAAGTGGAGTTTCACCTCACCCCATTCCTCTCTGATGAACATCGACTATCAGACACAGGGTTACCACTAATTTTGACTTGTTCTCTTATTCTCTTTGCAGTGGCTGAGTGATAAGACTCCTTGGAGTTTTTAATTGCTTTGCATGAAGTGAGCAAACACAGCTTGTATACCAACCTAGTGAGAAAAGCAGGAATCCATGCTGGCTTTGCAGGGTCAGCAGAGTTTTTGGTTTTTTTTGGAAAAAAAAATATTATCTTGCCCCATTGTTCCTAAGAGGTGCCTGCCTAGCCCAACATTAAATGTCTATGAGGACAGAGGTGATACAGACCTTTTCTTTTTCCTCTCTTCCAGATCTCAAAATTTCAGACAAGGTTTTTGGAAAGTCAGACTCTTCTTCCTGAGAACAGGCCTTTTCAGAGGGAACGTGCCCTTCCATAGACAGAAAATTCTTCATAATAATGTAGAAGGAAAGGTCAGACATAGAGCTGGTGTATCTGATATAGCTTTCCACCCTGTCTTGAATGAACGAAATCTTCTCTCAGGAGAAGAATGTCTGCAGACCCCCATACTGATATATCTGTATTGAGTGCAACTGATAGCAAAATTGTTTAGAAAAGAAAAACGTGACAGCACCTGAACAGACAACACCAGCATCTTCATAGTGGCCACAGTTGTGTACCCTCCATCCAGAGTGATTACAAAGCCACAAGGAGGCCTCATTTCCCCTGCAGTTCACATTGTCCAGGAAGATGGGGCCTGAGCCTTGCCCAAAGTGAGCCCTGTGTAGAGCTTTAATGGCCTGGCCACATCCCAGCTGCCTGCACACAACCTGGGCATCGTAAATGTCCCAGAAATCATCACAAACTGTCCCCAGCCGTCCTCTGTAATAGAGCTCAACGCGACCTTCACATCTGTGACTTCCATTCACCAGCCGGAGACGGATCACTTTGGGAGAGAGGGAATTGAGCAGAGTCAGACAAAAAAAGACAGAGGAGCAACGAAGCTGGGGAAGGGGTCTAGAGAACAAATCTTATGAGGAGCAGCTGAGGGACCTGGGTTTTTTTAGCCTGGAGGAAAGGAGCCTGAGGAGAGACTCTCTCACTCTCTACAACTCCCTGAATGAATGATGTAGCAGGATGAGGGTCAGGCTCTTCTACCAAGTAACAAGTGATAGGACAGGAGGAAACAGCCTCAAATTGCACCAGAGAAGGCTTAGGTTGGACACAAGGAAAAATTTCTTCCCTGAAAGGATTGTCAAGCCCTGGAATAGGCTGCCCAGGAAAGAGAGCAGTCACCATCCTTGGAGGTATTTAAAAGACACATAGATGTTGTATTGAGGGACAGGGTTTAGTGGTGGCCTGTCAGTGCTGGGTGAACACTTGGACTTGATGATCTTAAAGGTCTTTTCCAACCTAAACAATTCTACAATTCTATGAAATAAGTTGGAAGTGACCTTAACAAGTCATCTATTCTGTTCTCTTGCCCCATTGTTCCGAAGAGGTGCCATAGGTGCCTTCCTAGCCCAACATTAAATGTCTATGAGGACAGAGGTGTTACAGATCTTTTTTTTTTTCTCTCTCTCCCAGATCTCAAAATCAGCTGCATATATTTTGTGCAAGATATTTACTGAAAATTTTAACAGAAGGCTAAGCACAAGCTATTTCAGCAAGAAAAGACATTCTTTAATAAGAAGAAAAGCATAATAGGAAAGAAAAGGTGATAAAATTAATTACAGTATTTGAATGAAATCTAAGTAAAACCATATTAAGAAAACAGCACTATTATTTTTTTTTTCAATTTGGTAATAGGAAGAAAATGGCATGTTTTAAGAACACATTTTATGTTTATGTATTTCTTTTATTCATTTTTGTCAAAATGTAATGCTAAAGAACAAGGAGACTTCGCAATTTGCTTTGAATCCTCCTGGAATTTCGGATGTCCAGCACAGCTGTGACCAGGAGCATGTACGTGTAGCACTTCTACATGATGTACAAAGCCTCTGCTGACCTTGGTGCAGGGTGGGAAAGCAGAGCAGCGACTCAAGCAGATCACCACATTTCAGGCACACAGCAAGATGCAGTTTGGACAGCCAAGCCCATGGCTTTTTACTAAACTTATGCTCACGGGGCTGCTACAGTGCTGACACATAAAAAAACTGCCAGGCAGATAAATTGCAATACCCAAGATGTTATGCGCTACTGAAGGACAACAAGCAGTGCACTACTTTGCTTAAAATGATGTCAGAATTAGGCCAAATGAGTCCTTCCGAAAAGCTACAGAATCTTAGAGAAACAATATCTATTTTTCTCCCTGGCTTCTGCAATGTAGCTTTCTCCTCTTCCCCTAAAATTTTTAGGAAAATTTTAAGAGTCCACACATCACAACCAAATCCTATACTTTTAAAGAGTAATTTTAGTGGAAGAATTCTACTAAGTGTTAAACAGAAAGGACAATGGTCTCCATGGGATTATACAAATTTTAGTAGGAATCCAGGGACTTTATTTCTTATATGCCAATAAAATGATATTAGAGTTTGGAATAATGTAATGCCTAATAACTTATCATGTATGCACCTGACTACTGTATTCATTCAGGCAAAGTCCATCTGCTTTCCAGTTTGAGCTAGCTTGTTTAGACATTCTGCAGTGAATAGCATGAAAATCCTGATTTTAGAGATTCTGATTTTGGTGAAGAATTTTATTAAAGGCTTTGCCACTAAGTGCAAGTGAGCAAATAAATGTTGTAACTTTGTAGGTACAGTATTTACACCTTGGAAACCAAAATATACACATTGCACTTGTTATACTTTTCATTCTCCTAAATACATATTTAGCTTTTTATGAAACACTGTGTAAGTCATCGAAAGCGAAACAAATCTGAGAAGTCAACAACTCAAGGATTTCTTCACTGCATCTAATTCTTTATTGTTGGACTAGAAGAACACTCAAGGCAGCGCCCAAACTAAATCAGTCCCTATTTGTGTACATTTAAGTGGCAGTTCAAAGGGAGAAGCTATAAAAGTGCTCCTTGACTTATATCTGACTTATTTCTTCAAATATCTACTTGGACGTGCACATTTTTAACCACACTCGTAGGATTTTTGAGAAGTGAAACAGCAAACCTGGCAGAGTGGGATTAGGAAATTAAAGGTGATCTAAACCAGTTTTATTTACTTTCATCTGGGGTTTATCTTCACCATGTGAGAGTAACTATCAGCTGGACATGTAATTAGACAGGTTGTGTCCTGCTACACACCTTAAAGGTGTCATAAAGAAAAAGGCTGTGATTATACAAGTACAGAACTTGCTGTGACCCAGGAGACAGAGGTGGGGAATGAAGCCAAGAGTAGAGAGAAGAACAGAAGCAGCCAGAGCGAGATGATTTATCACCAGGCAAACAGAAGACAGATGAAGAAAACTGGATGAGGTGGATGATGGCAATATAAATTATCATCATGATCCTTAAATAACTAGTTAGAAAAATAATCTGCAATTATTCTAGGATACACATGGAACTATTTAGCTCAGAGTCACACAAGTCACTTAGGAGACAGAAACTAATCACATGAGGAAAAATTCAATGTCCAAAAAAAAGCTGAACTAAAAGAGTTTCACATCTTTCCTTATTTTTCAATGACCTTCATTCATCCACAGTGCTAGATTAAGAAAACTAAGTTCTGTTAAATATTTTGTTAAATTGTACATAAGACCAAGAAGAATCAAATAATACATGTAATATTTAATATATAAGATATGCATGTGTGCATATACTTTCAAATAAATAGATATTTTAAAATAATAAATAAATAAATAAATCCATAATTCTTACATCAGATTTCTGCAACTGGAAGAAATACTCTTTCATAAGATACTCACAGACACAATTCTCACAATGATACAGGGCACTAAGACAAGTACAACCCTGTGGCAGCAAAATGAACTCCGCTAAATGGTTTAAATAATTTTTGTCATTCACTATGATGATTAGTTCATAATTTTAGTAGAGGGAAAAAACCCCAAAGTGCTATCTCTTTCATCTAATTTCCCCTTTAACCTTTCGCCCAAACCTATACCAGCATAAATGTGATTTCTGTTCATGGAATCAACAGAGGGGACCCCAAGAAGCCTTTATAATTTCCTTCATGTGTCCTGGAACAAGTCTAAGAGCATTACCTGATTCAGCCTCCAGAACTGCAG
Organism: Chloroceryle aenea; assembly: GCA_013399075.1. NCBI lineage: Eukaryota > Metazoa > Chordata > Aves > Coraciiformes > Cerylidae > Chloroceryle > Chloroceryle aenea. The sequence goes on along the minus strand of VWZY01008731.1, from coordinate 11,732 downwards.
AACCTAACAAGAGCAGCCAGGTCAAAATCATGGTGGTACCCATCTCATCAAGTGATGTTGACAGAAAGGAACGTCAGAATATATAGTTTCTCTTTCTGAAGGGGAGTGGCTCTATAGGTTTCTCTTTGTCCAGAACAACACAACAGCAACAGTTCTGTGATCTGAAAAAAAAAAAAAAGTTTGATTTGTTCTTTAAGATTTTGTAACTTCCTGGGCTAGAAAGAAATATTTGTGCTACCATGGATTTCACAATCATCTGTTTGTATAAAGATACTTGAAAGATACCTTTCAATTCTGGCCAATGGATCTCAATTTTTTTCTTTTATGGGGAGATTTCTGGTGGATCTGGGGAAGGTAGTAAGATCTTGAAACTTAAATGGACTTCCTTCAGAAAAGTAATAAAAAAGCTTCATAATTTGGTGTCAACTAGTGTGACGTCTCCCTGGGGAGCTATGAATGTTTTAAAGCCTTGGCATAATTTAAATAAAATAAAGACCTGGTGGCCCTGTTCAAGTATAGGTGGTGGGTCACTGGAATAGGTTGCCCAGGGAGGTGGTGGAGGCCCCATCCCTGAAGACGATCAAGGTCAGGCTTGATGGGCCTCTGAGAAACCTGCTCTAGCTGCAGATGTCCCTGCTCACTGCAAGGAGGTTGGTCTAGATGACTTTCAAGGCTTCCTTCCAACCAAAACCATTATGTGATTCTATGATTTTGTGAAGTATGGCTGGGGAGATTTTGAACCTTGCAGTTGAAGTCAACACTTTCAGCCTCAATTCATTTTTGCACTTTGAAGTTCAAGTCAAAACTCTCTTCACTGAGAGACTGTTAGGTTGCAAGCAAGCGTCAAGAGAATCAGGGTCAGCTGATAACTTTTTGTGAAAGCTGTGTGGAAAAATCAATGGGTTTTACACATAGTTAGGTAAATTACATAGTTTGCACCTTAATTGTATTCTAAAATTTCCTTTGAATCATCACACTGGGGGAAAAAAGGTTCAGACTTCTAATATGAACCTTTTCTTTATGTTCTTAATCCTTGCTCAGTTTTGCATAGTGATAATTACGACTGTGTCATTCTTTGAAGAATGAATCCAAGCCTTTCCACAACATGAAATAATGCTGAATTCTTGTTCATCACTCTCTTGCAAGAGTGGTTACTTATCTCCATTTTTGATTTAACCTTTTAATGAAAAAAAACTAATGACCATCCTAACACTGAAGAGCCAGAATATTGGTCATCTAATTCCTGCCTCTACATCCACTTTATCTGGAAGGGCTTTATCAGGATTAACAATTGTGGCACACTTGTTGCCATATACACATTTCGTGCCTGCAGGGGCAGTCATCCAGGGTGAAGACTAAAGTCGAGGAGCCCAAAGGAAAAGGGGAATCACTTAGAAGTTCTTTCCACAAAGACTAGCATTATTGGAATGGAAGAAGGAAGTGCAAATGACAAGAGGCCAGAGATAATGCTGGAAGCCTTGAAAGTGGACATTGAGAAGAGTAAATATGATTTTTTTTTTTGTACAAACAACCACATTCGCACATGAATGAGGAAATGTACACAACACCTGATATTCACTATTTATATTCTTCTGGTTTTGACACCTTGGCAAGAAGCAGAAAAAATACAGTATATTTGACCTATCAAACACCTCGATCAGTGAAGCAAGAACTAAGTGATGGATGGCAATTCTGATCCAACCTCCTGTAATAACTGAAAAGGGTGGGGAGGAAGGGGAACACAGAAATGATTCTCAAGAGGTTTGACTGAAAAAAAAAAAACAACAAAAACCAGAAACAGGTCAAACTGTCCAGGTAAGTGAACAACACTGATTAATTATTCATTTCATTCTTCATGAATTAATTCTTACTACAAGCTTCAAAAATCTAGATATTTCTAGATATCTTGATTATCAGACAATCTCTGCACGTGGAAATCGATAAATGTTATGTTCCAATTAATTTGACTTAGTTCATTAATGCAAATCCCATACAGTATAAGTTTTCACCCTTCCTATTGACTAGGTAATTCTCTTTCAGTAACATATTTTTATTCTCTAGGACTTTTTCTGGCAGCCTGAAGTGTTTCTCAGCACATTACTCTGGAAAAGAAGCTCCACTGAGCTTTGAAAACACTTTCTTTTCTGCTGACTATTGTTAGTAGACTTCTACAACTGTACTGGCTTTTCTGAGATCCAAATGAAAAACCACTGTGAGGACAAAGAACATTAATCAGCTTTCACCCATGACTACAAGGAAGTACCTACACTGCAATAAGGGTATCCACAGACCTCTGCACAAAGAAATGCTAATATGAACCCATGTGTTGTGATGCAATCAGGCAGCTTAGTCTAATTTATCAGTTCTCTTGATGGGCTCTTGGACTCTGTTAGAATCAGAAGAAGGATCATCAAGGTTGGAAAAGACCTTTAAGATGATCGAGTCCAACCATTATACCTGCTCTACCAAATTGTGAAGATACATTCTTAATATGTATATTTTCCACCTAAGGAGAAACTTCCTCACTGTGAGGATGATGGAGCCCTGGAACAGGCTGTCCAGAGAGGTTGTGACGTTTCCTTTTCTGATGAGATTCCAGACCCACCCGGACAATGCAATCCTGGGCAACCTGCCCTAGGTGAACCTGCTTTGGCAGGGGGTTTGGGCAAGATCATCTCCAGAGGTCCCTTCCAACCTCTACCGTTCTGTGATTAGTAGGTGCACATAATAGCTAGAGGGTAAATTTCAATGCAAAAGAGGAACAAATTGTAAACAATGCTTTGGTAAGATCCTTAAATCTTTCCTTCTTTTCAAAAAGTCCTTCTAGAAAGGCAGAAAATTGATTCTTGTCACTAGCTGGAAGCTGTCCTGGCATGTTAGAGGTATTGTACAAATACCTGCTGGGTAAATATTCAACATATGCTTAAGAACAATAAGCAAGACTGCCAAATGTATTAACAGATCCTGAGTGCAATGGTACACTCAGGGGTGAGATTAATGACCTGGGACACATCATCATCTTCCTGAGAAAGTGAAGGAGCACTGAAGTATGAACGCAAAATAACTGTAATATTTGCATAAACCCTGCTCAGGCTTCATTTCATCCTGGGTCAAGGTTTCAGTAGTTTGCAAACACCCACAGAAGCACATCTTTCATTTATTCTTCCTCCTTTCATCTCAGCAAGGTCAGACCTCAGTGAGTCCTCCATTTGATGTTTGCCATTCAACCATTCTTGAAACAAATGCAAAAATATACAAACAAGCTCGACAGAAAAATGCCTATCTGGGAGGTATTGTAAAACAGTTTCAAATTGAGTCTAGTCTCCATAATGCTGTTTAAAGTTGATTCTAGTCCCCATTATATAATCCTTATATTTGTGGTTTTCTGGCTGAGGACATTAAAACCAGAAGCATACACATTGAATTTTGTTGTAAGTGGGTTTTAGTAGTTATTATAACATACATGCTGCGAGATGGCAACTCAGCAACCATCTGTGAATGGCTGGAGGTAACAGTAGATCCAAATGTTTATGGCTCACACTAAGTCTAATAATAATACACACAAGCCCTTGTTGTATCTTACCTTATGGCAAAGCAGCTGGCATTAGAAGCAGAACTCAAAATGATGGAATGATGTAGCCAAAACTAAAGCAAGTGATGGGAACCTGGGTGTTTCCAGAGGGCTGCTCAGTGAAACACACCATACAAGACTCAAACGAGGTACAGGAACTACACGCCTCACAAATTATTCAGGACATGTAGTAATTTGGTGTTGCTTATAACACACAGATTATGAATTCCTCTATAATACCATTTACAGTACACAGGAGAAGATGAAAGGCAGCTCAGCCTCCTGGATTGTTCTGTCCTTCAAAGGTGACTATGGGCAGGGGAGGACCCTCCACAATCCTTGTGTGGATAACAAAAGTCACTTACACTTTCTGTGAGCAATTCCAGTTGCACTTTGTATGGTACCTTCTCTACAGCATGGAGAGGTGACAAGAGCTCTGCTTGGAGTCACCAGGAAAAGGCAGCTTGAAGGAAGAAATGATACAAGCTGTAATAATGATTCCCGTCAGAGCTACCCACATCCGCCTCATCAGGTCGGGATGTCACCCTAGAGGACGTGTCACCTTCCTCACACGTCACTACTTTGTCTCACCTCACACACAGTACATTATACTCTTCCAATGAACTTTCCTCATTCATAGCTGGCTAGAAGACAGGAAAGCCTAAAGAAGAGCATTTCTCAATAAAATACCAATAACCTTTCGACCTGAAGTTTTTCCAGCTTCTGTTTTTATTTTGTGTGTGCATAGTGATAGGAGACAGGTCCCACTTCCTTATGATCACTTACGTACATTCGCTGTCTCTCCCGTACCATTACAGGTGTAGAAAGGTGTGAGAACAAGAGCAGAAATCATTGCTTGTCTTAGACACTCTGTCTAAAGCTATGTTCTACAGCCTGATAATTTGTTAGCTGGGAGTTCAGACACGTAGGTGATGTGTGTTTTCATCTACACAAAAGAAGTGTTGCTCAAAAAAGTTTTCTTTCCTGATATTTTTAATTATCCATTTACATAACAGATCTGATTATCTTCATGCTTGGTACAAAAATCTTAGAAACAGCCTGCATTCTCTCAGAGAAACATGTAATTGTGTAGAACCATACCCCCCCAAATAACAAATGTTGTACAGGAGCAATTCTTCATGTGCATCCCCTGTGCATTTTTGCAGATACCTCATTATTGAGGTATTTTTACTACAAAGAAACGTTTTTCTTAGACTACTTTCCAGAGTAGCTCATGGTGCTACAGAGATGTTTTATCTGCATATCAGCAAAAGAAGCCAGTTCTTTCTCAAGTCACCTAAATCAGTCTTCTCAGACAGACGCTCAACCAGGAGCCCAACTGAGATGCTCTGGTATGTCCAGTACTGAAGACAGTTGATGATGTGGATGCTGGAATCAGACTCTTTAGCCTTTTAATGTATTTGGACTTGAGGATTCTAAAGTCAGACTCCTTTATAAGTTCAGTTCATGGTAACACCAGGTGTTATCTTGCTACAGCACATTCCTCAAACAAGGTCTGGATGGTGGAATAATCAGGTAAGAGTTACCCTCTCTGCAGACTGCAAAATCAAATAACGAAGCAGATGGCTGGTGAAAATATCCTTCCACCTGCAAGTCTTGGGTTGCTTCTCACATTATCTGGTATGGGGTGGGTTCCTGATGTTTACGCTTCAAAAGAAAACCTCCCATGGTGAGGACAGCAGCTACTAGCACCACGATGGTCACAGCCAGAGGAACTTGGGAGCTGGCAGCAGGCACTGAGCTCTCAGGCTCCCCTTTCACCTCGATGTCAGAAGCCAGCTCTGTGTATAAAAAAGAAAAAGAGAGGCTTATATTTGTTTTCGTAAACTAGTTAATCTCAAAGGTAATTAGGTAAATAAAACTTGAATTAAAATACTCCAATCTGGATTTGATCAGAAATCAACTTGTTTTACTGCACATTGTTTTACAGATAATTCTGGCCATGTCAAACAAGTAAAGATTATGTCAAGAAATTGAAGAGCAACTAAGAGTTTGTAATGATTACATTCTAATACCAAAAAGTGCTGTTTTCTGATAGTGGAAAGAGCAATGACAGCACACTGGGAAACAACATTTCCAAGGGGACCTACAGATTGGTTCTAATAAATAAGAGATATGCTGATCAGGTGCAGATAGCTTTGAAAAATTTACATAAATCCTTCAGGGAGGAGAGTTACATCTCAACCATCTTCTCCAGAACTGACTCAATTGCCATTTATAAAATCATAGAATTGTATAGGTTGGAAAAATCCTCCAAGTTCATCAAGTCCAAATGTTAACCCAGCACTGCCAGGTCACCACTAAACCATGTCCCTCATCACTACACTTATGCTTGACATGTGCAGACCAGATAACGAACCTGAACGATGATAGAATGGAAAGAGTTTGTAAACCTTATAAACAATTTTATAATAATAAAAAAAGGAAATTAATTTCACAGAAGAATTATAGCAGATTTGTGAATAAACCAGCAAAAGTATATTTCAGAGCTGGATTTCATGTCTGAACTGACACACAAACATACAGTACTATACAGAGTCTTTTGTTATTTGAATTATTTAAACCTACTGATGTTCCTGTTCTCAGCATGAGCTTCCCGAAGCTGGACAGGTCCAATAACAACACTCATTTTTTCCTTGTCAGAATTTGTATTTCTCTTGGACCTTCTCACACAGCCTTGATAGCAGCGGGAGGAGTAGTCGTTGTCCCTGCACACCACCAGCTCACACCGCAGGTAGACCGATGGGTATCGATTAACAAATGAGAAAACATTAAATGCAAACCGAGCAACAGTGCTGCGTGGTGAGTAGTGAGATGTGTAGGTAGGATCCTTAACACACCTGAAAACATATGAAATGAACAGATTAGCTACTGAGAATAAAAGCACTATTAGAATATCTCTATGCAAAAAGTTTCAAGTTCAAGTGTAGAATCATAGAATGGAATTATAAAGTGGTTTGGGTTGGGACCATTCATGGTCATCCAGTCCAACCCCCCTGCAGTGAGCAGGGACATCTGCAGCTAGAGCAGGTTTCTTGGAGGTCTGGCCAACCTCATTCGGAATGGTTCCAGGGATGAGGCATCTCCCACCTCTCTAGGCAATCTGGGACAGTATTTCACCACCCTCAGTGTGAAAAAACCCAGAATATAAGAGTTCAAGAGAACTCAAAAAGATTAAAAAAAAAAAGAAGTTTGTTTTTAGCAAAAAGAGAACACAAGAAACAAAAATAAGTAAGAGTGGCAGTGATTTCTACCACAATAATGTACACAGGACAGAAATTTCACAGCTGAACACAATCTATGTAAACATGAATAGCTGAAAAATAACTGGTGGTTCTGCTGGTTTCTGTGCTTTAGGGGAACAGATTATCTGTTTGCAAGGAAGGCCCTGCAAGGCTGTTGCAGAAAGGGCCCCTTTCTACTCTGGAAGGCCAAAATTAATTCTAATACATGTATTTTGGGGGAAATAAATATGCTCTTTTGTCCTTCAGTGTTTGTAGAGTACATTGCTTGAGGAATCTTGACACCTGATAGAGATCTCCAGGTATTTCACAGAGCAAGCTGCTAGATTAACTTTCCTGTCAATGGGTTTCACTTCCTGACAGGTACTGGCCTTAGAAGTTACCTGGCTTAGATCCTAGTCACGCTGGTTTGATTTAGCCACCACAACAATTCACCCACAATTGTTACCTCAGAATATTTCAGAGTTGTCATCAATTATATTTGGGCTTATTTCCCTATACATCAAGGATTTTAAGTAATTTCCTTCTTAATTTATTTTATACTGCAGTGATATCCTGACAAACCTGATCTTTATGGACTGATATTATTGGCTTTAGAGTCAGTAAATATATTTATGTTTGGCACAGTTCCATGTCACATGAGTAAAATTAACTGGCAATGATCAGAATCTATTTGCCCTATCTCCCTGGTGAGAGTCCTGCTCACAAAGGTAGACAGTCCTTCTGTGTCCTGCTAAATTAATATGTATTTTTCTACACAAAATATGAAGAAACCCCAAAAAGAGGAAAAAAATCTTCCTAGGTTTCATATAAAGTGTAAGAGGGAGGACATTCACCCTGCAGGCAGGAGGCACTGTGTCACTTCATTAGCCTGTCACACGCCTGACTTCACTTCCATCTTAGCAGCTGGTTACTACACTGCTCAGGTTACTGATGTGAACACCCTCCCAGGAAGGCAGAGAAATATAAATCCTACCAAGCACAGGAGGGAGATAAACCATTATGAGCCTTTCATTCCTGGAGCAAAAAAGGGAGACTAAGAGCCACACTTGTACGCTCACACTTGTACCCAGCTCCCTGGGAGTTTTGGGTTCTTTGCAAGTGCCCGCAACTCTTCCATTTCAAATCAAAAGGCACATTTTCTAACAAATTCAGCAAAATGTTGTAGGTTTTTAGAATAGCAAGAAAGGGATAAGGAATTTCTCTTCTTTTTGAACAGACTGGTTTGCATTCTAGTTATAATGCTGTAAAACTGTAACTGACATATGAAGATGTAAAGCCACCGACATCCTTACATTTCATTCACCTTATATCAGATCAAATGTAGATCTCAGCTTGGGCACTACCTCCTTGAGTGAGATCTCACTGTCTGACTGCAACTGCTGAATGGCATTTCTTTGTCCTATTATATTTTATTTAGGCTTTGCTAAAAAGCCTCTCTTAGAAGTATATTTGTATTGAGAATTGCAACCAACATTCATGGTCTGTAAATCACCTCTTTCACAAACTGAGCTCTTTCAGAACTATGCATACAGGTACTTTCTAAGAAATTCTTTAGAAAGTTCTTACCCACTTCTGATCAATTCATAGGTCTGTGCTGTGAAATTGGTAGGGTCAGGTGATGCCACGCACGTGTCCACAAACACCAGCAGATTTGTGTCAGAGCTGTGAAGAGAAGCTTGAAGGAACAAATTCTGATTCAGGTCAACATAGTACGGAAAGTCATGCACTGGCCAAAGGAAAGATGAGGAATTGTAGAAAGTCAAATTCACGTTATATCTGCCGTACTGTGTTTCACTGACATTAGTGATGCCATCAGCAATGTACATGACTTGCACCCAGGTGTTCTGGAGCATTTTGCAGTTGATGTTCAAGGTAAGTTCCTTTTTCCTCTTGGTGATGTAACCAGAAGGAGGCACTTTTATCACATTGGAGTAGGTGATCGTTTCATTGTTGCCCTGTTTTGACACATTAGATGAGTACAAAATTATGGCATGTAGTCACGTTCAGTGTGTACAATGAACTTCTGTATGTTGCAGGTCCTAGTATTAGTCAGAAAGAACATGTCATACTCAAAACCCCAGGCATCCTGGATGGGATTGTGCACTTAACAATACTTTGTTCTCTAGACCATCACTGTGAAATAGATACAGGGATTGCCTAAACCCTAGGAAGGATTAGAAGGAACAAGGTTTAACAAACCTTAGGTTTAACAAACCTTAGCCTCCAGAAACACAGTCTTCTTTTCTGTGTTTTGAATATCTGTGGTCTACAAGACCCTTTCTGATTCATGACAAGTTTCTGAAGGCCTGTTAAATTTCCATGCCTAGACTTGGTGAGCTCTCCAAGTTATATTGACACCAACCTGTCTACGTGTACCACAGCCATTGTATGGAATGTTGAATATAACCTCACTCGATGTGATTGTTGGTTTACAGTTCGAGTCAGACAAGCGGATGTTCCACGCTGAGTAGCCCTGTAACTGGAGATAGTGCCTGTCTACAGCTGCGCGCATGTAAGTTGACAAGCACACAAGAGCTAGGGAAAAAAATACAGATTATTAGTATTTTCAGACACTTTGTAATGCTTGCATGTTATGCTTCAACATTTAGGGGAGAGAATTCTTAAGCCAAAACATTTAGTTTTATATGTTAGACACATATATGAATAAGCAGTAGTCTCTGACAAACTTCAGCTGACCTTCAGTTCCTCTCCTGACAAAAATATGTAGCTTAAAATAGGCTTTTGATGAAATTTTAAGCCTCTATAACTACTCACACAAAAATGTTACAAAAATGAAGTTTTTCCTGAGTAAGTATTCAAAAGCTATTGTGGAAGGCGTGGAACAGCTCTATGGTGGTTCACTGAGTCCATGACATGGAGAGCAATGATCCCAGGGAGAGTTTGGCCTTTGGTAGAGAGAGATATCTGATGACAGGGACCTGCTGGCAACTCACAGCCTCTTGAAAGACAGTTAGAAAGACAACAGAGCCAAAAGTGATGGCCATTGTTTGTGCCTAGGGAGGTTGTGAGTACATGTTAGATAAACCTTCCTGGTGGGACTGAAGGACAGTACTAGAACATGTCACCTAGAGAAGTGGCTATGAAGATTTCATCTTTTGAATGTTTCTGTAGAATCAGCTAGACAAATTCATAGTGGACCTAATGTTCTGCTTTGAATACTTGGAGTAGGAAGCTTCAAAGGCCCTCTCTAACCAATATTTCTATGATTCTATGATAATCTTTCCTCAAAGGTAAAAAATTATATACCAATAATGCTGTGATAAGAAGAAACACAAATCTAGACTGGCCATTGTAGAAAACATCTAAAGGCGATTAATTTGATAGCTGATTTTTTTAAAATGGAAAATTATTGTCTGAAAGTGATCAGTCAAGAATAAGTTATGAAATTCAAGTAGGAAAGTCATCTATGTGGATGTTTCTTCAAACAACATTAACTAATACATATTTAGCAAATAAAGTCGGAGTATAAAAGCTTCTGAGCAAAGAAAACATTATAATCATGGTGGAAACTTACTGGTGCTCGGGTCTGCTGGAAAGGAATGGTACTCAGCATGAAAACCTCTCCTAGAATATCTGGAGTCACTGTGAAATCTGACAGTCATAAAGTTGGAGGATGATGTGTATGTGAGATCAGACCCAGAACAAATTCTTCCAAGCAGAGGAGAAGTATTGGGTGGCCCATCATAGATTTCAATATAGTCATTCTGGCACCCACCTTGTAACCTGATGAAGAAACATGAATATATAATAAAGTGCATTTGGTAAACTTCAGGTTTTAAGTGCTGAGTGAATGATAAACTCAGATACTGCACTCACACAGTTCCCATGTATTATTTATAGTTCCCTTATAAGCATGGGAAATGTCTTTGGGAACTGTGGTTGTAATTGAGATTTGGGACCCACTTATTGCCCAACCAGTAAGTGGTTTACTTACTGAATACTTCCAAAAGTGAGAGTAACACGGAAATTATTTTTTACTTGTATTTGCCACAAACAATCTGCATTATCTGGATAATTCAAAGGATAAAAAGGACTCTGAAGTGTTCCAGATGAATTATAAAGTAAACCACCACAAATATATTTTCTAGCTGTAAAAATAAAAGTAAAAAAAATACATGATTCATTTAGATATTCTAATCATCAAATGAAAATACATTTTATGTATTGAAATCATAGCAAAAGAAGGCTAAATCTCCAGAGATACTGAATGGTTATTCTCTTCTTGCTTAGGCTACAAGTACAATGATCTCTTCAGAAAACACTGACTCTCTCGCAATATATTATATTTGGTAGGCTTAGGGAATGCGTGTATATGAGTGAAAGCAAGAGGTGCTGGCCCAAACACCATAAAAACCAGAAAACAAGGAAAAGAGGACTTCCCATCATATGGATGCAGTCTGAAATGCCCAGAAACAGAATCAGACATAAGAGAAAGGTATGTAGGATTTAAACAATACCAATAATGATTTCTTTGAAAATTATTAAAATGAACAAAGGATATAATTCCAACCTAAAAAGTACTAACTAATATACCTCCAAAATAATTAAGTAGAGAGATTAATAAAGTAGAGATTAATAAACAGAGATTAATAAATACCTGGTGTAGTTAATGGTGGAGGGGGAACAGTGGTGCTTCCTGTACATAGGTGAGAAAGAGAAAGAAGACAGTGAGGAACTTGTGAATGCAGGAGTGTGGAGAAGTAATCTCCTAGCACTAGGGACACTAGGACCACCCAGTCATGTGGTGATGGAGAGTCTGGGGGTCTTCACAGGGTGATCTTCCATAAAGGGAGCAACAAAAAAAAAGAGTCTATGAAAACTACTGACTAGAGGCCACGTTTGGAAAGTGCTCCGGTATTTCGGAAGGACAAGGA
>VWZY01008730.1:0-13603 GCA_013399075.1 Chloroceryle aenea | reverse complement strand
TGGGCATGGATGGAAAGGGGGAGTTACTGGGGAAAGGGGTCACGGCCACGTGGCTGAGCTCTGTGGGGCACGCAGGGAAGCTGGACATCAAAAGGGAGGTCGAAGGACCCGGGCTGGTGGACCCCTGGCAGACGGCTGCGTTTCCTCATGCCAGGAGAGGAGAGTGCCCCCGAGCCTGTGACTCCCCGTCACCCACCGGCTGCACCACCCAGGGATTCTGCGGCCACAATAAAGATGTCGAAAAGCACCCTCACTGCTGCTGGGAAAGATTTTCCGCACCCCGGGGTGGTGGGGAGGGCTGGGAAGGAGTGGGCAGCTCTGCAGGCAGGAGCAGGAGCAGGAGGTCCCAGCTCTACTCCTGCAAGCTAATGTTCTAAAGAATTAAGCAAACCCACCAAAAAATCCTTGATAAACCAGCAGTAAAACACAGGTGAGCTGCAGCCACGGCCAGAGGACAGCAGTAAATTAAATCNCCCTGTGCTTGGGGCTGCCCCTCGGCTCTTCCCTTTCTTTCTCAGGTGAGCTCGGAGCTGGGAATGCTGTGTGGTGGAGGGTCCTGCCTGCTGCGTTAGCTGCCCAGAGGTGAGGGGCTGGGGTGGGGGTCCAGCACCCCGGCATCGGGGACCCCTCCTNCGGCAGAACCCAATGTAAAGCTAATTAAGGCCCCAGGGAGAGCCTCCCCCCATGGAGGCTGCGTGGGGTGGCAGTTACCCCCACCCCAGGGTTGGACCCTGTTGCATGGTAGTAGCAAAACCAGAGACACTGAGACTGGAGTTCCACCCGTCACCGTGCCACGCTGTGTTTTAGCCTTTTATTTTCCCAAAGAATTAACAGTTGGGTTTATCTTCTGTTGGGGTGAGAACCGCGGTGGCATCGCCGGCAAGTTCTCCCACCTCCCTGTGTCCATCAGTGTGTGTGTAGCTGGGATTCCATTTCAGCTTCCCGGGGTCACCACCGGGCAGCCAGGCCCCAGATGGACAGAGGGGTCTGTCCCACCCCTCCCCTACAAGTGGTTTAGTCTCTGTCTGGGGGTCAGCAATCAGCCTGAGCTTTCACTCCCTCCCAACGTCACGCTGACATCCGTCCCGTTGTGGGTGCGCGTGGTACGGAGCAGCAGTTACAGCCACCTCTGGGCTTCCAAGAAAAACTGGAGAAAAAGCAACGAAGCGAGCCAAGAACATCTCCTCTGCCGCGCGCCTGCTTCTAGGAAATGCACTGCTAGATGTGGGGAAAAAAAAGAAGGGAAAATAAGCCAGCAGAGCTTGTTATCATCGTGGCTTCCCGGGGATCCCCCGAGCAGGTTGCTTCCCAACGCCCGGGCACGCGTCAGGGAGCAGAGCCACCCCCGTTCACACGCGCAGCACAGAGCCTGACACCCGGGACCCACCCCACGCGCTTTGCACCAGGAGGTGCCTGTGGAAAATGAAATGAAACCCCTGGAAGCTCTCCCCTGGCTGTGGGGGGATGAACCCTTTGCTGGCACAGTAGCTGTCGAGGGCTCCTGGGAGCAGCCTTGTGACGGCAAAGCCTCGGCAGCCACTGACGTGGGGAAACAAACCACAAACCCAACACATGATAAATTGCTGTTTAGAAGAAAACACAACAACAAAACCAAAACAACACAAACCCCGAATCGAAATGACAAGTTGTTTATTAAAGCCAGTGGAGTTCTGGGAAAGGCCAGGCTGGCCGGTCCCTCAGCCCAGCTGCTCCCAGCCGGTGCCGCCCCCAGGGATTCCAAGCTGGGCAGAGATCACTTCCCTCCTCTGCTCTCCCCTCTCCTCTCCATTGCAGTGGAGATTGGTTTGGTTTTGCTTTTAACTTAAGTTTCCTGAGGCTCCTTCCTCCTGCCCTTGATGCTGCACCAGGCAGATTTACCTGGGGCTCCTGCCCTCAGCAGCTCTCCAAGCCTGGAGAGCAGGAAAGCCCCTGTTTTTGATAAACAACTGCCTGCTGGCCAGAGCCACCCTTCCCAGCCCCTGTGTCCCTTCGTCACTCAAACACTGGTGTGCCCAGCAACCCCCAGGCTGCAGTTTGCAGAGCCAGCAGCATCTCTGCCATCGCCTTCCAGCTGCACAGAAAACCAGCAAATAAATGGGCTCCTACCTCCTCTTCGCCTCATTTTTCTCCTGTCCTGCACACAACGCTTCCTGAGAAGCAGCGGCGAGGGTTTTCCTCTGGGCTCAGCACTGCAAACACCCCAGAGAAGGCTGAGCATCAGGTCCTGACCAGCTGCCAGGAGCAAACGGCCCTTTATGAGGGAAGGGACCAGCCCACAGGTGATGCTCGTGTCTCCTGGGGCTTGCTGCAGCTGCAGGGACTAAGGGCTCCATTTCCCCAGGGGCCAATCCCGCTGAGCTGATGCAGGAGCAGCTGCCCGAGAGCAGAGTCCCAGAATGCCACCAAAGGCTTTCCCCACGGCCAAAAAGGGCGAGATGGTTTGGGACTCGCCCTGGGGCTTTTAGATGGGACCTTTCCTAAGGAGCCTCTCCCTTGGGAGAGCTGCTGAGCATCTTCTCTTGGAAGTGGGGATCACAACAGTAATGGGAACCACCCCAACTCTCCGATAAATGCATAAAGTTACTTTATTTTCAGTATACATTTAATTTTGAAAAATATAAATGCTAAAATATCTCATCATCTTCATCTTTTGATTCCATAAAAGTCACAATAGAAAGCTTCATAAAACTGTAAAATACTATCATGTTATAAGGAATTTCATGTTTTATATTACTGGAAAAAAAAAGAATCATTTTATTATATTGAAATGTTCTCTTTTTTTTTTTTCTNNNNTGAAATGTTCTTTTTTTTTTTTTCTTTTTTTTTTTCTCCTTTTTCATCCCACCATCTTGATCCACTTCATTGTACAATTTTTATTCTTCCCTCCAAAGCAAATACAGACAAGAATTAAAAACAATAATAAAAGTATCTGAAAGTGCGTGTTGATTCAAAAAAAAAAAAGTACAATAAAAATACAAAGAAGGATCGGCCACGACGACAGAGAAGCGTGGATACAGAGGCACCCGGGGCCGGGACAAAGCTGGCTGCAGCTGGGTGGATGTCACCGGGTCCCACCACGAGGCAGGACCTGCCTTTGTTCTGCTCCAGGGAGTTCATTCCTCGAGCCCTCGGAGGGCTTCGGGTCTGTCTCCACATCTGTGTCCAGAAGATTTCCCTCCCCTGTTGTTTTTTTGTTTTTTATTTCCCCACAAAATCCCCAATTCTGAGAGAAAAGAAGTTTTATTTTCCAAGCAAAGTGCAGAGAAATTCTCCTCGTGCCTCTGTCCCCTGCTCGCCGGCTCCTGGTGCCAGCAGAGCTC
This sequence comes from Chloroceryle aenea, assembly GCA_013399075.1. Lineage (NCBI taxonomy): Eukaryota > Metazoa > Chordata > Aves > Coraciiformes > Cerylidae > Chloroceryle > Chloroceryle aenea. The sequence goes on along the minus strand of VWZY01008730.1, from coordinate 10,283 downwards.
GTCGGTCGCTCTCTTGGTGTTGGGCTTTGTTTTTGAAAGGAAAACCCAAGGCAAGAGACACAACGGCCAAAGAAGTGCCAGTGCCAGGCACCGGGAGAGGAACCACCTCCAGCTCCCGTCACCGGAGCCACCGAAAAGCCACAGCAACCTTTGCCCCGTCCCTTCGGCAGCGCTCCCCTCTGTACGACCAGCTCCCCCGGGTTCAAACAAGAAATAACAATTAAAGAAGAGAAAGATCTAGATCAGCAGTCCATACATTTCAAGTACGTTGGAAGACCTCCTTGCGGTGGAGCCGCATCCCCAGCGGCGGCCGGGAAGCTGCGCGGGAGGTGCGTGCGCAGCGCCCTGCCCAGGTTGATCTTTCCTCTGCAGGTTACTGACAAAACCAAAGGTGAGGGCGAAGCACACCCAGCTCCTGCCAGCGATGCTCGAGTCCCTGCCGGGGGCTTAAGTCCACCAAGGGATGGCAACCGTTGGCATTGCGCTTCCGGGTGGAGGAAGGGATGGGCTTAGAGGGTCGAGGAGGCTCCTCCTCTGGCCACCCCCCGGTCTTTCCGAAGCCAAAGGTTCCCAGGATACTGGTGTGAGAGTCAACACAGGTTTCATGGAAGACCCCAGGAGAAGGGATGTCGGGGAACGTTGGGAGGCGTGCACACGTGTGTGTGCCGTGCAGGTGCCTCTGCAGCTCCATCGTCTTTCTGCAGCGGATCGGGCTCAAGCTATCAGTCCCCATCCACAGATCCTTGAGCCAAAGGGGAAGTGAAGGTGGCCAAGCTGCTTCTGCAGCACATCTGGGAAAGGACAGAACAGCCCTGCTCGTAGAATCACGCAACACCCGCTTGGAAGGGACCTCGAGGATCGTCTGGTCCAACCTCTCGTTNTCCAGCTGGCCCTTCTCCTCCGCTGCGCCCGGGGTCTCCTCGGTGCACGCGCGCACCCGCCGCCTTTCCACGGGAGTAACCGGAACGCCGCCGCGCGGGAAACCGGCACCGCGAAGACGATGGGCGCCTGTCGGCTACAGCGGTTCGCTTACCGCCGTGGCGTTTAACTCTTCCTAGATCACGAGAGGTTGAAGCTCCACCCTGCCTCCCTCACAGGAAAATCAGATAACTTTGTGAAAAATAAACATAAAACAACCTAACCTCTAAGGAAAAGATGCTTCAGAGTAGAAGGTGTTAATCAAACTGATCCAGCCCCTGTGCCACGTCCTGAAGATNCGGTCCAACCTCTCGTTGCCAGTACGGCTACTGCCAGCGAGTAGATGCTAAAATTTGGCATGTAAGGTCTCAGCACCGTCGTGAAATTCTGTTCACCTACCCAGCGCAGGCTTTGGTTTCGCGAGGACAGCAGCGGCGGGCGGCAGCGCGCCTGTCCCCTGCGGTGGCATTTCTCTCCATGGGGAGTTAGCTCAGACAGCTGGGCTTCTTGCTTTCTGATGGAGCTTTCAGGGTGTCGCTCGCCAGGATGCGCCCGGACACGGCACGGAGAGATAAAGCATCTTTCCCAAGGTGGTGCTCGCTCGCTTGGTTTGGAATCGACAGCCCGGGCGTCACCGCGTACGGATGGTGCTCCGGGACCCGAGCGCGGGTGAATTCTGCGGAGGGTGGTAAACAGACGGGGGACGCCGGAGGGTGCCGATGTTTGCGAGCCNTTTTTTTTTTTGTAAAAATCACATGATATATGGTACAATACATTTGTTTTTTACAGAAAGCCTGGCGTCTAGAAATAAGAGGTAGAACTACTCATAACTATACGTTTCCTGCTGCAGGAAAAATTCATTTTTTCTTTACAGTAATTAAAAAAAGGTTAAAAAAAATGCCAAAAAAAAAAAAAAGTTGTCGGTTAGGCCCCCATAATTTAAACAAAATAATCTAGGAAAATAACACTCTTCAATGTACCTGACAGATTAAGTCCATTAAAGTGTTTTCTTTTAAAAAACAAAACCAAACCCAAACCGAAATTGCATAGGAAAGGGACGTTTCCAAACGCGTGCTACAGCGACGGCGATGGTTTGTACCTTCTCCTTCTCCTTCCCGCGTCGGCTACAAGCACAGGCTTTAAGGGCCAATTACTATTAGCAGCACTTTCCAGCATCTTCCAGCGGCGTCGGCGAGACATCGGAGGAGCCCGGAGAGCCGGATGACCAAGGGACCGACGGACAAAGACCGATCCGCGACGAGAGTAACGGCAGCTCCCCCTTGGCTCGACACCCTCAGCGCTCCCGGAGAGCGCGCGGGCACCTCCGAGCCCCAGAGAAGGCAGAACCAGCCCCGTTCGGCGCGGGAGGAGGGGGTGAGGAGGGAGCAGAGGGGCTCTGCGGGGCGAGGGAGGAGGGGCTCTGCGGGGCGCCGCGGTTACCGGTGCGGGTGAGGGGCAGAGAGTGTTTGGGTATTTGGCTAGTGAGAAAAGAAATCCCGGGAAAGATCGAGCGGACAGACAAATTACAAAGCAGTTTCTGTTCCCTTGCTCCTCCAGAAATAACCGTTGTCTTCAGGCTCAAGTTCTATTCTAATTTGAGGCACGACTTTTACTGGAGTTGGTGGAGGGCTGCGGAGGGGAAGGAAGAGGGGTGAGTGTGGGGACTGGCTCCAGGCCGCTCCGAACGCGCCCGGCCGGGCTCGGGACTTCAGCTGGCGCAGCTTCCCAGCGACTGAACCCCGAGGAATGGCACTCGTGGACAACTTGTGAGAGAAACCCAGCGTTTTACACACCAAAGAGAGGGGCAACTGGTGCAAACTGGGAAAACTGCAGGCCCTGGGACTTACTGGGCCACTCGACCACGGGTGTCACGTCTAGAAATGGAACAACCGCCCGACTCCCAGCACCGGTCCCTTGCCTGAGCTCATAAAATGCAGCTTTCTGAAGGGGTACCAAGTAAATACCCTTGCCAGGCAGTGCTGATAGGCAGCTGGGCTTCAGATAAAACCCGTGCATCACATTTCTTAGCTTATTTTACGGAGTCGGTCTCGACACCGCTCATGTCAGGAGGCAACCCCCCAACTGCACTGACCCAGGAGCTCGGAGTGCTCCGTGCCAAACTGTGACCACACTGTGGTGTTCTTTTGACACCCCTGCCTTGGTCTGGATCCGACTCCAGGCTCTGGGAGGGCTGAGCTGGCCCCAGGCTGTGGCTGAGCTCTGAGAAATTTCCAATTTCGGCTTATTATTTACTCTATGTTCCACCACGGACACGGGAAAATGGATTTTCTTAAGGTGCTTTTTAAGTTTCCTCCACGGGGGACAGAAACTTTGCCTCCTTGACTTTCCCTGCACCGCATCGTGGCCGAGACGCCTCTGAGGAATCATGATCAAGAGCATTTTTTGGCACTTACCTTGGCATGGTGCGTGACTGAAGGAAAGGAATCGTATCAGCACGACGTATGGCGTTCAAGGAATGTTGGTGATTTTTCTCCTGTCGGGGAGGGAAGAAAATCTGGTTTGTCATTGCCTGATTGATTGATGGCTCCTCAAGCCCAGCCTCAGTTTCTCCACCATACTCTCATCTATTTGGCAAAGCTGCCTGCCTGCCAGAAGGATTTCACAGCTTGTAAATCAAAATACTCCATTGCTCTCCCCTCTCTCTCCTCCAAGATCAAAGACCTGCAAGCGTCAACGCGACCAAAGGACTTTCACCACCTGTAGGTCTGGGCACTTACCTTTTATCTACACCCCTTTGGTGACCCTTGCGCTCCTCACTGTCGCACCCACCTTGTCAGAAAACAGGTGGCTGCTTTCACTAGTCCAAGGACCTGATTTTTATTTCTTTTTTTCACTGTTTGTAATTACAAACCAGCAAATCAATTGCTGGATGATTAAAAATGTCCACATATTACACCCACCAACTGCTCCGCTGGCGGGTGATTTACCCCGTGCTGTCTCAAGGGGCCTTCTGACAAATGGCTTTGTGGCCAAATCAACTTTTCCTTAACCATTTTGACCTTAAACGTGTTGGAAACAGTGCATCTGACCCCAAGATCCTGCCCGAGGACACTTAGGATGCTATCTGCTGTTGGCACATCGGGGCATTTTCATAGAGAAATGAGGAGGATCCATTTGGTCACCTGAGGCTGGTTTTGCTCATTTTCCTTCTCGGCAAATTGCTGAGAAGATCTCAGTTATCAGGGCAAGGTCTTTTTCCTCTTTGGCCTTGCTTTAAAATGCCAATCTCCAGGTGTTTCCTTACCTAAAAACCCACCGAGCAACTCTTTGGGTTGCCTGGGGCATCTCAATGCCACCAACCAGCTCTGAAGTGATAACTTCAGGGTCTAAAGATGAGGTTTAGGTCCTGCCCCTAGCAATCTCCAGCCTTGCAGCTGCGCTCATCTGTCTCCATCCCTCGTGTTCCTCCCCTCCCGTTTCACGACAAGCCAGTGACTTTATCTCCAGGTGGCAGCCGCTGAGCGTAAAAAGGCTGAAAGCTAAGGGGGGGGTGTTGTTATTCCCTCCTCCTCGCTCCAAAGACCACAACGTGACAAGTGCAAGCGACTGAAAATGAAGATGGCAAGAGTCAGCTGTGGGCTTAACCTTAAGAGGTGAATAAAACCAAACCCAAAAGGCCACAGGGCAGCACAAAAGCAAATCACCTAAGAAGGGAAATCGGTTAATGGTCAACTGATCGCTGCTGGCGTCAGTTTAGCGCGCTAACGCGGATCAACGGCACGCTTAATTTCGCTTTTAAGGGCTGGTTTGTGCAACTGCTTGGCACCTAAGGAAACAAACAGCAAGGGGACATGCTGCAAATCCAGAACACGAGGCTCAGAAGCGGGGGGAATAGTAAAAAAAAAATCATCAAAAACCATCGGCAGGGTTCACACAAAAGGGGAAATGCCAGAGAAGAGAAGAGGAGAGAGCGAGCGGCCGAGAGACCGGTGAGTAGCTGGATAAAAGCGCTTAAGCCGGAGGCACCAGAAAGACCGACATCGATTTGGTAGCAAAGACAAAAAGAAAGCTCACAAACCCCAAATCTGTTATAAATTAGAGGCCTGGAAATTAAAAAAGAGAACAAAAAAGAACGAGAAAAAGTACTTCTCAAGTAACAGGAAAAGATGGTTCTCTTTTAAATTAATAAAAAAGATAAAAATCACTCTAAATATATATATATATCTATCTATTTTTGTACTGCAAGTCAGAGGCATGCAAGAGGTTAGTTCTACTCACTGTCGGCAGGTTTGCTATCACTTAGGAAAGGTTCCTGCTCCATGATGTCCATTGGGATTTTAATACTTGGGACTTTTTCTGAGTAGGGGCAGTCAGACTGTGAAAGAAACGTGTAAAAGGTCTTAGAATATTTTCATTGCTCTCGCTCTGTATCGTCTCCCGCCAATTAAAATCATCCTTCAAACAGTTTCTGTAGGGATGAGGAAAAGAAAAGCAGCAAAAAATGAAAAAGCATCGTCCGGTTTAGCTGCCTGCTGGTTTCCACTGGCTGCCCACCTTGCACCCCACCTTCCCTCTCCGCTCACACGACAGAAGTAAAACAGGTTACGAGAATAATCTCAGTCACAGTTCTACTGACAGCACAGTAGTTTGTCAAATCCAGAGCTCTTGTAAGAATCCAGCCAGGAGAGAGGGTGAGCTGGTCACAAAGAGGCACAAGTGCAGTGAAAAGCCATACACGGGGTCCCCGGAGTCCGGGCACCAGCAGGATTGATACCCCGCTGCCTTTAACAATTAGTAGAAGGTTCTTGGAATTGTTTTGTCATATTTTTTTTCCTTACAATAAAAGGAACTTCCCATAAGCACGGGAAGGCTGCTAGTGCATGACCTGCCAAAGGAGAGAGGCGGTATTTGCCGGCAACGCGAACACATCTTTGGTCTGGGAGAGAACTGGGCACGGCACCGAGCAGAACGCTGGGGTGGAGGGGGGCAGACCTCCAAGTCGGGGCAAGAAAACATTACAGAGGCCAGAGAACGGCTCTCCTTGGATTATTACTATTATTTCTTAGCTTATTACTATTATTTCTTGGATTGTTTTTGAACGTGACTGACATCCAGGGCAGTATTTCATACTCCAGCAGCAACACGCTTCCCCAGGAGGGGTACGTGGTGTGCAGACAGAGAGGATCTGCAGGACAGCCTGGCAATAAAGCCACCCCCCACCCCAGACCCCCACCCGTTCGGGGCCATGCTGTCAGCAGAGCCTGAGAGCCAAACAGAATAGCCCAAGACTTTTAACCAAAAGTTGTCTGGCCTTCCTCGGGTCGTGTGATTTTTAACGTAAACTGGGAGACAAAGTCAAGGCGCCCGAGTTTTCCTGAGGTGAATGCAGCAGCGAGCTGTGTTAACTGATGCTTTGTACAGACAAGGTGGCCCCAGCTTTGTGGGGATGTCTTTCTGGAAGGGAAAGGGTGAAAATAATCAAACCGCAACGGCAAGTTCAGGAAGCTGGTAAAGCAAGTGCTGCAAAAAAAACCCAGGAAGAGTTAACAACCAACATCTGGCATCAGTTCTCTTACCCGTTTGAGCTCTTACTGTACCTGAAATTCATGAAAAGCCTGAGAAGAGAGGAGAGAGCTTATAAAATACTGGGGATATGGGAGCTGTGTGCACAGGATATGGCACTGCTGGGCTCAAGACAGTCGAGAGGAGGGGATGGAGCCAGCCCTTCGCTGACTATTCACTGCGGGTGACTTTTCTCTGCTTGGGTTTGCACAAAGTTATCTGCTGGAGGAAAAGCTCAGTCCTGGAAACCCTTGCCCTGGGAAACCCTCGGCCCTGGAAACACCTGACCTCCCAGGAACAGGAGGAACAACAGGAACGGGGAGCTTGCTGCCTAAAGTAAGAGCCAACCTTCCCAGCCTGGGATTTGGCTCAACTTAATGCTGTGCCATCACTTAAGAAACTCCTACTTTGCTCTCCTGTAGTGTATGCTACTCCAGCTGGCAAATATTCTATAGAACGAGGTGTTTTCTCATCAGGGTACCCTGACTTTGCTGCCTCTGAGAGATCTCTTGTGTTCTTACACAGCTCTCACAAGCGGACTCGAAGGACTACAGCGTGCTATAACCAGGGCATCTGCTGATGGGACTCGAGCTGATGCTGCTCCTGGGCAGGACAATGTGGAAGGCACGTGGACCACGTTTCTTCTGTCAAAAACAGAACAGTCTAAGGCACGTGATTCTGGTCTAGTCAGGTCACCGTGCTTAGCAGTGACATAAGTGGCAGGTTTTGCTCTTTCAGGGCAAACTGCAGCCTGGGGCAGGACCAAAGAGCATCCCGCAGAAGGGCAGGTAGGCTTGGGAAATACTCAGGTGGTAAGTGGTATCGAGAGAAAGCAGTCTCTCCCGTGACAGGACAAGTCACATCTTTAGGGGGGGGCTTTTAAAAAAGAGCAATTAAAAAAATATCCCCCCCCAAAACTCCTCAGGATATATTTGGAAGTAACCAAGCTGCTGGTGAAAACCACTCTGCTCCTAAAATGTAAAAGACACGACGGGGGGGAAGGTGGAGGAGGGGATGATGAGCATGGCAGGGTGATGAAAGGCATTCTAGCAAAGGGCACGACATCCTCAGCAGGTTTTCTCTCGTGGAAAGTGTGATTTTGTTCTTGGCAACGCAAGTGCCACCTACCACAGGCTGCTGAGGTCTGAAAAAGGGAAGGCAACGGAGAGGAGAAGTTTTGTTGGGGGCCAATTTGCTGCAGCAGCAAAAGATCGAGCTGCTTGGCTTCAAAAGAGGCCAGCCAGAGAGCCACGGCCCGTCCCCTGGCATTAGCTCGCTAGGTATGAGTCATCTGACAAGAGCAGAAAGCTCCTTACATCGTCATTGTCACTGTCCATACTGTCCTTCTTCTTCTTCTTCTTCTTCTCGTCCTCTTTCTTTTTCTTGTCCTTTTCTGGAATGACGTCATCGAGAAAGCTTAGGTCATGCTGGGAGAAGAGGTAGTCCATGGCTTTTCGGACCGCTACGAGTGCCAGGATCTGCAAAGGCAGAGAGGGACTTTTCAGTCACATCTGACCTTCAGCTGGCAACACTCTGTGCTTGCTCCGTCATCCCACGCACGTCGCTCCTGGTTGTGAGCGAGCAGGCCTCTCGTCAGCCCTGAAGTCTGAACTGCGACGGCTTCGCGGGGAGTAAACGGGAGCAACACACAGAAAATAGGGTGCAATCACTTAGAGCTCCTGTAGGGACAAGGCTGGCTTTGAACACCCGACTTGCAGGCAGCAGGCAAGAGAAGAGAGACAAAAATAGAGGGTTTTCATTCCTATTTGGCCTCAGCCCACGCACACAGGTTGAGAGGGGCAGCCTGAGTCTTTATAACCTTTACCTCACCGCGTCCCTAGAATGCTTCAGAAGCCAGACAAGGCCCAAACTGTGCTCTCAGAGCCTGCAGAATAAAGTTTTCTAGGGTTGTGGCTGAGGAAAACTGCAGGGAAAGCTTTTTCAGCACAAGCCTGCCCTCGACTGCTGAATTTTGACACCCTTCTACATGGGCATATGTCTCAGCTCGAGAAGAGGGAGGATTTTTTCACTCACATCATCTTCCCTCTCCTCGTTTCACCGGAGAACAAACGCTTCTCCTTGTTCTGCTTCCCTCTTCCCCTCCTTCCCCCCTTAAAGCAGCGCCGAAGTTTGCAGCTGCCCCCACAAGTGACATTTCACTTGTCCCTAAATCCGGAACGAGGTGACGCTGGGCCCAGGTTTCTTCAGGGACTTTCATAAAGCCCTCACTTTGCAGCAGTCAGACCCAGGCTCGGGGTTTGACCCCAGAGGCAAAGCGTCCCTGCCAGCTCCCCCTGACACTTGCTCAAGGTTTTTATCTGGGGTAGGAGCCTAACTGTGCCCGGGACAAGAACCTGAACTGATGTCCTCCGAGGGCAGGCGCGTGACTCGGTACTGCCCTTTCACTCCAGCTGAAGGAAAAAGGCATTTGTTCTGTTTTGCTGCTGGTTCAGCTAATCCCTTCCCTCCCCTTGGCACACCTCTCAGCAACGAGCCTGCCTTGCTCCTGTCCTTTTTGCTGTTTAAAAGCAAGGGGGATGTTTGCTGCAGGGTAATTAGTGTGGGCTAAAAGAGGAAAACCACGCGCCTCTCCTTCGTTCACGCGCCTCAGGGAGAAAACTGGGTGAATCTCACCCTGGCAGCCAGGGGCAGTCACAACTAACTACACTTTTCTGGAAAAAAAATTAACTTTCCAGGCTCGTTTTCCACCAGAGGATTTATGCCAAGGCAGCCAGGGCAACGCTGACCCCCTGCAGCCGTACAGCGGAGCCCCGAGGCAGGGGGAGGCTGGATTGGGAAGGAAGGGGAGGGGTGGGAAGTGGGAAGGAGACTGTCCCCTACCATGACGGGGAATATGATGGCAGCCACGGTCGACTTGAGGATCCAGAGGAGGGCCAGGCACACCACCTGCAGGAAGGTGAACAGATGGACCCTGCGCAGCGGGACGTGGCGCAGGTAGATGAAGTCGGGTTGGTGTTTGAGGGGCATCAAGAGCAGCTTCAGACGATCCATGAACTGGAAAGGAAAGGAAAAGAAAAGGGCATTTAGATGGAACCCAGGACAAAAAAAACAGAGAGACAAAAGCATGCTGTGAAGCGTGACCGGGAAGCAATTTGCTGTCTTTCATCAAAGAAACCCAACAGAAAACCCAGCCCAGCTCCCCCGGCCTGACCCGTGCTTAACGCAGGGTGGGCTAAACACGGTAGCTCCGTCGTCTCATGTGGTGGTCCCAGGTCCACGCTGGCAATTAGGGTTACCAGAGGCAGGGATCAAGAGAGATGAGGGCTGACACCCCATCACCTCCCCAGGGGACAGACAGGCACCTAAGCAAAGAGCGGGGACACGGGCAGCTTTCCTGGCAGCATCGCTCGCCCCGTGCTGGACTTGGAGTGAAACCAAAATCGGGATTTCTCATGGAACCAAGCTGAGGGAAAACAAGGTGCCCAGTGCCCAGCCACCTGGGGGAAGCAGGGCATGCCCCCCCGGGGCCAATTACAGCTGCTGTGCTCTAATCACGTAGTAATTAATAAGTAGTATTTCCTCAGCGACAGAGGAAGGGGTGGGCTCCCCCTCCTTGGCAGGCAGCACGGGACGGATGGCTGTCCGCCGGAGAAGGCGTGAGGGACACCACAGGGACTCACCTGCACCCCATTGAGGGACGCGACGCCCATGTAGAGGAAGACGCCGTAGAGCACAGGCATGGGGATGAACTGGGGGGAAGAGAAGAAGAAACTGGGTGAAAAACCCTCCCAGACACAATCATAGAACCATTGTGATTGGGAGAGACCTTTTGGATCATGGTGTCCAACTGTTCCCCTTGCACTGCCGGGGCACCACTGACC
>VWZY01008729.1:439102-534101 GCA_013399075.1 Chloroceryle aenea | reverse complement strand
CTATGATTCTATGATTCTACCCCCCCATGTGCCAAGAATCTGCCTTTTCTTTCTGGAAATAACAGCTTAGCAGCAGTTACAAAAAATATATATGTCATGGGGTTTTTTTTTTATAAATCCTTTCCCATTTCAGCAGACCAAAGGCAAAAGTACCACTGAGTGATTCTATTTTGTCTGTCTTTTTATGATTTGTGTACATTTCATTGCATAAGACCAGGGAAGCCATTTCAAAGCTTTGGGAATATTTATCTATCTTTGATCAGGCAATATCATCCTTATTCCACAACATACAAAATCAGTGAATGAATGGGGAAAATTGACTTCAGTTCACACTGGTAATGAAAGTTATATATGAAAAACTAAACACTTCAGAACATGATTATTGTTGTACTCTTAGCAATAACTAACGGCAATGTTAATAGCTTGTGGAACTGCTTTATCAATTGATTTAAACTCTTTGAAGCTATTTTGAAATAAAGGTGGCTCTTACCAGTCACCAGACCTTTGCTGTTCATCTGATCTTCACTGCTAAAAGGCTTGGCTTTGTTCATTTGTAGTTTTGGGTTTTTTTCAAAATACATCTGCTGTTTATATGTTGCTTGAAGTAAGACAGATTTCATTATGTACTTATTTTATTGCCAAGGCCTTTTAAATTTACATTCAGGATTATATTTCATCATATAAATTGCCTCATATAATGTAATCACATGGAAGCCACTGTAAGATTCCAATAAACGTAATCTTAAACCGTATGTGTAAATTCTTGACATCCACAGTATAAAAGCAGAAACGGAAAGCATTTTGTTTAAGATCTAAAAAGCAGGTTACCAACAGAATCAGAAAACTAGCCTCTATTAGCTTCTTCTTAGAGCTAAGATAGTAAAAAAGGTAAATTTGTTTCTTCTTCCTACATAACTTAAGAAGTTTTCAGTCCCTTCAGTCCTCAACATGCTGGATTACCAGAGTTTCTGTGGGTACTTTTCATGGGACTCCCAGGTACTGGGTATGACCCCTATGCATCCTAAGTCATTAATCAGCAAAAGGTGTGTGGGAATAACCAGAATGCAGAAGAAAAAACATTTCATGAGAATAAAGGATAAGATTATGATGATGTTATGATAACACCATGTTATCTTATCAAATAATCTCTCCTTATTATAAGCATTTTACAATCCTAGAAACAGAAAATAAGACTACCTCTTTTCTTGGGCAGTTATTAGGATGAGTGGAGTACATATATTTTGTTTGACTTAAGAAATTACTACTGGAAGTAGTAGACAACTCAGGAGTAGAAATATTAGTGACCTCATAGTCATTAGAATTCAATTAGTGCTGGAAATGCACCTATTCAAAGATGCATGCATCAGTCTTTTTTTTCCAGATAATTTATATATATATATATGTTTAGATGTAACATAAACAATATTGCCACTAGACTTCTCTGAACATTGTGTTAAAAGTTAAATCTCGCTGTTGCTCAAATCTTCGCCTTCCTTGGGCTTCCAGTGAAAGAAGGATTAACAGGAAAAGTTTTAGTCATTCTCCTCTGCATTAACTTACAAAGGAATATTGTGTAAAATGTAGAGATCCAAGTCAAGGCTCCTAATTTTCAAGCTCTCTCATGAATTATAGATATCTTAAAAAAAGAAAAATTCAATAACTTACTATGAAATTTAAACTCATCAACCTAAATATCTTCCAATGTGACTACAGTTTCAGGAAGTAGAATGGAACAAGAAGAGCTTTTTTTTTTCACTTACAGGGATAGTGTTATTAATCCCTGAAGGATGGTCCTGTACTTCAGCATTCTACATTTTAGAGGCCTGATATACTCCCGAGTCTTAGGAAGCCCTTTCTATACTCCCTTACTTACAGGTGATTTGAATTTTATGAGAAGTGCTAATCAGCCTACCAAGACTAGTTCTTTAGGTGGGTTATTAGAGCCCATGCAGCGATCTATGAGAAAAAGAGGTTCCTTAAACCACTGAGTGCTGAAGTATTCACACTAAGTAGATCAGACCTAGCAAAATACTTATTTGACAGTAATTCAGAGACTAGTAATTCAACCTTTCAGAGTCTGTGGATTAAGGGTTTGGTTTGATTTAAAGACTGCAAGGACTTTTGTGCTGACCTCCCATGCAATGGCAGAGGTCTACCAGCTATTCCAAAGTCTCTCTTCTACTCAGGTTTTGAACTAAGATTTTACTTTGAATCTGAAAAAGCTTTTCCTACCTATGTCCTAGTTTGGATAAATCAGGATTTCTGACACATTGAAAAAGAACAGGTATTAGAAAATTCTTAACCCGTTCCACATTATGAATTAGAATTCCACAAGTAACTCAGGACTGTGCAAATTGCCCCTATTTACATTCAGTGCCAACATAACCTGGAATATGCTAGTCATCTTTCTTACATTTAAAAAAGCTTTCTAAAGCCAGATCAGGATATTCATAAACAGAAAAGCTCATAAAGCTTTTATATTCCCTACACATTTCTTATGATAGTTAATTGAAAGTTCTGTCAATGCTTAGCATCAGGTGGTTTTGGTGCATCCATTGGGCTTTACATGTAAAAATTTTCCTTGCATGTTTTCGTATGCCTTTGAGCTGGTGCCTGCAGAGTATCCCTCTTACTTGTCAAAGATGGCAACATTTTTAATGTTTAAAAAATGTTTAAACATTTGAAAACAAATTAAAAATCACCAAATGTAACAACAGTGCCAGAAGCTGATATTAGACATTTTACTAATACCAGACCAAATTCAAGAAGATATTTTCCAAACTTGTAATGGATATATATTCATTTAGAGTATTTATGTTTGCACATTGTTATTATTTCATATGAAGTGCAGTGCTCCTTCAAGACTTCCGGTTTTTAAATGTGTTTATTGCATGAACTCTCTAACACTTCTCAAACTAAAATGGCACAACAGAATTCTACACAATTTCAATGACAAACCCCTGTAGTATTATCTGTTCATGGGTTTGCATGCTATACAGTGATTTTGCAAAATGTGTGGATCTTCTCTTTGTGCCTAGCTGCCATGTTTCTGTCATGATCAAAGCAGTCCAATAAAAAATACTAATGAAGTTAGTTGCTATTTAAATAACAATAAGTACACCAAGTACTATTGGTCTCATCTTATAGTTTTATGAAGGTTGGTTCACATAATTCTAAGGAAATGAGCAACAGTATCAAGAAATTGCACTTCTCTTGGCTGCCATTATTGTCCCTTTATGAGAGAACATGTTCCAAAAGAAAAATCCACTCTTGAGGTTCTTTTCACTGTACATGTATGGCACACACCAGTGTGATATATGCCATCTTAAAACACAAGGGATTCTGTACTTTTTCTATTTTTCACAGTGCCCCACTTAGTCTTTCAAGTTCAAACTAATACCAAAAGAGCTAGACCTAGTGAAAATGGTAGAAGAAAGGGAGGCACAGCTGTTCAAATATATTTGCCTATTGTGAATAAAATTGTACACCTCTATACTAGACAGTATTAAAACAAACATTACTAAACTTCCAACACTATGCCCTCCCATTTGATTAGTTTCCATGCAACTAAATTGTCAGGTGCCCATTTAAAAATTGGGAGAAAGACAATCCTGTCCCTAATCATGTTCCAATTAATTGAAAATAGCTCGTTAATATAATTTGACCCCAGGCCACCAATGGAATACTTTGATTCTGACGCATGTGTTCTTTGAAGGTGATTCTCTCTGAAGTTTATGTTATGAACATCTCTCTACCTGCAGTAAGAAGCTGAGTTTTTTGTAATTAAATCTATGATCCTTGTTGGACTTACTGTTTGAAGGCAATTTATTTTAACAGTAATAAGAAAGAGACCAATACAGGGAGGGACAAATACATCCCTTGCTGGGTTTGTCAGAGGAATTGAGTGCTCATAATACATCAGGATGTCCTACAAGTATTATTCAAGTCTCTTCTAAAAACTGCCTTGATATTCCATTCTTATTTAATCTTTTGGGATTATAAGTAGATGTTTTTAATTACCTTTTGTGACTAGAAGTTTTCTTCTATACACAATGATTTAAAAAGCCTTACAAGTACTGCTAGTAAGAAAAGGCTTTGATTAACAATGTAATTGGATTCAATAATATGATATATTCCGCTGGATCCATTCAGGAAGAGATCTCTGCTTCTGTGACAGAATAGTTCTTCCCACGGTGATCATGAGCTTCCCATGGATTCTAGGTTTTACCTTCATGGACAATAAGCAACACAAGGAACACATCTTATTAACTACTTGCTGGTTCAGAAAACAGTACCAGGAAGGAGAAGGCAGCCCACAGAGCAAAATACAATCGGTCCTAGCTAAGGTGTAAGATCCTATTCATGGCTGCCTGATCTTTTGGCAGAGGCACTGGAATGAGGTTTCTCTCCTTCCTTTGAGGAAATTGTGTTGGGATTTCTAGGAGTATCAGGAGGATTCTCATCTTCTCAGCAAGCAGGTTGTGCCCTGTTGCAATACGTGAAGTTGTGCTTTGGTTGGTCAGTGAGGCTCACTGCACTCTTCTCTTGCTAGAACCTGCTACATTATTTCGAACTAGAGTCCTAGGAGCAGTGGAACATAATACTGCTATATTCCTCAAATGAACAGATAGGTTTCTCTCATTGAGACTTATTGTTTCAAGCCGGCTGCATAACCAGAAACTGCTGCTGCCCAGGAAAAAAAAAAATTCCTGTCACCAAATGGGATAGAAATGTATTAGCCAGCACTTCCTACTGTTGTCCACTGACTATTCCCAGATCATTCTAAGATTCTAAGCAATCGTTTGACTGTGTGAAGCAGCATCTCCTTCTTGGATCTATAATATTCAGGATCACTCTGACATTTTTAATTAATATATTTACCTTCTTCTTTACTATTTTTTTCCCATGAACCACTACTTCCCCTTCATACCAGAGTCTAAATTAGTATGATTGATTCATTACCACACACTTTTCTGTTTACAGGCTTAGCTAAATTATGAGCTACCAACAGCATGTCTTTACTTCATAGTTTTATTTTATGACCACAAACCTTTTGAATATTGAAAAGCTTCCATAAATTTCTCTGATATTTTATTTTGGCAGTGAACAACAACAGTTCTGGTGTTACCATTTAAAAAAATGTTATAAGAATCTAAGAGTCTGATAATAAAAGATTATTGCTACCTGGTAATAAATGACTGCCAGATGATAAGATTTTTAGAATACATCTTGGGAGACTAATTCATTTATTTTCTATCTTGTTTTGTCTTTTTTTTTTTTTTAAAGAGCAAATTTATGAAATCTATTTATGTCACAGCTTTCTACATTTTTCATTGTGCTTTTTCTCTCATTTCCTTGGAACCTTTCCATCATTTCCAGATGCAAAGATAAAATAGGCAGATACCTCTGAAAATGATGATGTATCTACTTTCCAGATTAATTCTCACTAGAGTAAGCATAGGACAGTTTAAGGTATCCTTTTTTCCTTTTTTTTTTCCCCCAGAAACCATGAGAATATGATACTTTTCATAAACGCATAACAATTACAAAACTCCTTGAAAATTCTGTACTCCTACACAGTTTTACTCCTATTTCTAAAGGATCTAAGTAATTAAGCTAAGAAAAAGACTTTTAAAGGAGAATTCCAAGGACAAACCACTCTAGTATGTATAAAAATAAACATCAAATTGGATATCCCAAATGAGATCTGAAAGAACAAAGAGGAATACTCTAATCAGCTCTGTGAAAATGCTCACCATTTTTAATAGCTTTTACACTTACCAGCTGCGTACATTCTACAGCTGTGAATCAACATTCCCCAAAATTTGGCTTCTTTTGTAAATGACAAGTAGCATGGCTTCTGCCTGCGCCCTACTGCTTTGAATAAGAACTTGCAAAGCAAGTCTGCATGGGTAGACTTCATCAAATTACCCAGGGAGATACAGTAAATTTGATGGTCTGCTTCAGAATATAATGAATGACTCATTTCTTAAACAGATGAGAGAAAAACTCAATATTATGTATCCGACAAATTATTTTATTATTAGCATTGGATGAGAAAATCTAGATCAAATGATTGTGTCATGGCAATAGTATTTCATTTCAGTTAATGAATTCAACAATAATGTAAAATTAAGCATTATAATATTTTAAAAAATATTTAACTTTGATAAAAGTGAGTACTTGGTACCATACCTGCATGGATATCCCTGTATCTTCTTTTTACACTCCTTTTACAAACTGCTTTACAGCAAAGCAGGTCCAGAAACAACATCTGGTCCCTTTGTTACCTCCGATTTTTTAATGACTATTATTTCATCCTTTATCTCATCTCTTTTTATTTAGTTTAAAGTGATGTTTGTTGAAGAAAAAAAATAATAACAGTTTGTACCAGAAGAATGTAAAAACTGGATGAAAAACAACAAGCCAAATGGCAATGTGGGGGAAAAGCAAGCTTGATCAGTGAAATATTCCCTCCTGACTCTCATAGTTCTTAAGTGCCTGAATTCAAGCACCTGCCTTGCACGAAACCCTTCAGGTTACTAATTCTGTGACCACTGATTAACTGATTATCCGGTACTTTGTTAAAAATATTCATAGTATGTGTTTCCCACCTGGCAGTCATACCAGATCCTTTCATCACAGTTGCTAAAAAAAAAAAAATAATTAAAAAATGATAGTGCATAATGTGTTGTTTGGGGTTTTGGGAACGTGAAAGAGAAGATGGAGGTACACTACCAAAGCTCCATAGTTCCTCTCTGCTCCATTTAAAATGTGTTAAAACCTCACCCTTCCTTTGTCATGTGTTCACTGATGATTCTTACCTACTTTGTGCTTGATTTTAAAACTGTCAGAGATAAATGTGAATATGGTGTTGGATATATAGGTAGGCCCTGCTGAATTAAGTGGTAGACAGAGTGGCACTGTCACTACAGTTCTAAATGTATGCTACATAATGAAGATAGTTAGCACCAGATACAGCAATTCCTCTTTACATGCTTCTGCAGAAGGGATCACTGGCTTCTTAGTTTGCTAGTCTGCAGATACGTAAACCTCCCTGTTTCATTTAACATTTCCGTTGCCTTACACTGCGCTCTCTCCAGCTTACTTATATTTTATTTATTTTTTGTCATGCCACCTAAGAGGAGTAAAGAAAAAAAGCAAGAGGAAAAAAAATAAGCCTTCTGCCTAAATCACATATGTTATCAAGAAATGCCTGAGTCAGCACATGACCTTTCAATGTAACTTTATCTTCTGCATCCTCATTTTCTTTTGCTTAAGACCATCAATTTTCTGTTAAATCTAACAAATTATCTTGAATATGGCTTGAGAACTGCAGCACATCCAAAACTGTTGAAGGAATAAATAGGAGCTCTCGATGCTAAGCATACCCAAATAACACTTCAAGCCTTTCTCTGACATTTTATCAGATACTGGACACCATGCAAGTTTAATCTTTATAAAAATATCTGAGTGTGAAAATTTGACTTCTTTCATATAAATATATACCACACCCTAATGAAAGGCAAATTTCTACTCCCTGGGAGGTCCTACTAACAACATCTTTATGTTTTCCTCCAAACTGTCTCACATGCTTACTAGTCTTTGGTTTTGGAAAGAACAGTCCCTCAACTGCTATACAGGGGAAGCCTGGAACGGCTCTGTCTTTCTGTCATGATGTTGACTGGCTGAAGTGACTAGAGTTGTAACCTGGAGTGTGAGCTACCTATGTTCTGTAATTTTCAGTCTCCTTCCAAGAAGATCCCATTTGAAACAATACCAAGTCTAGGCCAGGAAATAATAAAAGATATTTTAAGCATATTTTCAAAGGCATCATGGAGCTTAATGGATCTTAGTTATGTACCTGAAAAATTCTTACTACAAGTGGGACCTGATGTGGAACTTCTATGACACTGGACTGGCATTCACTCTCTCAGTCTTCACTGCTACCCATTATAAATCAGCTATAACAAGTGTATCTAAAAACTTGCTTGCAGTTTTTCTGTAAATTCAACCTTCCACTATGTATCTCTAACATAGGACATCTAATATATTCATATCGTACCCATGCAAGCATTCATCTTTAATCCTTTTTATACTAAGTGATTGTTACTTTGGAGCTTCAAAAATCAGTCAGTCAGTCTTGGGGATACTGCTGGTGGGCTGTCTGTCTGTAACAGATCATTATTTCTGTAACCTACCTCCTTATGTAGAGAAAGGTTTATCATTACAGGAAATCAGCTGCACTGCCTTTTTCTACACCATTACACTAGTTTTCTGGTCTTAGTCAGACGAACTAACTTGTTCTCTTTCTTATGCCACGTAAGAATATCCTCCAGTGACTTGACTGGCTCACTGCGGGGATTTCTACTGATGACAATGGCACATGGCCAGTTGTGATCAAATTAATGATGCAAACTCAGAAGCCTGCACTGAGTTCTTAAAGTTCTGGACCCAGCCTCCCTTCCAGAGAGAAAACAGTCGTTAGCCCACCAATGATCATTAATTCAGAAACATCACCACACTAACCAAAGCTAGCATCTCCACATGGCAAAGCACCGCGCAGTTCAAACATATATTTGAAACAGGTTTAGGGACAATCTCACTGTGCTCCATCCCAGCATAGCCATGCATGTCTTTTCAAGTCTTCTTACCACAGATTGCCTCTTGTCCTATGTCTGTGGGCTTGCTCCACTCAAATGAAATTATATTTATTTTACGCTTATTTCCCAAACTTTCTACCTTAATGAGATGTCTCCCAAATTTCCTTTGAAACCTTCTTGATCCCTCTCTTAAACACACAACAGGCAAATGGAATAACTTCCCTACACCATATTTTAAAGTTTCTGTGCAGAATAGACAAGCCACTCTGTGGACTTTTCTACAAAAGATTTTAGAGAGGAATAAATTATATTAGAATATATTTCATTTGTAAACCATATTTGACCATAAGCCTCCAGACAGGAAAGGTCAGGATTGTACATTAACCCGTTGAACTAGGTATCCCCTTTGAAAGATGAAAGTTTAGCAGTAAATGGACCTACAAGTTTTTGAATTATTTTGCATTTAAATCATGGATTTCTTATTTTCAACTATCATTAACCTAATTGATCTCATTTAAACATGCAAATTGTGGCACTCAGCTTTCATGTTAACAGATATTGTTCTTTACCGTTTACAGTAACTATCCTTTATGTTTCATTTATTTCAATCATTCGCTAATATGAAAAAGCTTAAAGAAGATAATTTTACTTATTAACATTGTGTTTACATAATTATTGAGCTAAATAATTAAATAGAATAACTTCTTATTTAATTTTCATTCAATATGAAGAGGTGTACATGTACTGAAGATGTATCTTTTAATTTGCATTCTTGTTATTACTATTTTTAATTGCATCTCATGCTGGTAAATATGGAAATATCCTTCCCTTTAAGGGAGCTAGCAGTCCAGAAGAACATCTTCAGTGAAAGAGAAAAGCAGGAGCACCACTCAGATAGTTGACCTAAAAAAGATAGGAGCACCGGTTGCAAGACATGATCCTTCTCTGTTAGACTCAAAAAACCATTTCAGAAAACATCTAGGCTTTCCTCCTGAACTTCTAAAGGATTTAAACAACTGGTAGATTCTCACCAAACTGAAGGAAATCCTTGCTTGCTTAGGCTAACAGAAAGATTGTCTGTGACCAGAGAGGGAGGTTCTGTGATAAACCAAGGTCCTGTCTGCACATAATACAGAAAATATAGCCCTCTTGCTTTTTAAGCAGGAACAAAAAGTGGGTTTCATCAATAAAAGCATCCAAGTTGTGAGATGTAGATCTGGTAGAGAAACTCACTTGAAAAGCTGAGATCTAAGAACCATATTGCTATAGTCAAGCCTAACTTACACTAACAAGCTACTACCCTCCATTAACTCAGGATGGGCAGTGTGTTTCATTGCTAAAGATAAAAGACAAAGGACATATGTAAAAAAGATCCCTGGGACATGCCAGTGCTGGAGCAAAACCCAGCATTCTTTGGTGCCTGAAGCAAAGACACTGTTCTTACAGCACCCACAATACTGACAAATCACTACTCAAAAAAAAAAAAAAAAAAGGTTCTGTGTTTCCCTCTTGTGACCTATTATTCACACCCGGCTTTGTCAGGTCTCCTTAGCAGAAGGACTGATAAGAGATGACAGTCTGATAATGACTTAGTGACTTCCAAAAGATTGGGTCTAGGTAGCTGTGAGATGATGACAGCGGACTGTTTCTTCAAAAAAGAACACATAGCCTAAACGTCTTATTCTCAGAGCTGAGTCTAAGAACTCTGAAGAAAAAAAGCGCTAAAGCCAACAAAAGCACTAGGAGTATATCGGTTTGGAACAAAACAATACTTCTTCCTCAAGGGGAAATTTTCTTTGACATTTTTTATGAACAGTATGCAATAGGAAGGGGCCATGCCAGAGAATGTGCTGCTGCATCTGTGCCATTATGTTACTCTTGAAAGAAGACTTAAGCTTGATATGTCAGCCATCTTCCACAAATTCCAGAGGTCTCTGAGGTACCATAGCTCCCAAACACTCCAATTATTCCAAGATAAAATTGCTATAGCATGAGAGTAAATCATTCCAATTTGGACAGAGAACTGCAAAGCCCTGGGTGTGCAAATCTCAAGTGAGTTCTTACTTTTATGACCCTAGAGACTTATAGCCTTGGAAAACCCATGTCTTTTCACTATACTAGAAGATATAGGAAATTTGTGTGCTTAAGCTTACCTACTACAGATATTGTTAGATATAAAATTTTCTCTCATGGCAAAGCTAAAAGAAATTTCAGTTCTTAAAAACACTCAAGCTATTTACACTCACGACTTAACATACAGTGTATCTGTATTTATTTGACCTGGCTTAGCATTTTGGGTTCCTGTTGAAAAATAAATGAAAAATTGGAAGGCTGTGACACCTCATTATCCTAGTTAGTAAACCATTTCCTGACTCTGGGGATGTCTGTCTTGTCAGATTCTCTATATAAAGATTGAGGCAGTGTGAAATCATGCCAAATATTCCCAGGGTTTACTTTTTGCCACTGTGCCTTTGAGGGTGTCACACAGCATAATGAAAAGATGGTCATAAGCAAAAGAGAATGATGAATAATACTGTTGACAGATCAGAAGCCAAAAATAATCAGCATCAGTGAAGGAAATTTCTTTTAACTCTCATATTTTCTTCACTTTGGAAAAATGTGTTCTCTGCCTAGACAGTACAAGCTACTTCCTAAAAAGGGAAATGTGCCTTTGTTCCTATAGCATGGGTAGCACATAACTCCTGGGGAGTTCTGAGAAACATACATCAAGTAAAACCAAACCAAACCAAACCAAACAAGCAAAACCAAACAAACTAAAAAAACCACCAACCCAACCAAACAGAAAAAAAAACAACACAAAAGAAAACAAAAAAATGAGGCCACGGCAAAAGGAGACAACTCATGTTGCCAAAGTGGAAGACCACAAAAGTTTTTAAGCACAAAGCTGTGGAAAGTAACTGAAGTAAGTAAAAACAAAGCAGCACAGTACAAGAAAATTAAAATGTTATGTTGTAGTTGAACATCTTCAAAAAGACAAATGGTCTGCATTGTCAGCCACACAGTTGAGAGAAAATGAATGTGTGATACATATTTTACCCATTTACAGTACAGAAGGACCATAGGTATGCAACAGGGAAAACTGTCCCTCCCCCCTCATATTTCATCATAGCTCAGTGGTGTCTAATTTTGTGCACTTTTGCATGGGCACACATCTGCCCCTTCCGAGCTACAAAAAGACAGCAAGTCCATGGTTGACACTTTTTCCTTTAAATACTGTTCTGATGTACAACTGTAAGCATTTTAGGCATTTTTCATAGACAAAGGATCTAACAGCCAACTATGCATGACCCTTTTCTTGCCTTTTTTCTATAATGCCTCATTTCACATTGTACTATATTAATTATATAATAATATATACTATATTTAATATAGTTTCATATATACACACATATATTTTCACTTTTTTTTATTCAGAAAGTGTGTGTTCCAACAAAATCTTGAAAACATGCAAGTAGAATTAATGGGCTGAACTCTCTTAGTGAGCATCAGGTAATGTAGCTGTTTGATAAAACCACTCTGCTTTACACCAAGAGAAGTTCTAAACCTTCCCATTGTCAGAGAAACCTCCATTTGTTAATATATCAGAAATCACTGTGGTGTGCTGTTGTTAGACACACACACACTCTCTCTCCCACACATACACACACTCTTTTCTACATGGCTGCGCAAGTGCAATGCTGATTTGCTTATCTGAGTCTGCTGCAATTCAAAGTGTTTTGTTTACTTAATTCAAAATCAATAAGTTTATTTCCCGGACAATAGTTCCAACATTCTGATGGAATAGCTGCCTAATTTTAAAGTCAAGTTCGGACATCCATTGCAGAGGAATTAAATAACAACCCACAAATGAAGAAATAGACTATTACACAAATACTGTAGAAACAAGTTGGCTGATGGCTACAGACTTGTCAGGCCGACAATTCACTGCACATCTGTGTCTGCCAATATAGAATTTACTCAAAATTGCCTCTCTGGACACTTCTTTATGTAACACATATTTAGCTTATTAGTGCTGTCATCTGGGAATGTGGTTAGGTTTTGAGCAAAATCTCACCAAGTCCGTTAGCATGGATCACATCACAGCTGCCATTTTAGAATCGTGATGATTAGGTTTGAAGTTCAAATGATTTGATTTCACTTTAAAGCTTCAAAAGCAGCCTCTGGGGCAGACTTACACATTAATTTTTCCTGAAGTCTGCTGGGTAATCTGCTGTAGTCATAGAATCATCACTAAGGAAGGGTAATTACCACTGGGTAATTTTATGGCACTCTCTTCAGTAGGAAGCAATGTGTGGCTTCTACTCAGATAAGACCTGGGCAAAAGTGAAGATGATGCTTCTGAGAAAAAGCATGTGTCTGAGACATTGAGAAGGGATAAGAAGAATTCACTTACTTCCTAGATGTGAACCAGAAGTTGTACTTGCCCTTAAAATGTCTTTTCAGGGGTGTGTATGAGGACTTGCAGTATACAATCTTGTAAGTAGTGTACTGAGAATCTTTCAAAATTAAAAGTACTGCACCTGCTATTCTTTAATACAGGAACAAAGAACACACTCTTAGTTTAGTTTGAACAAAGAAGTAAACAATGAAATGAAACATCCCTTTGAGATTTGTATTTATCGCTTACAAGAAGCACTTCCTAATAATCAGTGGCAGATAGGCTGACAAGCAAACTTCAGAGCAAAGCCACAGGGGATACAAGTCTATTTTAGGTTTACTGTTGACAGTAAGGGTCAGAGGAAAAATAAACTCAGCAAGCAGTGTCATGCTACCACAAACCTCTGCTGGCCAAGCAGAAACTAAATTACAGTCAAACCTTTCAGCACAACTTGGGCAATTGGGCTGCCCTGCAGTGCATAGAGCACAACATGGAGATGAACAGGATTAAGCACAAGTGAGACATAACAGAAATTAGTGATAAATAAAGCTCAGAAGTTTGGAGGAGCTGATTATCCCTAAGTCTCGAGTGGAGTGCAGTATGCTTACTTCAACAGTATCCCTATGATTTTAATATCTAAAGTCTATAAAATTTATTTGGAAAGCTCAGAGAAAACAAGGACTGATCATGGTCTCCTTCAAGACATCCTGCTTTTGGTCAAGCTATAAATAATGTAGATAACCTTTACTTCTGGACCTAACCATTAAAAAAAAAAAAAGTGCAGCAGCAGGACTCAGATATTATTTCTATTACATACCCATATATATATATTAAAAGAAAATAAAAACTTTTCTTATCTTAAAAGTTTAGTTCTCAGTTCCAATTGATGTACTGTAAAACCACTGAGCTGCTTTAATTGCTCTATCACACTCATAAAAGCTAAGATTTCTGTGAGGAGAAGAAGAGGGAACAAAGTATACTCCGTATTGTTATCGCTGCTGATGGCATTATTGGCTTTCATTCTCTTACGTTTACTTCCTATTAAAACTGCTGATAAAAGCATCTGTGTGGACTCATAAGCACTTCTATCTATCTCTCTCCATGGACTCATTATAAATACCTGTTTCATCTAGTCTTATAGTCTAGGACAGATTTTGTTTTATACTAGGCATAAATAAAAGCCTGCAATTCCAACTACTGCATTGCTTTCCTTTTTCTCTACCTATCGTTCATTGGATGCAAACACAATCCTGTAGCTCCTACAGTTTTGTTGTTTTCCTTTTCTTTATTTTTTGTTTGTTTGTTTTGTTTTGATGAAGCCACAAATATTTTGTCCATTTTCAGGTGATAGCTGCTTGAAGCAAAGACTTATTAACTTCCCAGCATAATTATTAAAGAACATAAAAGACTAGAAAATTTATTATTGCCCTTTTTTTCTAACCTGTGATGATACAATGATAATTTTTAAGGAGCATCTGTTTACCATATATTAATTCTTCAGATTTCAGGAAGAGTTTTAAAAACCAAGTGCAATTCTAGTGGGTGATGTCCAATCATTATGAATCTGTTCTCTGCCAAACAGATGCTCCTCTATGCTGTTTCATTTGACCATTCTAAGGAACTTGCTTAACATCCTCCCACAGCTCCCTGTTCATCTGAAACACCCCTGGGACATTCAGACCAAGTACGCTAAGGGGCAATGCCACACTACTGGGTTGTGATTTCAGGAACATACAGGACATCAGATTAACGAATACTCTTGACTTCTGTCAATTTTGAAGTCCCATAATTCATCTGTTTTGTCAGCACTGTTTTTGAACTGCTGTCAGATGGTATTAAGGATATATTGGGTCAGCTCTGGGTCCTGTGAATGTGCCTCTCATTAATACAAACAGGATGTCGTCTATGTGTTTGAAGTCTAACGGATTGATGGAAAAAAGGTCAACAGCTTCCAGTGACTGCAGTAATACTCACAACGGTGGTGAGCAATACCAGGAGAATAAAATCAAGGGCCCCAGTTCCAGTGTGATGTATTCCATTCAGAGACTTTTAAGATTGCTTTAGTAAATCATCCTTTTCCTCTTTTTCCTTCAAGGTGCACTGCTGAACCACATCATTAGTTCCCTGTTTCACCTTCTCTTTTTATAAAGTCTCCTTTAGAAATTTGCCCAGTGTAAGACTTCTGAGTATGTTGACCACAGAGATGTAAGTGGTAAGGAAAAGGACAATAACAGCCTGTTCTTAGTCTCCATGTCACCAACAATAACATACTGCTTTCTCTGTGGCTTTAAATGAAATTTCCATGCTCTCTTCTAAACTTGAGCTTCTTTAGACATGTTTCTCACTTATCTTTCCATGTATAATGACTATATACCATTGCTGGAGAGTATTAAATTGATTGGTGGAAAATTAATGGAGCAAGCAGGAATGATAGAGAATAATTTCTTGTGCACTGTGGCTTTTGATAAATTGGCAGTCTAGGGGGTCAGTAACAAAAAGCACATGAGTAATTGTAAATGCCTGTTGCAGTTTGCCCTTGTTAGAGAACTTCAGTGAAATCACAGAGGAGAGAGAAGGGTCTTGCTGAAAACATGAAGCAATGGGAGTAGAGGAAAATGCACCCCACTGCTAGTTAGTAAGGTAACGTCTTACTACCTCGGGTGCAAATCGGAAGGAAACAATATTCAAGAAGCTTTATATAGGAAAGGCCACAGAAAGGCCTTTGCCTTATGATGCTCATGCAAACTGCAATGAGCCTTGAATCACACTACATTGCAGCTGCTATGGCACAGTTTAAAACTCACATAGCTGTCCTGTTTCTGCATGTACTGCTCCATTCAGTTTGGTTCATCTCCTGTAGTACCAACATCTTGAGCTGGGCATTGAAGGAAGTGCGAGCAATTTGTAGGTGAAGGCAGGGGCCAGCTCAGTGGCTGGTGGCTGTGGGATTTAGAATTCAAGGAAATAAAGCTGTTAAGGATTCATGTCTTAAGGACAGATGCCATTTGATTATCGAGAAGCAGATGTTGAATAGCCATTTGGTGAAGAAATACTTTCATCTCCCTCACTAAAATGACGGGTAGAATGTTCCAGAAAACAATTATTTTCAGTACATGTTACTTGTGGATGCTAATCCATTTCCTCCTCATTTTCAGACGTTTTTGAGATTACATTTTTAGCAACACTGTCAGCTTCTATGTATGGAGTGCTTTTGCCATTACTGCATTTTACATGTGCTAGCAGTCTTAGGTGCTTATAGAAATGTCCCTGTTTAGGGATATCCAGCAGTCCTTGAAATGGTATCTCAGGAACTAGCTACAGTTACTGGAAACTTGTCTGCTTTATAACAGGTTGATTACACCTAAACTAAAAACAGATTAAAGAAGGATCTCTTTGCCTAGTATTGACAATATTTTGCAGATGCCTGGTTTTGCTAGCTGGCAGTCAAAAGTACAGGTGTTCTGAAGAAATCCAAATAGCTGTAACTTGAAGAAAGGTGGGTATAATGCAAGTGAATATGAAAGTGTCATCTGATGGTGAAAAGGTGTTTTCATGAGTGTTTCACAGTTCACGACTGAAAAAAAAATTTACTCAAAGGACGATGTGACTTCAAGGTAGGGCACAAATGCTAGGCAGTTTCATTCAACTCTGAAACAATGCACCATGGAAAACACCAGGTTTCCATAAATAAAAAAATAAGCCACTGTATAGAGATACAAAACAACAGAAGTTTGGATTATCTAGACTAACATGCTGTGCAGCCAAGCCCTGAAAATAAATTGTAAAGGGCCTTTCCTTCTGGACTTGCGTTATTAACAGCATTACATAGACTTTCATTAACAGGATTCAAAGCTATTGAGGCAATATGCTGTGAACTTCGCTTCTTCACACCCTTGTTTCAAGTTTCTAGATATTTCTAAGAAAAATAATGAATTATTATGATCTTGATTTTTAAGAACTCTTTCACACTGCTACAATGATAAAAAATACAAATTAATTTCCTCTCTACCATTTCTCAAGACAAATCAGGTACTCAGTCCCATAGTGTTTTCATTGGTAACTTTTTAGAATTAGTCTTGTGAAAATACCAACGTAATAACAAAAAAAACCCAACCCAACCAACCAACTAGAAACCAGAGAAGCTGTCTACAAGAATGATGTTATCAGTTGCACAATACCATACATTTTTATAATTTTATCACAACAGAAATTATGAAACAAAGCAGGACTATAAAAGCAATCATATATAATGTATATTACTTACAGTGTATTTCTAGAACCTGCATTGCTATCTGAGGTGTAGAGTTTAGGGACTCGTGATCTACTCTGCAACTCAGAACTGCACCATCATCATTACGATCTGCTAGGAAATCCAGTGTGCTGCTGACTGTGAATGTTTTACGATTTGCATCCTCTTCTTTTAAATATTTAACATCTGAAAGAAAAAAAATAAGCAAACATTTTTCTCTCCAAATTTTGTAGGAAAAGCTGTCCAGCATTAAACAGAAAAATTATCTACCACACTTGTTGAAAAAAGATGTCTTTCATATCTGCATTGATCTCATTAAAACAAAAGTAATGAGACTGTAGATATTCCTGTTTGCTCTGACTGACAAAGGAGGAGTTATCTACTGAAAGAGAACATTTTAAGTTTGATTGCACTATACTGCATTCAGATGAAAATTCCTTTCGTCATTATCCCTTATATGTTTAGGTCCAAATTTGATACTAACTTTTTCTGCAGTTTATTAGAAAAAAAGTGGTCTCCTCCCACCCTCGCTTCCCTGACATATTCACAGTGTCACTAAATATTAAATGTTCCAAGCCCATGTTTATAATCTTGCATAGTAATGCAACATATGGACATTACTGAAACAGTGTGAACTAAGTGTTGCATGTATGTAGTCATATTAATCCTGTGCTTACTTATATTCATAACTTATGCTGTTCTTTGGCTACATTTATGCTAATTTATGAATGAAACTAAACCAAAATATAGCTATCAACAGCTGATGAACAACTGCAAATACAGAATGCCATAGGATTTACTGGAATTTACAGACAAGTCCCAAGAAGACTGGAAATAAAATTACTTCAAAGAGACCTTCCATTCACTGTTTTATATCACACTAAACTGGCCTACTCCTTTTGTGCAGATTCAATTAAAAGCCTCTTTGACATTTCTTAGGCCAGATACTAGAGAAGCCTACAGCTGTGCTTAAAAAGTATTCAAATCAGCTTAAATTTAAGGTTAAAATCCAGAAAGTTTTGGTTTAGGATACACATGTTAAATCAGAACTGAAGATCCAAAAGACAGCTTTTATTTTAAAAATTTTTAATGCATTAACTGCAACATGAGATCTTCTTACACATATTTTAGAAGTGGTTTACTTAGTTCCCAAATACTTATAATACTTACTGATTTTCATTTATTTCAGCAAAATTTCATACAATGAAAACTTTAAAAGTCATATATAAATACACAAACATATATATTAAACCTAAACTTATATATTAAACATAAACATTTATATTAAATAACACTAATATTGCACACTATGTCCTGAAAAATATTTTTCAGTTTTACAAATTATAATAAAATCCCATTAGAGAAGAAGATGACCTAAATAAAACATTTTTTCTGCCTCCTGGTTACTAAGTTTTAAGCGATTTCCATTTCTACCATGGTGATTATTAGTATTTTGGGTTCACTAGATGAGAGAAATATTGACAAGGTCTAAAGCAAAGTTATTATAATCAAACAACAAATGTCTTCACTAATATTTAAAGCAAACACATGAGATTTAGTTCTCCAAATTAGGTTTCCAAATTTATTAACAAGCACCTATATAGACAGCCTCCTGCTTGTAAGCACTGTACACATCCCTTTGCTTATTGATTTCAGGGGGAGGACAGACAGCTCCTGAAAACATCAACAACTTTAATTTCAGTGAGAGGCTGTTGATGCTTAATCCTTTAGAAAAACAAAAGCAGTTAATTTCCTAAACAGATGTTTAGAAGATTTTCTCTAGACATCTATTGTTTGGAAGAGTTCACTTCTTTATTACCTATCTAAAAATGATGGTGATACTACTCTAGAAACTGTTGATATGATCATCAACAGAAATACTTAGCTTGTACACTTTATCAGTTGTATCTTCTTAGATGTTTCTTCATTGCAAAATGAAGGTATGATTGTAAGCTTACCCCGTTGTAAAAGCAGTGGAGATCAGGTACTGGGTGTGTTAATGTATGCTAGTGTTAAGAATATTTACCCAGTTTCTTTAGAGAATTTTTAAATATGTCTACTGTAGTCCATTATTTCATTTATTTTCTTGATACCCTCCTCTCTTTTAAATATCCCCTTGAAAAAAAAGGTTAAAAATAAATCAATTACAGAGGCACTCTCTCTGGAAATCACTACAATGAAATAGGTTGGGGGATATCTAGATAGAAGGTAGCTTTATAGAGAAGGAACTGGGGGTCTTGGGGACAGGTTGAACATTAGTTAACAGTGTGCCTTTACAGCACTGAAAGCTAAAAAATTACTGCCCTGAAATAATAATAGCATAGCCAGTAAGCCAAGGGAAGTGATTCTTCTCTATTCGGCACTTGCGTGGCTGTATCTAGAGTAACAGCACTTTCTGGTTGCTACAAGAAAGATGTCAACAAATGCAAGTAAGTTCAACTAAAAGCCATAGAGATGGTCAATGGTGGTACCATAAAATTTACAAGGACAGTTTAAGATAGTTGAGTTTGTTCAACCTGAGGAAGAGAAGACTAAAACCACACCAAACCACTGACTCCAAGTACTGGATGCATGGCCATAGAGAAGAAAAAGCCAGAGTCCTCCAAAACGCATACAGCAAAAGTTTAGGAGCAATGAGCGCAAGTTACACCAAGGCAAATTCTGATCATGCGTTGAGATATCTACCTATAATGAAAATTCTTCTCAGTAAGAGCTTTCAAACACCGAAACATCTTGCCCAGACCCCCTATAGAATTGCAAAACTGGATAGGAGAAGACTGTCAGCAACCTGATCTAACCTTTCAACAGAGGTTGGGCCACATGAAATCTGAGGGTCTATTATGGTCCCACTTCTGTGACTCTTTATCAGATAGATGCACATGCATATATGCTTGTATTATTACGTACTCAGCTTCTCTGATGTTTTTGCTTTTAATAATCTTCCAGAAATGTTACCAGAATGGTAAACTGCAGACTGCTTTGTTAATTTAGCACATATATGAAAGACAGAATACTAAAGGATGGTATTGTACTCAGTGTTTCACATTCAAACTCTCTCATTACTGATATTTACTCCATCAAACAGTATTCCGTTACCAGATGACGATTCCTTATTTGAGTATAAGCAATGGAGCTACAATTTTAGAATGGCTTTTCCCCTTTAGTGCAACTCTGAACTCAATGCAACATTTATATGCTTTTGCACCATGTATAATACACTATAACACAATTGGATTTACTGGTGCTAGACAGACGAACTCCTAACCTTTAATGTCAGCTACATTAGCATATAATTTCATATCTATTTTCTCAGATTTATCATTTCACCTTTTACAGTGCAAAAAGCTAATGTGACTTCTGCTGATGCCACTGCAAACTGGTTAGGTTATTTTATGTCTAACCTTTGTGAAATGGCAATGTGCTCTTCAGAAGACCTAGAAAACTAAACTGAAATGAATGTGCTCAGTACTTTCCTCTCAATTCTGTTGTGGTTTGTTGGGTTTTTGGTTGGTTGTTTTTTTTTTTTTTTTTCTTTTCCGTTCTTTTTCATACATCTTTGTTCCTTTCTTACTTCCTTTAAAAAAAAAAAACAACCCTTCAGGAACTGTTGAGAAAAGCAAATTGGTTAAAGAGTAAAATCACCATATTGCTTACTATGCTTCAATTACATGTCAGCTGAAAGAAAGGTAAAGTACTACATGAGATTTTAAAATGCAGTTTTAAAAATAACATCACTTCAGATGTCTTTCCTTGCTGTTAGGCAAACTATACGAGTGGTTCTCCTAAACCACTGACATTGCTTATGGTAGTACTGGCATGGACTTAGAGTGATTTTCAAGCTTTATCTATCTTGAATGTGTATATCTTCATCCTGTCACCTTTTCTGGATGTCAGAATCTATGCAGTGCCATGTGTATTAGCTGTCCTGTTAAATTCTTCTTTTTAATTACATTTGATGAGGTATTGCTTCTCTTTCAGCAATTTCCTCAAATTTCCCATTGGATGGATAGAATGGTTCTCTGTTTCCTCATTTTCTTCTCTTGTTACAATTGTTCAAACACACTTCAAATGAGACCAACTTGAAATTCCTGTCTCCTTCAGCACTATTCTGATTTTCATCAGAAATCTGAAGATGCTTCTAGAATGGACGGGGTTGCTTGTACAACCAACTGCAATCTCTTTATTATCACAGATCTTGTTGTGTACATTTAACTACAGTAGAGAGTAGTAAAGAAAAAAGGAATGCTGTAATCAATGATGTAATTTTTCTTGAGGCAGTTTATTGAGCTAACAAAATCCACAATGTCAGACAAATACGACACAAAGCAGACTAAGTTGGGGAGTTTTAAAAGATGCTACAAAGAAATGGTGGATTTTGAATAATTTATTGATCTGGTTTTATAGCAGAAAAAATAGAGGTGAGATGAATAAACACCAATACCTTATCCTTTTTATTAATCTACTCTGTAACAGGCACCTCAGTTGGCTGTGGTAGATGTGACTAAGCCTTCTGTTATAGACTCATCATCACAGAATCATAGACTACAAGTCTATGGGAAGGTTGGAAGGGACCTCAAGAACAGGAAGCTCTCTCCACTAATTTACCAAAAAGGATTATAAACTATCCCAGCATTTATGAGAAGACTAAGTTTTAAGTAAAGAACATATAAAATGAAAGAGAAGGCAGAAAAGAAATACACAGCTTCTATATGCAACTCTTTCCTACCTCAATGCAGCCTCAAAGGTGAATCCTTTCTCTCACCTTAAGTCTTAGTCATCCAATGACTTTTCAGTTACAGCAGAGTGCCCTCAGTCCCTGTGAAGTCCTCCTCAGACCCTTTAAAGTCTATCTTCTCCCTGCTCCTCACTGCAAACTCTCAGCATCCTTGCCTCAGTTGCAGGTTCCCAGTTTCCCAACTGAAGTTTCCTTAATCAAGAGTCATCCTGACTCTTTCTCACCAGAGCAAGCTCCACAGCTCCCCTACAGGAAGCACAATCTCCTGTGTCCTCCAGGTGTTTCTGCCTCACCTGGTCACTTTACTTAGAGGAGTGTAGAGGAGTGTAACTGGCA
Organism: Chloroceryle aenea; assembly: GCA_013399075.1. Classification (NCBI taxonomy): domain Eukaryota; kingdom Metazoa; phylum Chordata; class Aves; order Coraciiformes; family Cerylidae; genus Chloroceryle; species Chloroceryle aenea. The sequence continues at coordinate 511,779 of VWZY01008729.1, read as the reverse complement.
ATTGACCAAATCAGACATATGTCAAATTAGAAAGGCAAAAACAAATGAAAAGGTAAAATATCTGGGGTGAGTGGTATGGCTGTGATAGCAATAATCAATCAAACATTCCTCTATGAAGCATCTATGAAGCAATTTATAAGGCTGAACAGAGTTCAAAGCAATTCAAAACATCAAGCTTCACCATTTGAATAAAAAAGTAGAGATCTCTCTCTTTCTATGATCTCTCCAGTAATTTACAATCAATGCTTTATCTACCTACTGTCATGAGTCATTTAACAATTAAATATGAGAATCTTTCCAAGCATGAATGAAAAATACAATTCTAAATAATGTATGGTTTTGACAATTGGACAAAATTACATTAATTCTTTTTAAATACCTTTAACTTCTTTGTCGTTCTTGAACCATCTGATATCAGCTGCTGGTTTACTACCAGATGTCTTGCAAGTTAGCTGCATCCTCTCTCCCTCCATAACTGGTGAGGTAAATCCAGTAATTTGTGGCTTCTCAGGAACACCTAAAAAGCAAACATGCAAAATGTCTCTGACAGTGTCAGTTGCTGCCACGAATATATGACCAACGTAAAAGTTCACTTCTTCATATGCTCTGAATACTGGAAACAGAATAATTAGTTCCTTGCCTTGTCAGTGAATCCTGTTTACTATTGCAAATAAACTGTCAGTCTGAACTGTAGTTCATTCTAAAGAACTAAAGAAAACAGAAATTACCTAGTTTTCTAAGGGAAACAGATTATATTTTATAATCACTTATCTACATATATTCTGCATGCAGGTCTACTCTGACTTGCCATTATAAGGTTTAAACTGGTCTACACAGCAAGCAGGATGACAAAGTACATTTGAAGCACAGCTGAGAAAATAAACTGTAACTGACAACAAAAAGCTGAACTGATCTGAGTTCAGAACAGATGTTTAACCATGAATTATGAACATTTTAATATAAATGCCAGGGAAAAGGGAGGATGTAAGTAAATACTGGAGTTACTTTATCTTCAGAGAACACATAACCAAAAAACCAACAATTCCATTGGCTATGGAGAATTCTTCAGCTGAATCCATGTTTGGAGGAGGCTGTATGATCAGAATATATTATACACATAATATTAAATTTGGAAATGGCTGTTTTTCAATGAACCATGGAAGATTAAAAAAAAAAAATTATGAAGAGAATTGTGAAAAATTTGATGCCTACATATGTAAGTCCATTTTACTTTTGAAAACAGAAGAATAGCTTATTTTAGTAAAGTGATACTGATGACTGCAATTTAAAAATCTCTGAAAATATCCTTGTTATAACTTGAATCTGCATCACTTTAACCTGTTCATATTTGTGGCTAGATAAAGGGATCAGTCAGAGGAATTGATCCTGAGCCCTGTATTTCACAATTCGGTTTGTTTACATCTCTTTTCCAAAATGACAGATTATGTACATAAAAACGAAACAGCAGTATCTATCGCATAGAACATTTCTGTAATAAATCTACTCCTCTCTTTCAGGACAGAAAATGGTGTCTACTATAATATCTTGACACTTAAATCTTATAATCCATAACACAGCAGTCAATAAAGAGATTATTAGTACATAAAAAGATAGTTTATCTGATTAAAAGATGTAATACATTTCAATGGAAAATATCCCCTTCACAGATAGAAAGTGTTCCAACAGTTTAAAATGTCACTTTGAAATAGAAAATTACAAATACTAAATGAAAAAAAGACAGGCATCTTAAACCTTGCAGATTTCATTTTTGGAAGATAAGTAGCTAATGTTGGAAAATTTCATTAAATCCTCCCCCAAAAAGAAGATAAAACTAAAAGGACTGTAAAAGATCAAGTTATTTTGTTAATAAATATCATCTAAGTTTGTTGGTTTTTTTTGTCTTTTTAACACCTTTCTATGTCTTTCTGACATTTAAAATGTTGAACTGGTCTACTCATCTATTGTTTAGAACATACGATGTCTCTCTGAAAATATTAACCTCAGGTAGTTGTTATTCCAGAATATTCTGCTTTGAGTGGGTATTTTTTGTCCTTAATGGCAAACTTGTGAAGATTTTTGTAAAACAGTCTCACAGGAACTGAAAGGGAGATGTATTTCATATCCTATGCACAAACCCAATTCCCTGGCTGGATTAATGTGAATATTACTGGCACAAGGAACATCTTACATTAGACCTATTAAATTCAACTGTCTGTGGGTCTACATATAAAAATAAAACAAAAAGAAAAAAAGAATCAAGTTCAGGGACAGAAAAAGGAGAAAAGAATAAAAATCAATCTCTAAAATCATATAACCTCTTAGGTACGCAGGTGTGTTTCAATGAACTATAGCAATTTTGGCTGATTGGGCTACTGACATTCATAGAATCACATAAAGCTTCTAGCAGAAACTTTATTTCCAGGGCATCTCTCAAAATCTATTGCTTTTCTATGTGTATCTATAACCTTTGGGGAAAACAGTAGAGCATTTAGAGGATAAAGCATAAAAGAAGCAGCAAACCCAGTGAAAATATGCACTTTATAGACTAAAAAAAAAAAAAGAGAGAGCAGAATGAGCCAAGAAAATGCACAGCTAAGGAAAAATGATAAAGCTCTAAAGCCCATTTTGATTTCATACTTTCTGATTTTCTCCCCTTTGCCCTATAGAATACATTGTTAGGAGATGAACACGTGCACCTTTTTTGCACTTCTGGTGCTTGAGATGTAGAGGTTATGTCCATTCTATGGAGTACTCATACTGTGAAATTCGTGTGCTCCCTAATTCATTATTCTGCCACAGTGCAAACAGTAAGATGCATGTTATTTTTCAGCACAGCAATATGAAACAATAAACTTTAGGGAAATGAGACCAGACATTTACATGTATCTTCTGCCAAGCTCTAGAAAAGTTCATTCTTATCATAATTTGCCAAAGGCTGAGAAGTTTAACACTTGCTTTTTTATGCTCAGCTATTTATACTTACCGAGAACGGTAAGAAAAGCCTTGGAAGTTTTGACAGGCATGGTAAATAAAGAGCAGGTGTACTGCCCTTCATCCGACAGAGACACATCACTGACACTGATACTTAGTTCATGCCATGAAGCTCGGACCAGCTCAATTCTGTTGTCCCTCAGAGCTGAAAAACAAAGATTCATGTTATAAGGTGAGAAACAGCACATTAACAAAGTGTGGTATGTTATACAAGAGGCTCTATGAAGTAGCCTTGTCAAATCACACCCTACAATACAGGGATATGGACACCATCATCTTTATGCACAGTAGTTAGTTTTCTTTGTGGAATAAAGTACAAGAGTTTGGCAAGTTTCCAAATACTGTACTGAGTGACTTGTAATGGATATAAACCTAAAAACCAACAGAATTTAGTTACCTTTGAGCTTCCTCTGAAAAAAATGACTTTGATTTCTGCCCCGTAACAGTTTTGTTCAGCAGCTAAAATAATTCCTTCCTAAAAACAGTTTCTTTTTCATGTATTTACAAAGGTGGGTGAACACTGAAAATATACTAAATATACTAACAAACTATAAAAGTCTAACATTGCATAGCTTGCCTACAGATTTTTCTCACACCCATTACTATTCATATTGAACTGGAACATCAGATTTCTTGAATGCTGTGAGTGCTTCTTATTATGAATATATTACAAGTTCCACTTCTACATGCATATATAATACATTTAAAGATTTGAAGTAATTCAGTACAGTGGGTTTACTTTTTGATTATGACTAAAAAACTGATCTATCGGAAAATCCTTCCTAACAAAATTGCATTTGTATGAAACCACCGAGGGAAGAGAAGCAGGTTGATTGACTTAAATTCAAAGCATCACTTTAGCCAATGCTTTAAAATTTTAAATATTTTAAAGCCTATATTTAGATTAACCCACATTTTTTAATTGAAAATACTATCAAAACATTTCCAAACATTCCATTTCTCTGCTGAAAAGCTGTTTAGGGAATCTACAAGTACTAATCAAGTATTTAAATGGGATAAAAATAGTAGTATTATAAGGAAATAAACACTGTAATTCTCCTAAATGAACAATAAAAATAGCCTTTGTAACTGACAAAGTCTTGCTGTATACCTCTAGAATGAAATCTTTCACCTGACAATATTTGAATCTTCAATGAGTCTATTTTTATAGTAAGCCTCTGAAAGTCAAAAGTACAATGGTACTATTATAATAACTGGGAGATGATTTTGACTGAAAACTTTGATTTGTGAGAAGAACCAAGATGTTAGGGTCCCTAATGCTGTTCTCACCTCTTTCTAAAGTCTCCAAATATTTGTTGCTGTCAACATTTATATCTTACAATGATGAAAAGCTTTACTGGAGTTCCTTGGCTACTAAATCTAGTTTCTGCCCCGTTGCAAGGCTCTCCATGTGCTGTCACTACTGGAAAATTTACACCAAGACAAGCATCTACATTGAATATTCAGCAAAAATGTCACCTGAATTTGTGGTCTTCTAAGGTTACCATTCAAGTTTCTTTACAGTGATTTCAAGCTGAATTTACTTGGGGTAGGCCAACTAAAGCTTGACTTTCTCTGCAGGGTCTGATGACTGAAAGGTGACAGCTTAGGCATACCTAACATATTACGCATGCCATGAACTGCTCCAAGGGACATAAAAGTGACTGAGCTTGTGTGTTATGGACACATTACAAACGTAACTGAGACATCTTTTGGCCAGCGCATCAAGAAATAAATATTTATGTAATATATACTATAAATATATAATAAAGGAAAATAGGTGCAATATTAAAGAAAAAGCAAGAAAGCCACTAAATTAAAAGCTATGTACATACCAATACACTGACATAACAGACAAGAAAAACAATCTCAAGAAAACAAAAGTACATAGAAGTAATCTTCTACCAACCCAGAACAGCAGGCAAAGCTGTTGACTGTGGCTTTACTAGACAAAAGTCCTAACACCGGTGAAGCTGTTGCTATCTTTGAGAAAGCAGATGGGGACTCAGATATTTCTCAGCTTTCCAGCTCTAGTGTTGTGGTTTAGACACATCCAGAAGTTAGGCACCATGTGGCTGCTCACTCATCTTCCCACTGCTCCCCCACCATGGGATGGGAAGGACAATAGGGAGAAAAAAGCAAAACCCCATGGGCTGAGATAGAGAAAATTTACTAGAAAAATCTGAGAATAGAATAAAATAATGGTAATAACAATAACAGTAATGAAACAATATAAAAAGTGAGTGATATCAAATCTATGGAACTGCCTAAACCTGCACTGACAGGACACACACACCAGAGCCCACACTTTGCCCAGCCCAGTCTTCCTCTTATATAGCAGACATAACATCAGTATGGTATCAAATATCCCATTGGCTGGTTTGGTTGCCTATCCAGGTTGTGTTACTCTCTTAGCTCCTGGTAAAAATTAACCCTATCCCAGATGAACCCAAGGCATGTAGTCAGATGAAAAATGAACAGACATAACAATAGTTGCTTATTTCTAGTTATTGTCATTTCAAAAAAAATATTTTCAATATGACCCAGTGCTTTGAAATGGTATGATGCCCTCCACACCTATAGATATCATTTGGAGAGCAACATAAGAATGAAAAAAAAACCCAAAACAAAAAGAGAAAAACCCTCAGCATTCCGTAATTTCAAAGGCATCGTTTTTGCCTCCCCTTGATCTGAAATTATTTAAAAAACAATGCAGTATAAAATCTTACATCATATTTTATTTGGCTATAATTTTAAATTGCTACTGCTTTGTGATAAAGATTTATGTAGCTGTTGAACTATTTCCCTATAGATGAGGCAGTGTGAAGAATTTCATGCATTAAAAAGAACTGTAATGAATTCCACTAGAGAACAAATAGTCTACAGATGATGCCAACAGCACACCAGTTTGAACCTACTGAAAAAGAAAAATAATACAAACCGCCCACCTTGACTCCATTTCTACTGCTCCCCTCCCTCATTGCTTCCCCTCTGCACCTGTTTTAACCTCTGTACAACACGGAAACCTCAGCTCAGTCAATTTTCTGGAAAACTGGTAAAGGCAAACATTGCTCAAGAGCTGAGATCAGAAGTTCCACGTTTCAGCCTGGAGTGAATTTTTATTGAAAGAATAGAAAGAAAGAGTTTTGTAATGGATATATCAATATAGAACCTTTGCAAAAAATGCTGGAAATAGCATTGACATAATATTCCTTTGCAGGAAGGCTGACTGTCAGAAGCATTTTTCTAAGTGCTAAGTCTAAATGCAATTAATTATCCGTGCCATCAATTTCAAACGTAAACATCTGCAAGCTTTCCAGTCTACATAGATCTGAGAGCAAACCAATGAGAAAACTCTTACTGATATTGCTTAGACGAGGCCTGTGCTTATGTGGAGTTTTTGACAATTTATTTTCAAACTTCAATCCTCCACCTATGTCTATATCCTTATCTGTATCTTTTTAGATAGACACCAATACCTCTTCTAAAATTGATAGATGTGATGGGTGCCAGGATGGGTTTGTTTCTATTTTCTGTGTTTGGTATATTTTAATACAATAAAGGGTGAAGGCGGATCAAAGAAAAAGCAGCTGCCTAACTGACTAGCCCTGGCTCTCACACCCTGAGGCAGGGGGAACCCTTTGGGAGAGGGTGACTGCTCCCTTGGACAGCAAATGAACAAGTTGGCAGCACTGGAGAAGCCACGAGCACTTCTAGCAAGCTAGAAATCTCCAGTCATGGAGACTGAGTGGAGCAGAGTTCTACTTCTATAAGGAGCAATCTCATCAAGTTTATTATTTTCTATGAGGTTCAAAAGCTTTCTGTAAGCTTTCTGATTGCTCTTGCTTTGAAATGAGAATTGCCCCAAACAGGGAAGTTTTACCACAATGTTCAAGCCAACTCAGGGCTCTAACAAAGTAACATATAAAAAGTTTTCTCTTAATTAACAGCTGAAAGCAAAAAGTAGAACATGTATCGGGACATTCTTCATGCAGTTGGAGTTTGGTACACGTTATTAAACACATTAACTACATATTGCCATGTCCGTGCATTGTTCAATACAAATGTCAGTAAGTGAAAACAGCAGAAAACTCCCTACCAAAGTTAACAGGAAACACCCGTCTTCTTTTTAAAGTGTCTCATACTAAAATATAGCTGCTGTATTGTCCTCAGGTGACAGTATTTATTCCTCCACTTTTTAAGAAGATGATACTAACAGTTCCATTTGTATTCCATGGGTAGTTTCTGAATTAATTAGTTGCATTATGGCAGTGACTAGAGAACCCAAGTGAGCACAAGAAAAGAAAGCTTTGTCCTTGAAGACGCTACAAGCTCCATCCTCACTTGACTTGCTTGGTTTCCTGGCTTTGCTCCTACATCTGCCTGCTCTTTCAGAACCTCCTCTGGAAGCTCACTCTTTTTTCTATTCCACTTTGTTAGGAGCCCAACAGACCTTTCTGGCCTTTTCCTGGGGATTTTCACCTATGTTCCTGAATCATTACCTTACAAATAGCATACCTACATTTTTGCATGATAGAAAGATGCTAGAAAAAAAAGGTAAATAAGCAGAATATGTATTTGACTTCTGGGAAATACAGCTATGCCAAAACAGTAACAAAGAATACCACCACTGATGACTCCTTCCTGGATTCTTATGCTGCAAGCACTTACAAAAACTATAAAATGTAACAAGAAATATAATGGCATAGTAAATCCCAATATGCCCTAAGTACATTAATTCAGTTTTCTGTAAGTCCCAGACACATATGATGTAGTTAATTTGCAAGGTATGAAATAATTATGCATAAAATACTTGTTCCTAAGCAGACACACTTGACTTATTTTACCTGTCATTCTCTTCTTCTGTGGAAAAGATTTCCTTTCAGAATGTTTTCTGACACAGAAACAAGCAACCTTGATAATTTGCATAGTCTAGCTTATTACCAGTAAAAGGTACAATCACATACGTCAGCTGCATTAATTAGCAATTGTTGAGACTGATGACTTGCAATAAGCTGGCCTCCTTTCACATTCACATAAAGCTCTTTATTTTTTGAAAAAAATAATATAATGACTGTACATAGTCATGGAGCGAAATCTTGCAAGAGGAATTATATCAACGAGAGAAAAGAAACTTAGAAATTCACATTGTCATGGGGAAAAAAACCACCCCACTTTCTATACTGGGCAGAAAAGGCAGTTCAATCTGTTAGATGCAGCAGTCAGAGAGCAACATCTCTAATCCTATTTCTCTAAAATTACTACATCTTACTAGGATTTTGAGTCATATATTTGAAGAATGCAGAAAAAACAAACAACAAACCTCCCAAATCCACCAGAGTAATTTGCAGATGTTTTGACAATACTAACTTGACATATGCTGCCATCCTGGGATTCACTCAACAAAATTTTCTTCCTTATGTTAGAGCTATTCCCTCTGTCATGGGAATAATGTAACCATTAGTTGGAACCAGAAAGATTTCTGATACTCTACAGGCTGTGCTAAACTCCCAGAAATTTAATACTTATGAAACTGAAACAATCCCTCTGATTTTCAGATTCTAACTTTCTGAATACAGTACCATCATCAAATCTGAAATAGATTTCAAGGGATTTATATTGTGTTTCTGGATATACCTGGATATACTTAAGAAGGCCTTTTGCTTTGTTCCTAATGAATTCAATATACGAAGATCCCAATAGGGATGATCTACTGCACTCGCTTATGGTTGTGCATGAAAATCTGTCAGGCCACGGTCCACCACCACCATCACCAAGAAGGTAAAAAGAGACACAAGGGGAATAAATGGAAAAAAAAATCCCAACTATTATTCTTATTCTGTGTCTAGTCTTCTAAGACTTCACACTTTCCAAAACAATTCTTTTTCCTTTGAAAAGTATCCTATACTCTTTAGTCTGTAGCTCTATTAACAGTTTGCCCATTTCACCTGATAAGCAGTTATTCTGTTGTTGCCTAACCTATCTAGTAGGTACTTGCATGGTATTTGAACTCCTAATACTTAAAACTTCTCAATTATTTGTATATGGAAGGAAAATACTTTCCCTTATTCTTTCATTTCCTGTCATGCGATTTGATTACTTTTATTGAAGGAGGGATACAATGCTAGGGTGGTAGTGTGGATATTTAGTAATCACATGCTTTCTATTTTTATTTCTAGATGTGTTGAGGCCATTTTTACCTCTCACTGCAAATGAACTCGGTAGCATTGTGCATGTGAAACTATCACTTTTGCTTTTACTCCAAACTGGTTTTGATTGCAACAGAGTCCAAAGGTCAGAAAGATAAGATGATGAAAAGGAGTCTAGAGTCTTAACAAACTTCAGTACTGCAACAGAAACATTAAAATTGAGTCTACTTTCACAGGTAATGCTAATGTGGAGGGAAGAGCACTTGGTAATACATTAGAAGTTTCTATACAACCTATTAGATTGCCTGATGTATGTACCATCAGAGACTTTTAAAGGTGACATTATTTCTAAGTGAAACCAGTGAAAATAACGAAGACTGAAGGTCACAATACTGTGGGCAGATCTTTGGCTAATTGCCTGTGGAACAGTATTCTGGCCAATTTGCAGATACATGATGATTTTCTTTCCCATTAGGAAATGATTAGTAACACAGATGAGTTCAAACCAGCATTCCAAACAGCATTTTTCAGTGTTTTGTTTCACAGATGCTGTGGGTACTTCAACTTCACTGAATTTTCCAACTTATTCATGTACTTATCTAATAAATTCAGGGCATCATGGAGTTTCATAGAAGGTGATAAGTAAGGTTTTTGAAGTTGAAGAACAACATAACAATCCTTGGAGATTAGTTTTGCTTTCATTCCAGTGCATTTCTATTTCTCTTTGAACCCTTCTAAAGCACTTGGTAATCAAAAGGAAGAAACAACAAGGTCAATATATTTCCTCTCCCTCTAATCAACTGGTCATCTTCTACTTTGTGCTCTGGCTTGCAATCTGGTAAGAAAATACTAGAGTGCTTTCAGTTGAGAAATACTGCTGAAATATCTGATTAGCTTATTTCAAGAAATGTTAAACAGCAAACTGCTTTATCCTTTTTATATTTTTCAAATTTTCTGCCCATTGGATAATGTCAAGGAGTACAGCAAACTCTGTCATTAGAAAAGGTACTGACAATCTGACTCATAAAGACATCTCTCTATTTGCTTACTGCCTTGAAAAGGGCCAAAGCACTGGGAACCCAGAACCTCTCTGTACAAAGTTATCTACTATTTTTTAGGGCAGGCTGTAATTAAAGAACAGCCGTAGATGGTTATGAGGAAAATTCAAACTGCAAGATGGTTTCTTCAGCGAAATGACAACAATTGTGCATTTCCTGCAATCTGGATAAAACAAAATTGGTTTATGGTGACTTAAAACCGCTTAGGATCTTGAACACATCTGCGAAGTGAGGTTTCTCCAACTGCTGCCAACTGATAAAAGAAGGCCAGGATGATTATATGCCTTTCATGAATAGAATAAATAATGCCAGATTTTCTGCACTGAGCTACATTTTCTCTCAGAACCATTTTCTGTATTGCCTTCAGTTTCTCTCTTTAAGAGCACTCAAGAAACATGGTAATATGCAACAAGAGAAGAACTTGCCTTCTAGGGTGTGTATAATGCTTGTTTCTAGTATTAGAGGCACTCTCTTATGTTCTGCTTGTCTTCTAAGAATCATAAGGACAACATTTATTGTCTGAGAAGGTCTGAGGGCTGCCTCACATTCACATAAGAAATTTAAGTTTCAAATCCTTTCAGAACATACAGGTTTTGAACTATGAAGATGCTTTATTGTGTTGGAGAAACAACTGTACCTCCAAAAAATAACACAAAAATCACATTAGTCAGGATGAAATGTTGTTTTACAAGATCTGATTATCTGGTTCTTTCTGCAATGGGGAATTACAAGATCTCCTATTATACTAATGCAACTGGACATGTGCCACAGCACGGTAGCCTAGAAAATCTTTAAAAATCATACTACTCAAATATGCAGCTGCAAAAATTAGAATTGAAAATGATCTGGCAAGGTTAAAGATAGACAGAATTAAAATAAATGAGATTCAATAGATAAAAGTAATTGGTAATCTTATATACCAAGTTGGAGACTGATATTTTGGAAGTAGTAATGCAGGAAAGAAGCCCCGAGGATTTAGAGAGGAAATTATTTAAATATATGTTCAAATGCAGCACCACTCTAAAAAAATGAATCCTATTCTGGCTTATACTGATCCCAGTAATTATGGTAGAAGAAAAAAATAATGCTACAATATTCCAAAACTGCATACAACATACTGTGTCATATATTGTAAATTACAGATAGAAACAGGCTCTCAGTTGGGAAGGTAATTTCTGGAGGTCTACTGATGGAATAGTACTGCATAAGTATAAAAATGAAAATAATACAATGGAGAGCTGTAATAACAGTCCACACTTACTCAGAAAAACACTAATGGAAGTTAGAAACATAAATTGTTTTTCTATAATTTTGAGGGAAATACTGAAAACACAAACCAGTATGTTTGAGGCTAAATGAGAATTCATTTTAAGTGATAAATATTCAATAATAACCTTATTGAACCAGAAGGGATAAAAAACAAACAATGCTCTTGAAAACTAAAACAAAGGTATGCAAACTTCCAAGTTTGTTCTTCTGTGAAGACTAGACCAGTCAACTTCTCTTGATGCTACTGATCTTCTTACTAACCACTGTGTTAACAGTACTTCAGTGACTGCTGACCAAGGCAGAGTTGAGCTTGTTTAGGTATTAAAACTAGCCAAATAGTACAGAGCTCTCCCAAGACAGTCTATATATTTTTAAAATCATCACTTATAGTATATTCATTTTTTCCTCTTCAACAGATTGTCCTTTACAGTCACTGCTGGTGACCTCACACACTTTAGGCTTCAGTCAGCTTTGGATGCAAGGAATCCTAATGTAGGATTCCTAATGTAGGGAACACAGAACAAATTTTACACTCTTATCAGAACTGAAACCCCATTTTCTCCTCAAACCTGCCCATGTGCAATATGTTTTTCATATATATCTGCAGCTGACCATGTCTTAAGGAACCTGAAGAAATGAATTATGCCTGTATGCCTATAGTTCTGTAACCTTGTAGATGGTGACATTGCAATTCTGCTCATTCACTACCTAAACTTAATGTTCCCATCATACTGAAGATGTTTTTAGTGACATGACTGAGTCATATCCATGGCAGTCATGTTTACGGTATGGTGCCGTACTTCTTGGAAAGTCACAGTCTTCTAATTTCTAAAGACTGCAGTCCTGTTCAAACATATCTCTGAATAATTTGGAGAGACTTTCTTGCTTACCTATGGCACGAGAGATCTCTCTCCAAGTGAAAACAGCTATAACATTACCCTGTTAATTTTTGCACTTCTTGATCATCCACGTAGATACATAAATTAACATAGTTCTTCCTGTAGAAGATGGCTACATTGGCTACACATGTAGTAGGAATCCTCGTTTGTCCTAACTACATTAAGAAGTCAGACTCCTTAAACTGCTGCTGTCAGTGGAGCAACAGCTCTTCCTCCAGAGGCCAATTAAGAACAGGTTACTGCCTTGAAAATATTACAGAACCTGAACAAAACAGCAAAGACATGATCAGCAACTAATGAGTGTATCTGCAGTCAATCTAGAAATTGATTCCAGCACCAATGTACAGTCCAATAATAATGTATATGTCACTACTGAAGAGATTAGTGGTATTACTGATGACTCACAGAACTCACTACTGAGGGAATTGAAATACGGAACAAAGTATCATGAGACATCTGAGATGAGTTTAGTGCAAGTCCAGAGAGGATTCTCAGAAAGCTCTTTGATGGTTTTAACATCTTTTATGATAGTGCCCTTTAAAGTTTTATGATGTTTCTCATATAGTCTAGCAGCAGACAGTCTGCCTCTGAACCACAAGTACACAGATGCTTCCTCATTCGTGGGATTTCTCTTAGTTTTCCAGATGCAGGTGTTCTGTAAAGGAAACTCTTAGTAAAAAATAGTGATGGAAACAGATAATAAAGGGATTGGAGCATCTCTCATGTAAGAAGAGGCTTACAGACTTGGGAATGTTTAGCATGAAGAAGCAACAAATAATGAATTTAATCCAAATTCAAAAGAAAAAACTGGCAGAACTTTCTACACCTCTAATTTTCTGAGAAACCTGCACTAAGGGGACATAGTTGAAGACAGTTGGAGTAAGTGACCTTCAGAGGTCCTTTCCAATGTGAGACATTCTGGGATCTGGTGATCTGAGATATTTTTGGGGTAAAGCATCTGCGTATGACAAAATTCAGGAACGTTACCAATCCTGAAACACCAATAAAAACCCTCTTTGGTACATATTCACAAAGATTAATCTTTAGCTTTTACTAAGTGATTTGCTCCCTCATGGAGGCTTCAGTTTTGAGTCTCCCTTTATAGTCAATTAAAAAAAAAATAAAGAAAGAGAAAAATTAGCTTTTCTAGGCTACATCTAGTTTGTCCAAATGCTTCTTATCAGAATATTTAGAGTCAGGAGTGGTGGCCAGACATATTCATCAAGTACTATGGAATATCATTTGGAAAAGTAAAACATTTGACATAAAACAATGTACTACGTACTGATAGCTGCAATGAATAAAGACTCTGCTATGCATTAATGCATTATTTAACAAACAGTAGATAATGATAATAATAGGTGGGCAGAATCATGATACCATTTTGTTGCCTTTTTCCACAATATCAGACATTTTCAGGGGACATTTACATACATCACATATATATGAGTCTCCCAGAAGAAACCTGTTCACACTTAACATATATGACTAGACAAAAAATAGCTGAATGTACCCTGGCTTTTTCATTTAAACATTTATTGCAGACATTTTCTTTTCTAAGAGCTGGGGGAAAATATTCTTTTGGTTGTTTCTTTCTACATTTCAAACTGTAACAGTTGGTAAAGGTTTGAAGACATAAATTTGTATACAGAGTAACTATTATTTTCAGCTACAGAGCACTACTTACCCTTCACACTTGGAACAGATGTTTCACAATATTAGTTCTCATACTGCACTTTCCTTAAGTAGTATAGTCTGAACACTCACTAAGAAACCACCCTAAGTAACCTGTCTTCAGTTTATTACTTTTGAACATTAGATTTGTATATTGTGATTGCTGTATGAAAAGAACCATTGAATATTTTAAAACCGCAAGGAGTTGTCCCAATGTTGACTGCTTTTTTTTGTGGCTATTTTTAATGGATTGCAAATCACTTAAATATTGGAGATACAGTCTAAGAAGAATTTCTGAATTGACTGTGTATTACTGAATTGTATAATGGATCAAGGGAGTCTTCCGGTTCTGCTTCACAAACTGGCTAAGACATGGCACAAGCAAAGTAGGTATTTGGCCTTCAGGGCAGTGAACTTTACTGTACTGTACTTTTTCTTGGGCTTGTCGACAAAGTGCCCGTCAAAGAACATTAATTGCACATTTGGATGGTAATATGTTCACAGTATCAGATGTAATAAAGAGTGCTGCAGTAAGAATCTGTAACACTAGATACATGAATGTTTTTGGTATCTAAGTTATAATATCACATTTTTAATTATACTCTGCCCTTGATTTCTCCCCTCTATCCTCCACTTCAGAGCTGACTCATTTAACTCCTTTTTACCTAGCATTCAACTACTTTTTCCTCTCCTCCAGGTATAAAATTTAAAACATGCATTTTAAAAAGTATTTAGAAAAAATACAGACTTACATTTTAAGAAGTATTTAGAAAAATAATTTGTTGCCTATGCACCTGAATCTTCATTCCCATCTTACTCACCCCTGGTAGATTCAATAGTTTTTGAAAAATTCCAGATGCTAAATCCACTTCCTCTGGTACACAATGATAATTTAACACTATTACTTTCTTTTTACTTCTGTTTTCCATTGCGCTTGCAAATTCTGTTTGACGAGTTTGATGCTTTCCCTAGATTCTCCTCTTGTCACTTTGTAATCAGGGTGTTTCCAAATTCTTCAACCAAAACTTACTAAATTTAACTTTATATTATTTTATATTATATTTTATATTTAAATTATTTCCCCTATAACAGCCTTTAGTATACTCAACATATGATTATCTTCCAACAGATGGTATTTGTCTTGCCTTACTGATCTCATCCTTTCCTCATTTTTATTCCTCTTCATCTTCTTTCCTTCTTTTTCTTCAAAATCTTTTCTGACTGCACACATGTGCGTGTCACAAATCCTTGTAATAAATTGTCTTTGACTCCACTTGTTCCTCCATCTAGTCTCTTCCTCATCTTTCCATCAGTCTTTAATTGATGAAAAAAAAATGTTGGCATCTCTCTTAATAATACTTTTCCCCTTTTCTGTAGCAAATGGTCTTGTTTCCTGTGTGTTAGATAATTTATGTGAGAATGAGGCCACTGAAAGAAATTAGAAAATAAGTATGGGCTAAACCAATTGTGTATGAAATATACATCAGGAATACTGATTAGCAACACTTTAAAAAGGAAGAGTACATAACATTAATTTATTTCTGTGCATTTCCAAATAGAAACTCCAAAGTACACTTTATTTTTTCTGTAACAATTGCAATTTAATTTACTTTACACTTAACAGCATCCTGAGATGTATTAGGAATAATGTTGCCACCAGGTACAAGGAGATGATCCTTCCCTCTGCTCAGCACTGGTGAGGCCACACCTGTGACAACTGCCGTGTCCAGTTCTGGGCTCACTCAGTACACAAGAGACAGGGACATATTGAAGTGAGTATGACAAAGGACCACAAAGGCAATTAAGGGACTGGAACATCTATCACATTTCGAAAGGTTGAAAGTGCTGGTACTGCTCACCCTGGAGAATAAAAGTCTTAGGGGATCTCATCAATGTTTATAAATATCTGACGAGAGGAGTAGAGAAGACAGGGCCAGGCCCTTGTCAGTAGTGCACACTGACAGGCAAAGAAGCAATGGGCACAGACTGAAATGCAGACAGTTCAACTAAACCATCGAAAACACTATTTTGACTGTAGGGTGGTCAAACACCTGTCCAGGTTGCCCAGAGTGGTTGTAGAGTCTCCATCCTTGGAGTTATTCAAAACCTGACTGGATATGGTCTAGGGCAACCTGCTCTGGCTGAGCCAGCTCAAGCAGGGCAGTTGGAATACATGATCTCCAGAGGTCCCTTTCAACCTCGCTATTCTATGATTTCCTGATTCATACAGCTCTTACTTGCACCATAATACTACAGAAAAATAAAACAACAAAAAGAAGCTTTCAAATATCCCTCTCCCTTTTGGCTTTGTTTTCTTATAATTAACAACTGATGCTCCTAACAGTGCTCTGCTGAACTCTACTGAAGACAACTGTTTGGCCTATCTATAGGTTAAGTCTCACCTGGTATTGTTTAACTATTGGCAGATTAATGTCATCTCCTCCTCATGCTATTCTGAGTAGGTCCTCCCATATGCCTATCTTTTCCCAGAACAACAAACAATTTAAATACCTTTGATTTCATCAGTGAACATGCTTCTAGTTAAAACAAAAAAAAGAAAGGAGCTGGAGAGAAGGAAACCTTTCAGACATTCACACTAAATACGTACAGACGAGCTCTTACATACTCCAGGATCACCTTCTAGGTGGTTGTGATATGTTCTCAGCTGCCTTTGCCTTTTATCCTATTTGTAGGATACCACAAGCTTGAGCCCACCAAGAACACTCTTGCATCAACACTGAATTACAGTATCAGGAAGAGAAATTCCAGTAACAGCAACAACAGAGTTTTGGAAGCTCTGTCAAGTTAGAACTTCAGGATATTGAAAAGTCCAATAAATGACCTCTGTACCTAAGGTTAATTTCCTCATTGAGAAAGGATGTTACTGATAGCTAGAAATTTAAAATGCTTCATTCTCAGATCAGCAATCCCATGGTGTTATCAGGATTCAGCTGGAGCCAAAGAGATCTATTTAATAAAATCCCTGGAAGACCAAAAAAAAAAAAAAAGTTTTATAATTCAGTTATTAAAGGTGCAGTCATGGAGTACCTGCAAATGCTGACTTACTGAATATGCTTTTGAACTGTATATGCTTGAGAGACAAGAATCATGCTGGATTACTTTATTTCTAAGATCCTGTGTTTGCAAGAGGGCAATTCACAAACAAGGTGCTCCTCCACTTATTTTGCCCGTGAGCTCACGCAGTAGACATCCTCAGATTTACTTGCTATGTAGTTTTCATTAAATAATCATGTGTTACAAAGTCACTAAGAAAAGCCAAGTGTTGACTCTTCAACCCTCCACCATACCTACTTGACTTTTTTAAGAAGCAAAATACCAAGTAAGTCTCTCTTTTATTTAATCATATCATAAATGATATGATTAAAGCTAGGTACTTGACACTAGTTATCAACACACAGTGCCAAAGTCTCTACAGATTCAACAAGAGCTAGACATAATGAACTTACCTAAATGAAGTTTGGGGTTTTTTTTTTATGTCAAACTTCTTGTTACTTGTAATATTAATGCAATTGATGTTTGAATGTACGAGGTATGAACAGTTCTGTATAGACTAGAACTGACTGAGTGAGGAAGACATTTTTCTAATTTCTATTTTGGTGTATAGGGAAAAAGAGTGACATTTCCCTGGCTGAAGGTAAAGACACCTCTTCTCTGAAAAATGCGTTCTGGTAACACGAACAATATACAATCTATACAGGGTATGTGTATCAACTTAGAAGAAAAAATGAGGAAAACAATCGTTAAGACAAACAGCAGACTAAACTAAACCTGACAGGTTTGAGTGATGACATAATACCCTCTTACTCTGTGATGGTGACACAAAAATGCCAAAGGACACAAAGCTGTCGGTCTTGTTGTTTATCTTCTATCTAAGACTAATAAAAGGAGGTTGGTGATTGACAGAAGAGACATGGGCACAGTCCTAGGCATACTGTTTGCACTCTGTTTGAAAAATGTATTGATGGTTTTAGGGGTGGCTTATTTGTTATTGCCTTTTTCTGCATTACCTTTGTGATCTTTCACAAAGTTTTAATATAAATTTTTAAGCAAACACTGCTTTTTAAAATTCATGATGAGTAGTTATAATTGCTGATATTGTAGTACCCAAGTTATTAACAGTGACTTATTAACAGCTTTTGGACAAGTGTCCAGCTTGTCCAAATAATGCAGAACTAAGTTTTGCATAACCCCTAGGAACTATGACAGTGAATAATCAAATTTCATCAAACATTTCTATTTTGTGGTGTCTCAGAAAACAAAGCCTAAATGCATGTTGCAACATCAACTCCTAACTACTAAAAATGGAAATGATACAGGTCCCTATGGAGGACAACACTGAAGCAGCATCATTTAATTCTAGCACACAAATCTTGTAAGACAGGTAAAACTACAAAGACGACATAGTCTACATACTGAAGCACTGCTGAAAACAAGTGACTCATTTGGTTATTGCCCCAGTTACTCTCTAGGATATAGCTGGTAGAAAAAAACTCTGAAATTAACTAAGTGCCTTTCAGAGTTCTTCAGAATAATTCAGTTTGGAAGTCTGTGTTATTAAAAACATAGGAGATTATAGCATTTTCAAAGTCTTCACCTAAATAATGGGGGGGCGGTGTATGAGAACGCAATGTCAGTAAACCTCAAATTATTCTGCTTTATTACTCAGAAACCTCATATAATTGAGGAAGGGACCATATAGAGCCACACTGTCTTGCAATTCGTTCCTTAAACTGAAGTGGCTGTCCAGGCCTCTGCTAGCAATGTATATCTTTAAGACTTGCAAGAGATATCTTCTCTTCTAAAGGTTTCAAATTCATTCCTAATTTCCTCTTCCTCTTACAAAGAAACTAACACTGAGAGGCAGAATACTGAGGAGCAATATGTGTATTTCCCACTGAGGCTGGCCTGCTCCCCTGCAAAGCACTGAACGTACTCCTGAAAAACACACAATCTGCTTCTGTTTTGGATCCTGGTTTGTTGTTTGGCCTTGTCTGGAGTCACTTAGCTCACTGAGCCTACGATTTCTAATGCCATACTGTGACAGTGACTTTCATCCATCTAATACTTGCTGTAAAGTGTTATTAGGGGAAAGGAAAAGTACCCGAGAAAGGTGGAGATTCAGTTCTCATTACAGAGTGAACTGGAAAACATTTCTTTTTTGACATAGAAACATAAACTAGCTGAGCTTTAACAGCTCTATTCATCTCCCAGTTGCTGAGGGTTAGAGTAGCAACAACAAGGACAGAAAGAAAGTCTTGGGCTAGAACAGCTGAAATGAACAGGCATTTCACTACATTTTTAACTCCTACCACTGTATGTCCATGTTTGCTATCATGGCATTTGAGTCAAGTTTCAGTTCTGATCTCCTCACTGACTATAAAGCAATGCATGTTTCTCTCCCTTATTTCAGTGATTTTGACTAATGATAAATATATTTTTCAAGTATCAACGAATCATTTTGTTTTAAGAATGTGCTTTGGCAGTATATTTAACACTGGCCAATGTAGGCACAGCAATTCATAATGTGAAGGATAATCAGAAAACTATCCTCTTTCCTGCATTACAACTGCATTACAATGAAGTTATATATATCTTACAATGAGATAGGTGTGCACCACTGTGCTACAGGCACATTATTCCAGCTGTTGGAAGGTATTTCTCTTTGGCATCACATTTCAGTACCTGAATACCCCCAAAGCTCAGAAATGCACAACCAGTAATGTAGAAAAATGATCTAGACACCGAATTTAGCAGTAACTAACTCTTCCCACATCCCCTGTGCTCCATTCAAATATTTCTGGTGACAACAAAGTATTTTATTGTTATTTGAGGTGCAGAAATCTGCCAATGTTCCGGCCATCTTGTCTTCCTTAAGGCAGGGTAAGAATAAAATCTGTGAATGAACTACAGGAATTAATGGGGGGGGGTGTGTGTGTTATATGCTGAGGTGTGCATTAGCTGAACTGCTGCTTCCTGTTGCAATATAGCTGTTAGCCTTCTTAAAGGGGTCGATACCTTTTACAAGCACATCCCCAGAAATTTCATGCAGAAACAGTCACATTTTAATATGAAGATCTGCCCTTTTTTTGTCTGCATTTTTTGTTCAGAAAATAGGACTTCTTGCTATTGCTGATAGTATAATAAAAATCATCCAACAACACTGTATCATATATTTAAATCAGTAACCTGATACACTGACTGTCGTTTAAATATACAGCCACAATATCATGTCATTTCTCCTCTCTCCATGCCTTACTCAATAGTGAAAGTCAGCAACAATTAAGTGAAAGCATTTAAACGAATTTGTGGTTTCAAGGGCAGCCTAAAAATGGTACAAGATAGGCTGAAAGCACTATGTTCTTTACACCCTGATGTCAGCCTCCTGTCAAAGTAGTTTTATTGTGTCTAGAAAAGAATGTGATCTTGACCAAAATAACAATGAAAGGAAGCACTCAGTCAGAATCGCTCAGATGTAGTTCCTGTTCTAACACATTCTTCATCATAAACAGATTTTCAGATAACACTGGATCAGTTTTTACTCAAAATTTTAAGTGTTTTGTTGAAGTTACATCCTTAACAACTTTACAATAATAAACAGAAATTATATGCACACAGCCACATGCCACACCCTGAAACAAATGCTGGTACTGGGAAGAGAAGCTTCCCTCCTGTCCAATCAAGCCAATGCAGCGAGCTCCAAGATGGACTTGCCGCTGGCTGAGGCCAAGCCCATCAGTGATGGTGGTAGCACCTATGTGATAACATATTTAAGATGAGGGAAATAATCCTGCACAACTGCAGCCAGAGAATAAGACTGAAAATATGTGAAAGTATTCTGACACCAAGGTCAGGGAAGAAGGTGGAAGGATGTGCCCCAGGCACCAGAGCAGAGATTCCCTTTCAGCCTGTGGTGAAGACCATGGTGATGCAGGTTGTTCCCCTTCAGCCCATGGAGGTTAACTGTGGAGCAGATATCCACCTGCAGCCCACGGAGGACAGGTTAACTGTGGAGCAGATATCCACCTGCAGCCCATGGAGGATCCCCCACCAGAGCAGGTGGATGCACTCAAAGGAGGCTGTGACCACACAAGAAGACCATACTAGAGTAGGCTCCTGGCAGGACCTGTGGACCCATGGAGAGAGAAGCCCACAGAGGAGCAGGTTTTCTGTCAGGGCTTGTGACTCCATGGGGGACACACACTGGAAAGGTCTGCTCCTGAATGACTGCAACCTGTGGAAAGGACCTACACTGGAGCAGTTCATGAAGAACTGCAGCCAGTCGGAAGAACTGACAGTGGAGAAATTCATGGAGGACTGTTTCCTATTGGAAAGATCCCATGCTAATTTGATTGGTAGTAAATTAAACTAATTTCCCCAAGTTGTGTCTGTTTTGTCCATGATGGTAATTGGTGACTGACCAAGCTTTTCATTTTATTGTCCCTTCTTTGTCCAGCTGAGGAGGGGAGTGATAGAGTGGCTTTGGTGGGCAGTTGGCAGAGGTCAATCCACCATACACCCTACATTTTAAATTATTTAGCAATACCAGACTTGAAGTAGAAAACCAAAAATCACAGCACTGCAATCATCTCAGAACTTCAGATCTTATTTTCTCAGAGGTCAAAACACAAATATGGAAGACAAAATACAATGTATCATATTTTAAGGATTAACAAACCTGTACTTTTTCTAATAAAAACTGGGAGTAGTTTTCACAGCCTTGAGTTGCTTGGGAAAAATCTAGACACCTCTATTCCATTTTCCAATGATCCATGCCTGAATACAGTATATACTGCAACTGCTACAGATCTGCATGGTTC
This sequence comes from Chloroceryle aenea, assembly GCA_013399075.1. Lineage (NCBI taxonomy): Eukaryota > Metazoa > Chordata > Aves > Coraciiformes > Cerylidae > Chloroceryle > Chloroceryle aenea. The sequence goes on along the minus strand of VWZY01008729.1, from coordinate 489,901 downwards.
TTGAATATATATATAATATCTTGAATATACCTGAGCAACCCGGCTGTACTCTGTGGAACAGCCATCCTCTGCTCCCTAGCCATAGCAGCAACATCTCGCTGGGCATATCTGGCATATGAAATCCCCCAATATAATGAGAAGTTGTGACTCATAGGCACATCACCCGAAAATCACTTTAGTACTGTAGACTTTCTTTGTTACCTGGCCAAATGTACATGCTACATGCACCATCTCATGTTCTCCTACAGATACACATGGAGGACACTTACTGCAAATGTGGAATGTCACTGAACATAGTTAACACTGTTATATGAGGGTGGACTAAAAATAAAGTTGGGCTAAGCTGTAACCAGAAGTTAAGTGGAAACAGGTTATAATACACAATAAACATGTGCATCTATATACAGATTTACTTCTTGGTAGTCACTGCTCAAATTAATGACATTTTGAATAGGCTCAAAGTGAAATGTCACAGAGCATGCATTGTAATAAGGAACAGCAGTACAGTCACTACAAAAGGTGATTCTATAGTGGATGACGTAGTACCACAACAGGAATATCAGACCTAGCATGCCACTTATGTCAAGAGTGCAGAGGTATCTGAAACTAGTTCAGCTGCATTAGCTGGGCTCTGCAGCAGTAATGCAAGCACGGTGATGCAGCTATGCCACTATGGGGACCTGTGCTGGTCTCTGCACAGTATTTTGCTTGGCTACATGTCCCAGTCAGTATCTTTGCCTACTGACTGAGATAAAGATATTTCTTAAGACTTCTTGCAAGTTTTTTGTTTCCCTAGCATAGCAATGCTGGAATTGACCACGGGAAATTCCCAAGTTTTTCCTATGTACCAAGTTGAACCTGATTTTAGTGGCACACTGATTTTCTGGAAAACAAACAAAATCAAAAACACAACCAAAAACCACAAATTAGATAATTGTTTTCTGCATGTAATTAATAAGATGTAACCTCCATGTTAAGGAAGCCTTTTATCCTTCAGATATTGTACTATGCCATTACAAAATGGATAATAATAATTTGTCCAGTAGGACTAGCAAGAGTGCATCAAAAGTCACAGTACTGATTTACAGAATCATTGATTGCCTAAATATTTGATCAGTCTGTATCATTCATGTATTGCAATATATATTCTAGATTTAAGTAGTTTTCCTCTGCTCATTATTGCTGCAAATCATATTTGGAGTTGTAGTTCTTCAACTAAGTTTTTACAGCATAGAATAAAGAGTAGCTCAAGTTTATAAGCAGAAAGTCAAAACAGAAACTACTTCTCTTTTCACTGAAAGATTTTGCTAATCAGACTACCAGGATTAATACACCACAAAAGATTTGTTTGGCACAGAGAATAAACTGGTGTTGGCAAGCTATGTTCTGTAACAATTCTAGAGTTTTCATTGCTTTACACAGATGTCATTTTTACTCCACACTATTACATCTGGTGGAAGAGTAGGATCAGTGAGAGCCCTCTGAAACTGACACTAGAAAATTACGGTGAAACACTTTTTCATCAAGACAGCATCTGTCACTTTTATTTGCACTGAGAAGCATCTTAATCAGCAGGAAGCCCCACTGCAATCAATTACAAGGCAATTCCTGCCTGTGGTTAGCCTCTGGTCCAAACGCATCACAGCTTGACTCAGAGGAACACCTTCACTTGCCTCCTGCTCCAGAATGTGGTAGTTAGCAAACATATTTTCAAGGACTGATAGGGGGATCCCTGGTCATGTCAGCATAGCAGCAGGTAGCTTTGTGCATAATTTTCCTTTTATAATCCCAAGGTAGCCAAACACACAGAGGAGCAGAGGTGGGACATGAAGACATTCACTTAGAAATAATAGTAAAGGGAGCCTGTGTAGCTCTTAATTTAACTTCTAAGATTGAGTTCTACTTTCTCGAGCCAAAAGGAAGTGGAAAACATACTGATGAGACTGCATCATTTTTACTGAGGTTAGGATAAGGGTACTGTACTAATCTGTTGCAATTATATTAATGGATGCACAAAACCAATTTTCAAGATCTACCTAGTTTGTATCCAAGAGGAAGACCTGCCTGATGCAAAATTAGACAGTGCATGCTTAGGAGAGAAAACTGATAGTAAACACGACATTATCTTCCAAACAGTAATGCATGGTAGCCATGCAGTCTCTCAGATGGGTATATAAATACATAAAAAAAAAAAAGTACTTGTAGGTGTACTCAAAACAACTTGTTTTCGTGAAGTTCATACCATGACTTCCGTAGTTCACATTAAGTATTGGTAGCACTGATTTTGCTAGAACTACTATTCAGAATACATGTCAGAGGTATACTAGACAATATTACTTTAATAGGAAGTTAGTGACAAAATCCTTCAGCAATAATTTTAGTGCAGACCTGTTCTATTCCAACCCAATTTATGCTGCTCAAAAAGCTTTTGAGCTGCTTTACCCTTGAATAACGATGCTGCTTCTTTTACTTTCCTCTTTGTGGCTTGCACGCCATTTCAAATTTGATAAATCAAGACCTAAAAATGTTACAATTATTTATGTTGTTTCAAGATTCCTTTCCACATATGATTTTTCTCTCTTATCCTTTCCTATGTCTCTGTACTTCATAAATACATTTTGTTGTACAAAGTGTACTCTGTTTTTTATGCTGTCTCTTTGCTATATTCTACTTCTTTTATTTCTTTTGATTCTCCTTTGCCTTCTTTCATATATCTATTGTTATAGTCTGTAAAGTACACAGTATGACTGAAGCTACCACACATTCTAAGGAGGATGTTTGAATTTAGAGAGGGGAAGAATTAGATGTAAACTGGGTGCAGGGTTTTGTTGTTGGGTGGTTTCTTTTTTTTTTGGTAGTAACAAGGTAATTATCCAGTTATGCTTCCAGTATTTAATTAGATTAAATATTATTTCATTAGCCTTCTATTTCTACTAATCATTGCAAGGTTTGTAAACACTTTTGTATAGTTTTACCCAACACAAAGATGGCAATGGCTTACACACTCTCTCCTAAATAACTGCTATTTGAACATACTAGAGTGACAGGCATACGAAGAGGTAAGATAACATGAAGGGAACTAAATAGCAAATTACTCCATATGCATTCTGAGACACTTGCATTAAATATTAAATACATTTTAAAAATGCATAACCTGTCATACCTCAGCTCCTCTTGTCTCTTTCTCCTCATATGTTCACATACTCTTTTTATTTCAATACTTATATTGAAAATACACATTGATCGAAATACTCTTTAACAACCAACCACCAGACAGAATTTAAAGTGCATGCTTTAATCAAATTTCTTCTTCCATGACTCAGAAAGGTTATGAAGCAATGGATTCAGAGTCACAAGATGCAGACACCGTGATGGCACAGTAAGGGAAGATGGCCACTCTGCTGTTCCATGTATGGGCCTGTGCTAATATTGAATTTCCTCTTTTAGGAGCTTTAGATACTAAGACTTTAAAAACGTGTTTCCTAAACCCACTTAATTTTCAGAATTTGCTAGAGCCAACAGCTACCTACTAGGCAACTAGAACAAGAGACTATGACTGAGTGACAGGTGTTTTAATGAACCTTTTTTCCCTCCTATTTTAATCCTGCCCTTCCTTCCCCCTCCAAGTATATTTCTGTCCTAAACTGTCCATTTTGTACACGTACAAAATATGTGTACACTGACTCATGTAGACAAGACAAGAAGATTGAGTAGCAAATAATTGAGTTATGTCTGGCTGTGATTTCATATTTATATCTAAAGTAGCACAGGTTTTGTTCTGTTTTTTAATAGCATAATCTCAGAGGTATAATTCTACACTCCATATTTAATCTAGCAAATAATGAAAAAAAAAGGTTTATTAATCAGTTTACAGAACCAATTGTTTTTCTTTTTTGACTACAGGTTCTCAACTAGTACCTGTTTTTCTAAGAATAATTATTTTGTTAATGCTGTGAATCTATAGTTCCATTAGAGTGCAAAATAACTGTGGGAAGTAAAGTCCCAGTTCTCTTCTCTATTTAATTTTTTCCCCCCAGTCGATTTTAAGATATTCTCAAAATGTTATGAGAATTGACAAGTTTCCTATTTCTGATGATACTTATTCTAGTAATCTAATTAGTTCTTCTTGTTCTGCAATTATTATGCAACTATATTATGTCATGAAAACAGCATGTTCTGTCAATTTGGTTTTTTTGCTTTCTTCATGAAGTTTTGGTACATTAAAAACAAGACAAAAGGCATTCTCTGTAGCAGAGTCATAAATAACCCCCAGCATCTCTTTTTTATATTTCTATAACTCATATTAACAATTGAGACCTTCAATTTACTGGAACATATTGAGTATAAGAAAATAAAATCTTGCTTCAGAACCCACTATCTTTGAAATGTTCTGCACCAATGATATTAGATTCTTCTCATTGACTCAATCAGGCATAATTTAATCAGAAATAAATTAGACTTCTGCTATTAGTGTAAAAATAAACACTTGATTCATACTCATTCCCTTAAAATATTTCCTTGTGCCTGCAGTCATATAAGGATTAAGGGGCTCAGCAGGCCTTCTGGCAAAGTGATGCATTTTCAGAAGGTCCTTTGGTCTTTTTTCCTAAGTCCACAAGACACAAGACCTTATGTGTGATAATGGATGTCTTTTTGGTTGATGACACTGAGATTGTACAAAATGACCAGCTGATACTATCTCTCTCACTGTAACTCTATCTGTATCTATATGCCAGTCCTTTGTTTTAGCTAACCACAGCTACAATGAGGACCATTTTCTTGGATGAACTACATCTTTAGCCTAGGCAAGCACAGAAATCTTCCTTAAAAAAAGGTTGTGTTTGACAATATAATGTCTGTATGAAAATGGCAGATGATGCTTTAATTAAATTTAAACTGAACAAACCACTACGTAACTATATTAAAAAAAAATAAAAAATAATATTGAACCAAGAAGGAGGTAACCTTGAGAAGAAAGTGATTAAGAAGAAATAAATTAATTTTCTTTTATCCAAATACCAAAATGTTAAATTTGTCTGGGCAAAGTCTTCAGTCTCACCAAGTCTGTCTCATGATGGCATATGATTTTGCCTTTACCTAGCCTCATCTTATGCCACAATTTGCCTGCAGATCATAAAAGAAAATTATTCAATATAATACTTCATTGTACCTAAGGCTCTTAAAGTAAGACATCACACGACTAACTATATAATCCATGAGAATAAGCTGGGGTTGAGAATTAATACATAGTCATTCTCTTAGTGAAACATGGAGCAGCCTCAGGTCATGCAGAATATGGTCACAGCAATCTGCATCAGGCTCTGGGAATGAAATGAATGAATGAGGGGCGGCCTCAGATCTGATTAAAGAAAACACTGGAACTGCAGAACACAGAATGAACTGGTGTCCTCTAAAATCCCTTCATGAAGAAACAGCCTTGATTCACTCTATGTCAGCAAAAACTGTCAAATGAATGACACACTTGGGCATCGAGCATTCATGCTTCACGTTGCCAAATGAAAGAACAATATGAAAAGGTTCATCTTGATACATTCAACTCTTTCCCTAATGGTTTATATACGACAAGTATTATGCATCAAGCAGATGGGAGAATTCAAATAAAGGTGACATTTGATGCATATGTTAGCATGTACACATTCTCTTGTATGAAGTGCTCCACATGGTGGTAAGAGAAAGAATGGATTCTTTTCCTTCTCCCTAAATGCCATTTCTATGTGAGAAATCCTCTTTCATAGAAGTACTCAAAATGAACAGCATATTTACTGGAGAAGACCAAAATGGGTGGGATGGAGAAGGTCACAGTCACTGTCATAGCTTCCCTTTAGCAAGCAATTTGGATGTTTGGTCCTTATTTCAAAACTGTTTCCTAGGTATGGTGCAGGGATACGTAACACAGCACTGATGCACAATCTTTGGAAGACTTACTACTGTTGTTTCCCACCAGCTGTATAACTACACTGCTTTACTGCACAGAGAATTACAAAGTATGGACATGTGACTTTCATGTATTTATAGACACCCTGGCTCCTATTTTTGCTACTGATAACTGTGACAAGGAAACAATATGAGTATATGCACTCATCATTTTCTCTTTAGACTTCATAAAAATTAGAATAACTACTGCAGATAGGCTTGTAAAATAAATATAAAGCATGTGCTTTCTAATACTGCTTTGTTTCACACATATTAGGGTTGCTTACCAGCTAAGCTGTTTATCAATTACAATTTCAGCTGGCTACCATTTAATGGCTTATTTCTCTGAGGCAATGAGAAGGCAATTTTACACAAACACTTTCTTCCTCAGGTGCTCTCTCATACTGAGCCTCATTCTCATTCAACTTACCTATCAATCAATATACCTGTATCTCCCAGAGGAAGGTGAATGAGAAGTGAGGGCAGTGGCATATAAGATGGGAAGCATTCAGTAAACCCTTAAGATCTGGTTTGTGAAGTGCCTTACCTGTTTTTTGGAACAGGGCCGGAAGGTATGGATCCTGTTTTTGTAGCTCCGAGGCAGGCAGAACTGAGGTAACTGTTGTACCCTCTGAGGACCACCTGGATAATGTCACAACTGTGTCAGCTCATTGAATGGAGAGGGCTACCAGACTTTGATTCTTCAAGGTTACAGTCAAAGAGATTGTGGAGAAGCAAAATAGATGGATGTTTTCTTACTTATCCTTGTGCAGCATAATAGTTTGCAAAATTGTCTTACTGACACTAGCTATTCTAAAATTATTCTTCAAAGATCTGACACATTTCAGAGGTAATTTAAACAGGCACTGGTATCATGATGATTTAAAATAAATTTGCAGTTGGTTTACTTGGAAAATCCCAATCCAGATTACTACAGCACATATTATGCTGCCTCATACCACAAGGGAAGAATATACTGCCAAAATTGCACATAACTCGGGATCTCCTTTGCTATTTGCTAATCTCCAGACAGGAGGTAAAATGAAGTGTTTAGACAAACATCTCTAAGATGCCTGAGAAGCAGAAAGCTGACACACACAGCGTATCTTTCCACACAAGGTTGAGATAATCAGAAATGCTTGAGCTGGAAACTGCTCAGTGCAGAACAGACCAAACTGGAGGAAAATTCTTTCCTTTAATTCTGCAAGTTGTCTTTGCCTTTGACCAAAACTGCTGACTTTCAGAACATGCTGCAACAGCCCTTGATTGCATAGCATGTGGTGTGTCATGTGCTGGTGTCTTCACATGAGCTGGTGTCACAAGTGGGCTTCCCCAGGAGTCGATATTGGGTCCAACACTGTTTAGTATCTTCATAAGTGATCTGGATGATGGGATAAAGCATCCCCTTATTAAGTCTGTTGATGATACCAAACTGAGTGGGAAAGTTGGAAGGGAGAAACACCCTGCAGGAAGACTTGGATAGGCTGGAATAGTGGATTAACAAGAACCTTGTGAAGTCCAACAAGGACAAGTGTCAGGTCTTGCAACAGGAAAACATAGTCTAGGATTGCAGTATTACACAATGAGAACAATCAGCCATTGGAATAATCTCCCCAGGTAAGTGGTGGAGTATCCAACATTGGACACTTCTAAGACTCAGCTGGACAGAGTCCTGGGCCATCTTGTCTAGACCATGCTTTGCCCAAGAAATTTGGACCAGATGATCCTTGAGGTCCCTTCCAACCCAGTATTCTGTGATTTTTGGCAATTCTCACTTACGTGTTATTTTTTACTATCCTGTTAATCAGCATAGTAGGGACTTTTTAAAAAGGACACAAAAGGGTTAAGATAGTTGCAGAGCTCTCTTTGGAAAGGAGGAAGGGGAGCTCTTTTCGCATTTTAAATTACTACTGGACTGTTTGAGCATTTATTAGCAAGGAAGAAAACCTGAATCCATGTACAGTCCAACTGGATTTTTTTTTTTTTAAACTGTATCTAAATTTTGGATACCCCGATATTAGAAAATTTCCATTAATACAATGGATACTAACGTTTAAAGTCTTAGTGAGTTATGCAAGTTTTATTGAAAAATAACATTTTTTTTAAGTGTTTAAACAATTAAAACCCTTGTTCCTGAGTGCCTCAAGGGACAGTATTTTCAATTAAGGTACATTACTGCTATTCATACAATGGAAAGAATGAAGCTTTGGAAAAGCCTATGGAATAGTTTTCAATTTTAATCTCAATCAGCTGGGAAGACTGCTATTTAATGGCAGAGGATAAGGTCCAAGCCCTCTGTGTCAGTATTTCTAGGCACATCATGCAAGCATTTGCTCATATGTATATCTTGTTATCACTATAAGGAAATGAAAATAGGCACATAATCTTGAAATATTAAAGTTGTAGAAAAAAACCCTAGCCAAGATGATAACTGAGTCACAAAATCCTTCACAGCCCCAGGACAATAATCTTACATCACTGTAGCTTAGATTTGCTTACTTTTAGTGCATATTAATCTTGAAATAGAAAACAGTTACCACATTTATGACAAAATGACTGAATAAAAGTGGAACAAGCTATAAACAACATTCAGTTTTGAACAATTAAATTTGAATAGTAAACTTCTCAAATATCCTTTTTGAGTTGTATTACTTTCTTATATATACTTTAGTAAGCTTTAATAAGAAATCTTAAGGAAATGCATATAATAAGAAAAAAAAAAAGTAGTTCATTGCATTATGAAGCTTTTATGCACTTAAAACATGAATATAAAAATACTACTCTGTTTATATCAATTATTAGAAAATTACAACAGTGAATCATTCACTTGACAAGAAAAATCTAAATCTCTAAACTGTTGGTACAAAATGTGAATGACTGTTCTGTAAGAGAAGAGGTAAAAATAAGTTCAGAGGGAAAAGTGCATATACTTAAGTACATTCTGTCCTTATTTGAGATATAATATAGGGAAATTCAGAACTGAATTGTAATTGAAAATGGGGCAGGATTTTATAAGCTAAAATCTCAGGAGGAGGGTATAAAATTGTCATCCTATTGAGTTTGGTGGATACAGCTTCCTCTGCTCATCTACCAGTCTCAGAGAGGTGAAAGAACAAATCACTGTGTGACATCCTTTCATTTTTATGAAGGGTTGATAGAATGAAAAATGGCAGCAAGAACATGAGCAAAGAAAACAAATTCTGAACACTGCTACTACGCATCTGAGTAGACTGAAAATATTAAAATAATCTGGATATTTAAAATGTAGTCCAAGGCATAAACCTACATGAAGTTTTCCTTATCACATATTAAAGGTAATCAGATGTTACTATCAATCAGTTTAAGAATATTGTAAAGTTTAGTTAAAAAGACAGCTAAGAATGAAGTGAGTAGATTTACCACAAGTTTAATACTTTTTTTTTTGGTAGTAATAGTAGAAAATGTTGATTATTTTATGCATACTGCTTTCTGACACCTCCAACCAGCCCATGTTACTCCTCAAGTCAAAATCAAGACCTCAATCCTCTTTAAAGACTTGATTCATTTGAAATAACAGGAGTAAAAGCAATTATTCTGGATCATGCTGACACTTAGTAGGAGGACCAAATATTGAAATTGTCGAGGGTTTTTTAAAAACCCTGCTCTACTTCATTACTTTGTCTATGAGTATTGGCATACTTTCCAACAACAGATACTACTATTGTTATCCACTGATGCAGCAAAGTTATTCAAAGGCCATTTAAAATCTAACAAATTTCCTAACAGATAAAAAAGGGAATTTGTCATCCTAAGATTGAAACATAAAAAAATATGTTTTGAGTTTACTCAATTGTTGTCATCTATGGACTAACTTTCAACAGATCCCAGGAATAAATCCCATAAGCAGCAGCTGAAAATATCAGGTATTTGTGTCAGCACAGAACCCTGACATCTTGTAATTCACTGAGGTTTAATCAATTCCTGTTGATAGACATAGCTACATTATATCATATCAAACTCGTCCATGAAACACTGTGGAGTATGAGCATTTACTCATATCCTTCACAGTTTGAGTCTCTGAGCTCACAGCTAACACGGCCTGGTTTAGAGGAAGGATACTATCAGACTTCTTTTTTTTTTTTTTTTCTTTCTTTTAACAAGGAGAGCACTGAAGCCCTGATATTTGGTGAAAGTTTAAGAACTACAAGTAATCACAGATTGAAGTGCTGCAAATCTAAACTGCAAGAACTGGCCTGAGGCTGGCAATTGCTGCTACCACAGTTTTGGATGAATGAGCCATTATTTGACCCTAAAGCACCTGTCCAGCCAAAACCTATCAAAGAATGGATGAGAACAGGTATTTCAGCAGTATTTGCAGAGACAAGAACACATCAAGAGACAATAGTGAAAGTAATAAAAAAGGGCAAACTTTCTATTACAAATAAAAACGCAGAAAACCTTTCTGATTCTGTTTGTACAAGAAATGTGTGTCATGCCAAGGATTTGAGGTGGAGGGGGAAAAGCAAACTCCATACATTATGACTGGTCAAAGTAAAAAAGTATGTCACCATAACACCCAGAAAAAACCTTCAAGGAAATAAGCACATCCTTGCTTGTGTAAATACTTTTGCTGCCATATTTACAGTTTGTTTAAGTATTTCTTATCTCAAGTTATTACCTGTCTCAAAATTATGCTGGAAAGGAACTAGAAAACCAACCACTCAAGAGCTCTTTCAAAAGCACATATGAAATTATATAACAAGCACTACTCACTCTCCTCCTGCGTTTATCATTAGTTAATGATGAGCTGTTGGAATTGAGTGCTCAGTGCACAGCTTCAACTTAGTGTTGGCCAGAAAATATGAACATTTTAGAATTAAATTTTTTTAAGTTATGGGTTTGTATTTCAGGCATCACAATACTATGTGTTTGTGAAGAATGGTAATTTACTTAGCTTTACCTGAGTAATGTTTAATTGTACTGGAGACTGAAACAAAAAAATCTCCACACTGTTTTAAAGCAATGCTTAGATTTCTATGTATTTTACTGTATCACTCATCGTTCTGCATTACTTGTCAGGTAAGACAGCAGTCTGATTCCTTCTTGATATAATACGTTGCTGGATTCTACAATATTAATTAATAAGAGTGGGATGAAAAACATGCAAGCAGGGCTATGTTCAAGCTTATCCACCTACTGCTTGCTGCAACTGACAGAGGAACCACAATTGCATGAACACTGAAAAGAATGGTCCTCTGACATCAAATGTCATGCTATATACTTCAGGTGCTACCTACCTTCTTTTTTTTATATTTGTACTCATTACAATTATTAACGACTATGAGATATATCTGTACCATAATCTGAAGGCAGGCTTGAACTTGCACTGCAATCCAGATTTATTTAACCTTCAGCATAAGCAGCCCAAAGCACAAGGCTTTGGGTGAATCCTAGAGAATTAAGTAAGGAGCAGCTTGCTGTCACTTTGCCCTTTAGCACAGGGACTACCTTTTCCATCCATGTATATGATTCTAAGAGGGTAGGCAAGTGGGCTTTGGGGTTGCCTTAGATTTTAGGAACACTCCCACATTTTAACTGGTGAGGAATGCTATTCAGGATACTGACTGAGGACTGGGTGGGTGCACCACAATCTATATATACCCTAGCATTGGCAAGAAGATAAATAGAACACCTTATATTTCATTTGCTATCTTGTCTGTGCTGCAGCTGACGACTGTTTATACTCTAGAGCCAATTATTCCTAAAACCCTAAATGTATTTTCCCAAAGTAGAACACTAGATGAAAGAATTTTGTATATGCATGTACAACTTCCAAGTAATATAAACAACAAAATTCCCTAGCCTCCTACCTTTCCACTTCTTACTTTGTTTGGTTTTGAGGGAAAATACTACAAATAATAATCCTCAGTCATAAAACATACACCATAAGCATTCTACTACTGGTTGATTTGTTACCATCAAACAGAATTTTATCCCATAACTAGTTATCCTGCATGTGATCTGCAAATTTCTTTTTGCCTTGGGAAAATATTTTCTTACATTCAAATCTACAGCAACTTTGGAAAAGGGAACACGGGTCCAATATGTATATAAAGAAGAAAAATCTCCAATATGCAAGCAGCTGTGACCTTTATCATATGCTGTAAAATCACACTAAGCATCGCAATTAATAACCTTATCATACTGCTGCATTAAAACATCTATAAATTATTTATTCAAATTCATTAACAAAAGATAATTTGTGCAACACACAGCCAAAATACCTCTGAGAAAAAGACAGAATGCTGTGTCTTGTCACAGGGCCAATAAGCCCATTTAAAAAGGAAGGGGAAAAAAGTAGAAAGGGAAAAGTGCCATGAATAAACCTGGAAATCTTACTGATGGAAAGTGATCACAATTCAAAAAGGCTGTGGTAGACAAAACCATCATTAAGCAATGCCTCTGTGGCATCAGGAGACATTAGGAGTTAGTAACCTGGAATTAGAATTTTGACAAGGAACTTTAAATACAGAGTATATCATGCTCTTTTTTTTTTTTTTTTTTTTTTTTTTTTAACTCTGTTATTTACAGATTTATTGTCAATCCTTTCCTACAGCTACTTGTCAGCTAACTTACACTGCTATCAAGCACCATGGAGGTCACTCCCACATATATGATTACCTCCTCACTTGATTCATAGGAGAGTTGTTATATATATACTGAAAGCTACCATGAACAATCCGGTCATTTCTGAGACAGATGTATGCTACAAAATGCTCCTTTTGGACTCTGGAAGCTACAAGAAACTAACTGAATTTTATCATATGACTTCCAGAATAGGGGGCTACACTTTAAATATTGGGTCTTAGGAAAAGGTAGGCATTGCTCAGAATAAGTCAGCAATCTGAAACACTGGCAATAATTTTGTAAGTGCTGTTGCTTAAGGAAGGATTGATGGAAAGTCATAAATTCACAAAAAAAAAAAAAAAAAAAAAAAAAAAGAATATGTGGAATAAAATGTATGTCATTTGTTACTCTAGCTACAGAAACTCTGAAAGACCTTGAGAGTCAATATTATTAAATTTGCTACAGGTTATCCAATATACTACACATTTTCTGCTTGAATAAAGCAAAACAGCTTCAAAGCCTGTTGCTGGGAAAATAACAATTATTTCTTGCTCTGTTTGTTACACAAATACCTTAAAAAATACTTCTAATTTAGAGTCGGTGTACACTAATGAAGACATCCTGCCCTTAAAGGCTTAACAATTACATAAGGCAAAGAATAGATAAGACAAGGGAAAACTTAGATCCTCCAAGCCACAGGCATCAAACAGAAGCTGAGAAAGTTTGATGGACGTATTTCCAAAAGTGCTTACTTGCCAAAACAGAAACCACATCTGAAGACTGTCTCCTTAAACATCCAGAGAGGTAAGGGATCCTAATCAACTCTCCAATCCCCACTCCCCAACTGAAAAAACATAAAAGCTTATGAAAATCCCTCAACATTCATTCTCTCTGGACCACACTTGCCACCATTAAAGCAACAAAAAACAGCAAGAGCTGAATATCTCTTGAAAGGACCTTGTTTGTTCATGAGAGAGAGAGACTGGTTACTCAGACAACAAACCTTGCCTTGCATGCTGGTAGGGCTTAGCAGATCTAGCTGAGGTTGCTCAGGACATGAACAGAAGTAGAAATCGACCCATCCTGTGAGCTTTCCAGTAAAAAAAGGTGTGTCCCTACCCAATTCTAGACATCTAAAATTCACTAAATGCTATTCTATGGTATTGCTTAAGACTTTCTTAAACATTTAACTTGCTTAGATGTCTGTCCTCTCTCAGTACCCTGGTATTTTGAAAATGATACTCCATATTATTTACCAAAGATTATATACAAAACCTTTGATTGAAAGAGAAAGCTTTAAAACTACATTTCATGACACCTAACCCAATGCCTTAAGCATAAAATTATTCTTCTCTAATTACCAGTTTTCGAGCCAGTTCCTAGCCCTAAAGTATCTTACTGAGAAGCCATTCTGCTACTGAAACCTAAAGTATGCGAAAGTGAATTAAGACAATCTCTTCTGGTGTCCTGTAGCATTTCTTAGATGTTCTTTTGAGCTCCTTTGAAGCTATCTACGTTCTTTCTTCCTTTGACAGTTCTTTTACCAGATATGGTTTACATCTTCTTTGTCTCTTCCAAATCCTCACCTTCTACAGAGAGAAACAGCATACTGAAATCTCACCTCCTGATGTTATTCAAGGATCTTTCTGATATTCATTACTCAGCATCCTGAGTCCTATAGATATCTGCAGTGAAACAATGCAGAAGACAAGACAGTCACAAGGAGTAGAGAGACTTCTCGATGATGCCAGAAGTGAGACTGAATTTATGTTATTTAGGACTGGATTATTAGGGTGGGAATTGGTTGTTCTCATGAAGAATCCTATCACTCTCTCCACAAAACATGGCCTTTCAAAGGCACCTGATTATATTGAACGAGTAATAGTGGGGGCCTACCACTTTCACAAGCTAGCTAAGCAGTTCACTTGCACACTACCCTACCAAGGAAACAGACTTCAATTTTGATGACATTGCTTTTGTTCTGAGTTGCTTAGAAGAAATGCTGCACTTGAAGTTTGCAGCATGTCTTTGTTTAGATCAGATTTGAAGAAGTCTGCTCCTGATGTACTGTAAAAACACACTGGAAACTACACCATTAATCAAAGCCCATTGTGACCTTTCTATCATGCACCACAGTCAGTAGTGTACCCCGTGAAACAGGAGGACTCTCACAGTTCTGGAGAAAAACAGGTTCAATGATCAGAGGTTCTATGATCTCCTTAAATCATTAACATCAGAATCTGTGACTCAGAGGTATATTCAGAAGCAGCAGCTGTGGGGGGAGTTTCTTTTAAAAGAGCAACCAAAACAGAGCAAGCAAAGCACAAAACTAATTAAACTTGATGCAAAAAAAATTAAAACATTTTTGAAGCAATTTTTAAGAAGAAAAAAACTGTGAAATTAACAGCAATCAAAAACTAATTAAAGTTGATGCAATAGAAGCAGCCAAAGAATGCCTGATAACATTTACTGGACCAAAAAACATGGCTGTCAAGTTAAAAGAAATCAACCAAACTCTGTTTTTGAATAGTAACGCAACGATAATTATTCTCTGGGTGACACTTAGAGAATAAGATTCAACTCATTACCTCAAAAGACAAAAGGACTGACATGCTGTGTTAAACTGCCTGTGAAAAAAAGGGTCTTAATACAGAAACTTTATAAGTAATTCCTAGGTCTTGCATATAAACAAATATGACTCATCAGTCAAAAACAAAGCACTATTATTGTTGTATCAGTTACTTCTATAAATTAAATATTTGACATTTAGGAGAATACCTTGTCTAGCAGGGTACTTACAAGCCAGAGACTCCTTGTGTTTTCATCCTGGCTTTGAAACTCATTGCCTCAGCGCCTTGGGCAAGTAATGAACATCTAGGTTTCCATTTCTTTTAGGATTAGGATGCAAAACTCAATTCCTGATGTCAAGCACCATTTAAAATATGGCCAACTGCCAGAAATTCTTTTCTTACAGGAATTCTTGGTGGTAAATAGTGAAGTGGGTCTGTCTGCAGTGAGCATGAAGTGTATTTTCCCTCTGTAGTTGTACAGCTTTTATATGATGGTCTCAGATTTATAAAAATAATAAATAATAAATAAATAATAAAGATCCTGAAGTATATTAAAAGCTTATTTTTTAATTAAAAGTCCATCTTGTAATTCCTGTTGGAAGGGTCACAGTCAGGGTCACAGTTAAGTGAGTCTCATCCAAAATACTCAACTTCCAGCACCTTTGTTCTGTAATCACGGTTTAAAAACAACTAGGGGGATTCTTTCCAGTCAGTCTCCAACATTCTCACCATCCTACTAAATCACCATTACAGGGCTTCCTTTCATGCCCTGAGCAAATAGAAGTCTATCTTATAAAATGTGATACCATAGCTAAATGTAGCACAGATCCCAAGCAAACGATCAGATTTGGTTTGTTATTTAATCTCACAAAAACAATCTCCTCAGCTGAGTAGTAGTTTTCCATAATTCATTTTAATGCTTTTAAGTTCCCCTTCCTGTTCTAAAAAAAAAAACCCATACATGTCTTTGGTGTACAGTATGTCAAATGATGACTGCTGAAGCCCATTATTCAATTCCAAAGAGCTACAATTTGGTATTACTGACATGCCTAAGGAAGATTTTCATGTCACATTACTCCACTTTTTCATACACCTGGCACTGTTTTTGAGCATGAAATAGTAAGTTAGTCTGTTTATGGTGCTCATTTTCATCTTTACTGCATTTTTACTCCCAAGAAATTTTTATCAGTGGGAGAATGTTCTCATTACTTCCACATCTTTTTTTAATAAAAATGCTCACCCATTTTTCTTGCAGAGTTTACATCATTAACATGGATGTTTAATGAGTCATTTTATCCTAGCCTGTTCAGAACTTGCTTAAAATTTCTGAATGTAAGTTTTCTTCATTATTTTGTCTGCTTTACAGTGAGTCAAAATTTTAAGCTCCTTTTTACCTTGGAAATAAACACTGGCTTTCAGTGAGCACTTGCTTGTATTCAATTCAACAGCAGATCAATCAAGCTCCAGTAAAGAGAGCATTTTCATGTTTGCATATTATAGACTTCTGCAGCCTGATGCGGAACGTCATTACACATAGGATTGTGGGGCCAAATTTAACTCATTACATAAGAAAGTCAATGTTACTGAAGGAGACAAAGTTGTATTTGCTACACCAGGTCATGATTTGGCCTGTTATGGACAAAGACTATCTATAAGGCAACTGTTGGTATGTATTTATCCTTAGGACTGAGCCTGGAGATCAAGTTGTTATAATTTTATTTCCTGAACACAGAAAAATTTTCTTCAATGTTAGGTATTCATGATTTTTTATTTAGTTGTTTAGAAAAAGCTACTTAAACTTGAACTCCCAAGAAGTTCTACCATCCTGCTTATACCACATTAATTTGCCCCTTTTACAAAAATTCTCAGATTAATTCTCCTGGTCTGGAGCTCTTAATTAGTTGACTTGCTGCCTCATTCTATCTCAGCTACTTGGTCAGTCTCTGCTCCTTCAAGTGAAGAAGAAAAAAATATTCTACTGACTTTCTTGAAGTAGTAGAATAAATTTAGATTACTTTTTTCCTACTCATTAATATCCATGAATGTATACATATTTGATATATTTTATTTCACAGAATCATAGAATTGTTTCGGTTGGAAGAGACCTCTAGGATCATCAAGTCCAACCGTTAACCCAGCACTAAACCATGTCACTCAGCACCATGTCTATACATCTTTTGAATACCTCCAGGGATGGTGACTCCACCACTTTCCTGGGAAGCCTGTTCCAGTGCTTTCAAATAGGTTGGAACTAGACAATAGATTTAAATATTAATGAGGAAACAGTGGAATTAAAAAATATGAGTTAACCAATGGTGCAGTCATATACAGTATCATTCACTGGGAATACTGGCTAAAAATGATTTTACTTCCAACATTTCAAATTAAATACACACAATCACAAAATCTCAGAACACGTCTGAAAAAAACACACCAGCAGTACACATGTTGCAAGAACATCACTTGAAAATACTCGCTCATTTTGAACCACCAGAGAAGGGAAAATCTTTGAAGACTCAGATCGTATTGTTGCCAGTACCACATAAATTAAACCAATTCAATTTCTATTACCCTCTGTTCCAAGCCTATTAAATCTTTACTAATAGGTCTCTGCCATGTCATACCTGTACAGTGAGAGTGTATCATAAGTTAAACGGTGGTAATGGGGGGATGGTTGGGTGGCATACTACTCTCAGACAAGGAGAGTAATTGCTACATTTTAAAATAAGAAATTAATCCTTATTGCCTCTACTATATCTGGAGGGATGATTCTCATCTACTGTGCCTTGATCAGTTTGACAGAAAAAAATCTGTTTATTGATGATAGTTAAAAAGAAATAGGAACTCACTACAAAATATGACTGCCTGAATATCTTTCTTCAAAACTGTTGCATAGCAATGAAAATGAATAAGGACATTTTCGTATCACTGCCATTTGCTCTCTTCCTTTGCTACTCTCTCACATGTTTGAAAATATAAACATAGATGTAGACTATTTGACTGTCTTAGGAGAAAGGTGATGATTCTATCACAACCTGAAAGAGATAATCTATATTAATAGGGGAGCGATTTTCTTCAGCAAAATGGATTTATTACTGGACAGAGTGAAAGCCATCCTCTTGGGAAGCTGCAATACACTGATAGATTGTATACAAACCCCTTAAATTACTTCATTACAAATTGACAACATCATTGCCAGCATATTTTGTTAAACACAGATGAACTGCACCTCTTAAATTCTTCAGCGGCAAGGCTGACATTTTTGGACAGTAAATCCTCTCATTTTTGAAAAAGAAATGATATACACTTTAGGACACATCGATCTGGAGGATGAGTCCAAGCTCATCCAGGCTTAAAAATCTGGGAAATAGCACAAGCTGACCTGAGCTGCATTAGCTTTTCTGAATTCCTCTATAGGCTCTCAAAAGAACTGGTTCAAACATAACGTGATAGGAAAGTGTTTATGACTGTCATTGGGCACCTCGGCATTGTGTGTTGATGTGGCACTGCATCATCTTGCGATGATGAACTCTGGCTCGAATAGCAGAGGCAGAACAGAAAGAAATATACTTAGAATGAACTCTTCTTACATTACCTCAACTGAAATACAGTGAGACAGAGAATCATGTGAGTAATGATGCAAGGACACAGTTTGCAATACTGGGTAAAATACGTCGTTCTGCTTAGCACGCTTTCATCTATAAATAGGTAAAATTATGATCCTCCTTGGTAATTTCAATCCTCAAACCAAGCTGGATTTTGAAAGTCTAAGAAGACAAAAGTGAGCTACTTTACGCTAAGCCACATTATGTTTTATATTGTAGTTTTAATTTCCTCAGGAATTAGAAGAGTTCATAAACAGAGCAGGGCATCTAAACAAACATTCAACTTGGTTTTTTACACGTCTATTTTAGAGCACAGTTATGACTGAGATCCTAATTGCTACTTAGGAGAGAAAGAAATGGTTAAAGGACTTGTAATTATAACTTTCTTTGTGACAATAAGCAGAAAAAAACCTTAAGATGCCCTAGTGAAGAAACAGCAACAGCCTGTTTCCGTTTCTAATAGGAATGAAGCCCACCAGAAGATGGACACAAAAGAAACGTGAAATGATCCAGCTATACTACTGCCAAACCTTTTCACAACATAAAGTAACACTACTTAGCAACATACTACCTTGCAATGCTATTCCTTCACAGACAGGAATTCATAGGCATGCCCTAGCCCTCAACAGATCTGTCATGGAGCCGCGAACTGACCTCACAGCTCTCAAACCCCACAGCTTGATCTAACCCCCTCTGCAAGAACTGGATGTTGCTCTGATAGCAAGGTACCACTTGCAAGTAGGAGCCATTCTGAGAAATGGGAATTGTTCTGGCTGTGTTTTGCTCTGTGGTGCCAAGGTTCATGTCTTATTCCTATTTCCTGAGGGACTTAAATTCAAAGTTTTAGGTAAACATACATAAGAATCTCTGACTCCTGAAGTAAACCTTTCCACTGCTCCAACATACCATACTGGTCATGAGTGTGTGAAGGATGGTGGTAAATTAGTTCTCAATTTAAAGCCAGTGAATAAAGGCAAAAAAAAAAAAATAGTGATGTTTCATCAGTAATCTGTACAGATGAGCTGATGTATTCTAAACAAAACTAGTAAAAAAATACATTAACAAAAGCACTAATTAATTACAGAAGCGATGCCTCATTTTCTACTTTCTATTTTAAAAGAAACATCAATTGGATGAAATTGGAGCATTTTTATTTTAGAGGAAGGTTCCGTTTTATATATATAAAGCTGAGCAGAAATAAACATTTTATTCAAATTTGTTAAAAGACTCTTTTATCAGGCAATTTCTCTCTCCCCAAATAAAGTTCAATACTTTATGCTGTATTTTGAAAAGAAGAATATTAAAATGATGATGTTTCTTCCAAAATATCAAGTCCAGATTTCACTCTAGTTAAGTTCTGAAGTAGAATAGCTTGTATATAACATAATTAGTGCTATGACTGGTGAGCAACTGATTTATCTGCAAAATGTACAGGGAGGATCCTCGGCAGCTAAAAGAAACTGAAACCGTTGAAATTTCTCAAATTCTTTACTAAGAACTAGTGAATAAAGGCTGAGACAGGTATTCTAAAAAGAATATCCGAGATTGTGCTGGGCCTTCTGACTCAGAGGAACAGCAAGTTGCCTGATTTCAAGTCTCCTAGTTGCTTCAGCCGTACAGTGATTCTTCTAGTTGAGTGAAAGAACAATTCCAGTATGTAACTGGACACTGCAACAAAGAATAAGCCCTCCCATCCATGACTCCCCCTAGCCTCATGCTAACAGATTCTCAGCTTCAATAAGNCCAGGCAACATCAAAGGGCTGTGCATTGTGAGAAAGAAAACTATATGATTTTTTTTTTTCATGATAATAAGGGCAAATCGAAGCCTTCAACAGGTCTGAAAAAAATACCCATTCACAATCCTGGCTTATCTGCACAGTGAAACAAATTCTGTATGTGTGTCAGCTGCTAAGAAAGCTCTGACTAATGCAGACACAAGTCTGACTTTTTCAGTTGACATTTCTACTTTTCCAGTGGATCAGAACTGTCAGGAGAGTTCCCCAGGCAGACCAGAGGATTTCAGAGGGTTATTCTGTAGCAGTCGAAGAGTTGTGGTGTAAGTGCTTTGATGGAATTAGCAATGGTGGTTTAAGAACCAGACTGAGACTATTTCCAGCACTAGCAATTAACACTTCCATAAGAGAACCAGAACAAAGGAAAGGAATCAGAAGCAAATTTACCAGAACCAGCTGCAAATTTTTCTGTAAGGGCAAAGACCAAATTCCCTTCTGCTGCTGCTTTCACAATGCTTTTAACTAACATCTGGCAGTGGGGTAGGATAGACAACTGGAGACAGACGCATTTGAAGTGTTGCAACTCAACTTGCCAAGAGGTCAGCTGCCTTCATGCCTCTTCTGAGTTTCTCACAAGTTGTGACTATGATAAACATTTTTTTCTTCAAAAAATAAAAATTACCAGAAGTGTCTTTTATCAAGTATATCAGCATTACACACTGTGAATCTGTATACTACCAAAACAGGGATTAAATAAATTTTGCTAGATAGTTGGAGAAAGTCTTTAAAGATAGCATTTGGCATGGGTTAATCGCCTCTTTCATTAAAGAAAGGAATACATACTGAGAACATCTTTCTGCCAACTGGTTAAGCAATGAGCCAATGCAATTAATTGTAAACCTTCCAGAAATTCCTCGTGGTTCAACTCAACAGAGGCAATTCTTACTTCTCAGACCCTATCCCTCATTTTCAGATAATCGTTGCATTTATTGTGTACAAAAATTTCTACCATGCTGTTAAAAGAAATGGAATGCAGCAATTCTGTGATGCTCCTTAGCAACCTTTGATAATTAAGAGATTGAATTATTCATTTATATTTTTAATATAAAATCAGTGTTTAGGTTTGTTTACCATTCCATTGCTCAAACAACAAGCAAAAGTAAAACTGGTTGATTCTAGGATAGAGTGTAACTACTCATTTTCTACTGTTTTAGTGGTTGATATTCAATCAATAACTGAGGTAAAAAGGATTTACAACTACTGTTCTGTCCCCACAATCATATGCTATATATTGCTTTGCAATTGGATTTATTTCTTCCTTTGAGTAAGGCAGATTTTAAGACTTGTCTGCACTTATTTGTATTATTTACAAGTATTATAAGTACTGTATAATACTTACTCATGATACAAACAATTTCATGTAAGCCAAATCAAGTCTGGCATATTCATTTGATATGGTTCAATTCAGACAGGTCTTTTTCTCTGTGTTAGTAAGCAACACAACCATAGGATTAAAATAGAAATGATGGAATGCATACTGAGACATAAGATAACTTCATTCAAGATGGAAAAAATGTAGATGACACATTATTTTTAGGCTGCAAAACTGACTAAAAAATCTAAAGAATATCAGAAGGGAAAATATGCCCTGTATGAAGAAAAATAAATACACATGTGCTAAGATTGTACATTGTGATTCTCACTGGCATAAACTAAACCATGACTAGATAATGTGTATGGGAAGAATGATCTAGTAAGATGGCAATGTATTTTTTCCTCTAAATGTTATTTTAGATAATGAGAAATTCTATTCTATTTTTGCTTTTCAGACACCATGATAGAAATTCACACCTGTCTTTTCCTGTCACAAAAATTCTCTATTAGAGTTTATGTATTAAAGTTTCATCTTAACTTTTTTAAAAATATCACATGCTTTATTTTCCTTTCCACCCTTGTAATTGAGATTCTTTATGTAGCATTCAGAAAATGTATTAATATTGGAAAATGAATATATAGTTAACACTAATTATCAGGTACTCCAGATTAGCTTTTACAGGTGTGGCTTTATAATTATTTATTTTAACATCTATTAACACACCTTGGACTCTTGCTGTGCTACTGGTTTGGTTTTTTGGTTGTTTTCTCCTCCATTTGCACAATTGTCTTTTGGTTCTTGTTTTTCCTCAAGCTCCTTTTACCCAGAGTACATACCTCTGAAAGTAATCTCATTCAGGTTGATTCTGTTCAATTTAAAGTTATTTTCTTTGGCTCACAGCAGAACATCACACAGTCTCTCACCGAGTTATTGAGGATTTTCACCCTGTATCAGCAGCTCATCAGCAATTACTTTTCTGCACACAGATCCTTAAAGATCCAGGACATGATGATTTGTTACACTTTCTGTGCTGAAACAGTCATGAAGGGAAGCTCCTTAAACAAGTTTCTACCAGAAAGAGAGTGGAGAGATGAGCACTTCTAATCATGGCAGATCCTTCACTTCCACCTCACAAATTGAAAATAGTAATATTTTTTTGGTCCAGTACCCTATTAAAGAGTATATTTACTGCCTGCCTTAAAATATTTGGATATATTAAAGCCCTCGACTTGCCTGACCTTAATGCTGCAAACCTCCTACAAAATAATCATCTAGCTTTTAGATTGGTTTCATAGCATCTGATATTAAATCTGGTAAAATTTGTCTTCGTTTCCCACTGCCAAAGGAAATGTAAAAAAAAGTATTCTAGTTTTGGTGATATAGTGGGATTTACATTCACAATGTAAAGTGTGACTGTAATACATGAGAGGTATTAAAAATTTCAGTTGATTTTGTACGCCTCTGTTACAAATTTGTTTCAGTAGATAAATGTATTTTAATAAGTTGTTTGCTTTGGCATTTGATTGGGTTTTTTTTACAAGTATCTCCTGATCCTAAACAAAATTAGGATTTCTTATTTCACTCCTTTATATCACATGGTGGCAGTCAACAAGGGTTTGTTTTTTTTAGGGTGACTATTTAAGAAAAAATAGTATACTTCTTACTACAGTCTTTAAACATTAAGAAATCCAATCTTTTACCATTAAGTCTTCTTGTGGTATACAGAGAGGCTGACAGTGAGCTTTTAGTAGTATCTTCTCCATTTTTAGGCTTAAGAAGAGCAAATCCATGCTACCGGTGAACAAAAAGACCCATGCCATCTTCACCCTTGCTAAGCATGAAAGTGGAAATCAAGAAAAGCATACTGCAGAGACATTCATGCTCACTGTATGCCTGCCAGTTAGCTCTAACTCAGAGAGAGTTTATGTCCCCATCCAAGAAACTCTTAAACCCTTCTAATACAACATTGTGGGGACCTGCCATCTCGGATCACAAGTTGCTTCATATTTCACTGAGCAATGTGGAAAAGCTCACACAGTCTGGCAACCTTCCATCTTCTGAGTAGCCGTAATTTCAAAATGCAGAAGGCCAAAGTCCACAGGTCCAACTATGTTATCAAAACTGCTTCTGGGATGGGTTTGGAATCCGGTTGTCTCAGGTCTAGTTAATCCAGACTGTGAATTCTGCATCATGCTAGTAGAAGAAGCTTTTCCTATTCCTTTACTATTTTCCTACATAGTAGTCTCTGTCCTTCAGTCATATCCTCTGGAGTTGTTTTCATTCAGTTGGGTAATTCTCTAAAAATATGTTGTTGAATCACTCTTCTGAACTACATTTCTCCTCGACCTGCTGTGTTTTTATTTCTCCAGCATTTACTGAATGATAGTTAATCTTCAAGTTAACCCTTCTAAAAACAGCTGGAATGGCAGTGACTGTACCACCTGCTGTTAGTTTAGGGCTGCTGTGATTGCATTGCATACAATTCCAATTTCTGTTTCAAAGTCAGCTTTTGATTGATTCTTTCCAGTATCACTAGCCACTGTGTTGCAGAGCCTTATATTTAAAATGTGTTAAGCTATATCCATGTTCATAAACCATGCTAAAAAGGTTCTTCTTTTCAGATGACCTAATTTGCTTGGAGAAATTTTGTGGAATTTTGACAGACCTGCCAGCAACATCACAGCTAGCTTGAATGTTAGGTCAAATATCTCTTAACAGCACTGTGCCATGCAGATATTGTCATCTTTTCAGGGGTTTATGCTTATATTTTTATGCTTTTATCCCAAAGCATTGTCTTTTTCATAATCTGGTATGCCATGTCTAAATACGTGCACTTCAACTTTTTCCACTGCTGCTGTTTTTCTTTTAGAACCTTAATTTTCACCAGCCCTGAAAATACCAGCTATTTTTTGCCAAGTTAGTTCTTACTGTTCTCCAAAGTTATGCTTGGAATAACCATCAGTTATATAACAATTCTTTCAAGTTCTGGTCCATTTGGAAATTCTCTTATCCTTATGACTCTATTGCAATGAGTATGCCTTGATAGAACAATCAGTATTCCTTGCCTGTCACTTAGTTCCTTAAAAACCAAACAAACCTGCACTTTCCCTAAGGAACACTGTTCACTATGTTCCAGATTAAAACCAAAATATCTTTTTCTGCATACCTTCACATTCCTTATGTTGAGCTCTACTACTCCTGGATCTACCGCCTATCATCATGAGCATATTCCCTGACTTGCCCTTTTCTACACTCAACTTGTTCCTCGTTATCATTTTCTCTAAGAGATGTCTGAAAGAAAACATGGATTCTGAATTTAATTCAGTAGGTCCATTTGCTTCAGAAAACCTATTAAGTTTTTTTCATCTACGCAAATAACTAGTGCATAGAGGCCATATGAAATTTCTCTTTTCACCTTTTTTTTTTTGAACTTCACCTCCACCCACCAACCCCCTAAAGATTTCTCACTACTTAATATGATTCTTAGCCATTTAAAAAAAAATAGCTACCAGCCCAAGTGTCATGGAACTCCATAATAGAGTAATCTTAGCAGTGTCATCACAACTACTGCTTCGCTTCTTCATATTCCAATGTATCAGCTTCATTCTCCATTTAGCTTGAGTGCTGGCAAACTTAATTTCTGCACGTACCCACACTTCAGCACAATATAATGCAAACTCCTACACTTTCTAACAATATGCTCATTTACTCCCTTAATACAAGTAAGAAATGAAAAATAAATGCTGTAAGTGGGAGTAGTGCTACTAATTTATTGCAATGAAATAATATTCTAATGCATTGTAATACATTTTTAAATTTAGTTTTCACATTCATACAGACAATAACTGTCAAGATATATTAAGAGTCCTGTTCTCTTTCATCACACTATCTTTTTTAAGACGCATGAACACAAGCATTCTGTCTTTCTTTTTGAAACCTTGGTTTTTAAGGATCAAGTGAGGCAATTCCTGATCTCAAAAGCTCTAAGACAACTTTTTTTCCTCCAAGCACTAAGGAACTACTAACATAAATAATTTAAGCTCATTTCCCATCCATGGCTCAGAGGTATGATGTACTGAGTCTGGTTGGGATGATACTGATTTTTTTCATAGCAGCCTGTATGGTACTGCGGCTTTAATTAATGACAGAAAAACTGTGGAGCATACACCAGTGTGTTGGCTGTTGCTGAGCAGCGCTTGCACAGTGTCAAGGCCTTCCCTGTTTCTCATTCTGCACCCCCATCAAGTAGGCTGGATGCATCCACGAGGCTGGGAGGGTACACATTTGGGACAGTTGATCCCAAGTGACCAAAGCTGCTGCATTGAGTACTGCGTTCAGTTTTGGTCTCCACTATATAAAAAAGAAGTGAACAGGCTGGAGAGCATCTAGAGAAGGGCCACAAGAATGATCAGAAGACTGCAAGAACTGTCATATGAAGAAAGGCTGAGAAACTGAGTTTGTTCAGCCTTGAGAAGGCTTAGGGGAGACATTATTACCATGTACTGGTACATAAAATGTGGCTACCAAGAAGATGGAGACTCCCTTTTGACAAGGAGTCACATGGAAAAGACAAGTACAAGTTACTCTTGGGGAAATTCTGACTGGACTCCAGAAAATTTTTCACCATGAGAACAATTGGACATTGGAATAATCTTCCAAGGGAAGTGGTGGATTCCCCTACACTGGACAGTTTTAAGATTCAGGTTGACAGGGTGCTGGGCCATCTCATTTAAACTCTCCCTCTCTATATATGTACACATGTAGTTTACCTTAAAATGTCCCTTCCAGCCTGCTATTCTATGATTCTATAAAGGGATATTCCATACCATATGGTGCTGTGCTCAGCAATAAAACTTGGGAGTTGTTTTCCCCAAGTTGGGATTGCTTGGCTGGGCAGCAGTTTGCTGGTGGCAGCAGGTTAATGACTGCCTTTCCATCACTTTTCTTCTTTTTTTTTTTTTTTTTTTTTCTTCTTCTATTTCCTTAAATTATTAAACTGTCTTAACCTTGATCCATGAGTTTTTCTTGGGTTTGTCCTTCTGATTTTCTTCCCCACTCCACTGCAGGGGAGTGGGTGAGTGTAAGAACCCATTATTAAGAAACAAAATTGTAGCCAAAATACTTAACCCAGGTTATCTATCCCTATATATCACACCATGGGGCTCAAGGAAAGATAAGAGTTGTCCAGACACCTACTGATAGTCATGTAATGTAACTGAAACCAACAGATCAGACTGACATAAAATATTAAACTTAACTACAGATCTTGGAAGAACTACTGTAAAAGATTTTCATGGAAAGCTCTTTGTGAAAACAAGTTTTCTATCTCCTATGGTTTTTTCCTTAAGTGTTAGAAACCTCTAAAATGTTATGAGGCATTTACAACCTATTGTTAGGGAGAGAAAAAGGAAAGAAAATCCCGTCCCTCTATGTACCTTCCCTCCAACTTTTCCATCTGTAAAGTCATACTTTAATATTTTTAATCTGTATAGCTTTCCTGCATTTTTCCCATTGTTTTTCATGCTACCTCATAGGTTTACTACAAGGTATGATCTCATTGAAAGGGTCTATTAAACTCTAAGTAACAGTGAATCTCCAATTTAAATGTGTACCTTAGAATGGAGTTAAGCTTGGTCATCATCCACTGTCTGATACCATCTCCCCTCAATTACGTAACAGGAAGGAGAGAGTGTGAAGGTGGACACATTAAGTCCATTCATCATTGTTTCTCAGTTTCACAATACTTAAATGCTATATGCTCGCAGTCCTCCCAGCATGTCTGCATCACTGTCTGCATAATTAATCAAGAGAATGTACTTCCTAATTTCCTTTCTATTGCACAAAGAAACATTATTTTCCTTGTTTCTCTGACTTTCATTCTGTACAACCCTATTCCTTCTGAGGACTGTCTGCATGAATACCTACATGTTAAATTCAACTGCTTACTAGAATCATTAAGTGTTCTACAAGAATGAAGTTTACCCTTTCCCCCCAGTCAGAAATATTCCCAAATGACTTTTGTAACTCACAAGCACCTTTGCTTGTTTATGTAGTTTAGAAACTGAGGCTCAATCCCCACAGAATGGTGTAAAATGGATTTATACCTAAATTCAGTACACAGAGTCTGGCTTCCACAAGACAAGTCAAAGGGTAAAGACAGACAATTAGGAAAGAGTTGTAGGGCTGTAACACCAAAGACACAGGATTTTTGTGTCTGAAAGCGCCAGCCTTTTGTATGGCAGTTCTATCACCATGTAGTTTTCACAGCAATACAGTAAAAATTAAAGTTCTCTGCACTAATGAAATCTCCTAAACTGACATACATGATACTAATTGAAATCACATGCCTTGTGCACTGTTAATTTCAGAGTCTCCTTCTAAAGATCTTTATACTATGAAAGAAAATGGTTTGAGCTGTTTTCATGGAGTTGCTAGTAGAGCTATGTATGCCAAAAGGCACAAAGTTTTGATGAGAGACATGTCCTGTCTTTAAACTCACCTGCATGTTCTAACATAATAGTGCTACCCCTAGAGAGGGAACAAATGCACAACATTATGGGAAGCTGCTACACCCAAACATGTTTCCACGTGCTCACCTGAGACATCACATCTATCAGGGAAGCTCTTGGGAGCTTTGCAAGTACAGTACCCTCTCGTAACATTTGCCTTGTGCATCAGTATCTTTGAAAGCTTTCAATACGATAGGGGGTTACATAAATGCCAAGTACTCTTACATGAAAAAAATCAAAGGTCATCATTCTGCTGCTGAGAGATGAATAATCCTGAGGTCAGAATATGCTTTCTAATTTTTAGTAAGACAGGAAAGTGCTACTACTTGATGAAAGCACAAGGGACACGCAACCATCTATGATTAGCATCAGGCAGGTGTCTCATGAAAAACTGGCATGCCAGTTTGTGGCAAGTTTATCATGATTGTTGTCAACACAGAACTTGTTTTAATATCAACAGACCTTCAAATTTCTCCATTAAACTGAAGAACAGATATTCTACACTTTCACTTACCTGACAGAACAAAACTGTTACATATGTATACACCAAGTACTGTTTCTCTTCCTTCTTGTCTGACTGTATGGTTTTATATTGATGACATTAAACACCTTTAACATCAATAGCCATCGTTCAGTTGTACACAACTCAATATCCTCCTCCATATGTATCTACATTCCATACCAAAAGCGAATATAAGAAGATGGATGCTGTACAAAGCTGAATCAATGTTTTTTTCAGTCTTCTCCTTATCAACTCTACCTCTGTGTTTCCATGCTACACCCTTTTTGTTATATCTGTGCATTCATATTTATATCTCTCTATGTTTATTGCCCACTCGAAATCCTTAAGAAGTACCACCAGTGAAGATAAAGTTACCTATATTAATTTAAAATCATATCTGCCAGTCCTACATTATTGCATGCTGTGCTTCTTCTGAAGGCAGCTATATATAATTATAGGTACTTGCGTGCATAAAGTGATAGGGAGGTTTGTTTGGCAATTATTCATTTTAATTGAAAACTGTGTAGAGAAAAACTCATTTCATGTACAAAATGAAATCTGCATTTGTTTCCAAAGAATATGAACTTGCTCAGGGTGAGCTGTGAATTAATATTTTCCAGGAAGACACAATCTTTAAAATTCTGACTGGGATGTGGGAAATTGAGGGGTGTTTTGGAAAGGGCATTAAACTTATTAAACTTTAGGACGATTTATCCATTTGTGCAACTAGACTATCTATTACTGTCAGGTAAAGATTTTATGCTTCAAATGAAAAAAAAAAAGAGTTAAACATCAAATTGATACATAATGTCCTTGAAGTTACAAGGTAGCGAAACAAGCTAAAAAAAAGAAGTACCAGAAAGTACAAGGGAGAGACAGCATGCTGAAGGAGACGGGTCATCAAGGAGAACAAATCCAGTAGATAAAACATTGGTATTTTCATGTACTTTAGCTACTGTGTGCTTTGTGCTAACAAAGTTAGTTTCAGCGTTAATGTATTTTACGGTGTCAAAATAAGAGTTGGAGGGAAGCAACCATTTTAGTTTGCTTAGCTGTTAAACTATAACTTATTTTCCTATAGGAAAACAGGATTTCTTACATCCTCCAATTCCCATCATCACAATGAGTCAAACACATTTTTGACCTAAATTTACAACAAAAACCAAAACAACTATTAAAAGTGCTAAGGACCCAAAACCAGCCTCTGAACTGTGGTTTCATATTCACTAAATTTATAGCATTGCCCTTTCTAAACCAAAACTCTACTCATTTTCTAACTATATCATTTTAAGTCTGCATAGGCTAGGTACCAAAACTGTCTCAAATTAAAAATAGTCCTTGTCTCCTTCATAAACATTAAATAAATGATAAATTGCTGAGAGAGTGGAGTAAGAACTGATTTCTACCAGCCACACAATTCTCATAGCTGAGCAAAATCTGTACTTAAAAGATGTGGCCATGGCAGTATGAGAGAAGAACCAGAAGAATAGTTTTAACAGTGTAGCTTTGATATTAGTGTATTTGGCTTATTACATTTGCTCATACTTATCTAGAGTATCTAAAAGAAAACAAAACCAACAACAACAACAAAAAAAACCCAACAACTGAAATTAAAAAAAAAATAAAAAAATTTCTCCTAACGTCAATGTTAATGACCTGAAGACATTCAAGTTCAGGCTTGATGAGTCTCTGAGAAACCTCATCTAGCTGAGGGTATCTCTGCTTACTGCAGAGGGGTTGGACTAACTGACCTCTGGAGGTCCCTTCCAACCCAGGCCATTCTATGATTCTGTGATTATATCACAAATCTGAAGAAAGCAAAATTATATGAACATACTTTTCACAATATTTGTCATCCATTTTTAATAAACTGGAGACTAATAATAAACCCCTTGTCAAAAGACAAAGGGACTGGAAAATAGATATTCCCTCCATGTGACCAAATGACTCTTTCTTCCTGGCCCACGGCAAGTTCTGTTTTGGTCAGAAAATTTTTTTGCAAGACAGGGGAACGAATTTGCTTAAGAAAGAAGTGTGAACATGAAAGGAGTCCTATCAAGGACAATCTAGAGGTGGAGGGCTGTTCACTGCATGGACAACTTGCTCTATTTTTGGCATGCGTTACGTAAAATGCTGACAGTTGTAAACTTTTTCATCTTCTGCTGCAGTTCAGACCCCATTTTGATACCTGCCTGCCTTTATTTTACTACTTGATTCTCTCAAATATTAAAATATAGAGCAATGTTTCCTGATTTTTTTTTATGCTTCCAGAAATAAAAGAAATATACTGTCATTCCTATGTGTGTCATTCTTATGAGTATATATATATAAAACAACTCAGTTATAGCAAGTAAAGTTATAGCAAGTAATGTTATAGACATACAAATTTGATTTAGCTCTCAGTATGGTATGTCTGATGGATATAAAGGCTCCTGGTGGTACTCATCTTCTAAAACTGTTTCCTACACAGTGCTTAACCCTACAGCATTGTGTATCCTACACCTATTCAAAAGTTTTCAGCAATCTTCAGAGTTTGAGTAACATAGCTATTTATGTTTACAGCAATTTTCACAGTGTCGAAGGGAAAAGTAAGATCTGAAAGTTACTTTTGGCTATCATTAAGAAATTGGTCTGAAATGACTCTGCCTGAGGCACTGCTCTCAATAAATTAAGTGTAAAGACTGGATCTGTGTAGTCAGACTGTATGCCTGGTTGGGAGAAGGAGGAAAGTAAAAAGAAAAAGAGAAAACCTTTTTAGTTGCATCTTCCATCAAGATATCAGAGCTATAAATATGTCCCTCCATTTTGGCTCAATAATGCAAGCACTGAAAGCCTTTAACAGAAATCTCTTTCTTACTTATAAGAACACATACATATACACAGAAAAAAAAATGCCAATGAAAGCTGTAACTTCATTTTCAGAAATGGCAGAATGTTTTCTATGTAGTATTCGGATGCACTGCTCAAGTCTGGAAATACCATGCAGAATGCAAAGCTTTGCCAGTGTAAGAAAGACTAAGTATCTCTAATTTAACCACCTAAAGTTTTTCTTGATCTCATCAAGACATTTTCCTATCTCATAGATGCACAGTGATCCCTCTATAAAATGAATCATCAAGTATTCCTTGAAGTCTTGGGGCAAGCTTGAAGACCAGTAAAGAGTGTGATCCTTTAAATTTACACACTTCAGCTCCCCAAGTTTCCTGTGGGGAATATAAATTGCTTCTAAGTACTTACCATGCTGCACACCATTCAAATCCTGTTACCTCAATTCATTATATTAAAAAGTAATACAAATTTCAACTAGTCATTCTAAAAGTACAGATTTAGCTAAAGTACACAGAAAATTCAATTCATACAAAAATGGCTACAAAGTTCAAATTAATCTATTTGCAGCCCTCCCATATCTTCCCAGCATCCTTTAAAATGTCACTTATTTTATAAAAGATATAGATTTTGGGAGTATTGATGTGCTCTGTCAACATACAAGTCTTCTCTGCTTTTAGTTCTGCAGATATTATTTACCCATCCGAAATCACTAATGATTACAGCTAAAATAAAAGGGTCCAATATGAGTAAAGGTTACAGGACTAGACTTACAGCTCAAAAGTTTGCACCTCATAAACCTCTCATCTTCAATCCTGCATTCAAAAGGTACTTAAGATTTCAAAGAAATTGCAAATCAAATGATTACACGCTACAGGAAATTAGATAAAAGAGAAAGGAACCACTTCAACACCATCAAGAGAATCTATTCAGCTATTATATTAATAGCAAAAAACCATATTTTGATTGCAGCTTCTGCAGGTATAAAATGACAGGTTTTAGACTCTACTTTTATTGAAGTGCATAGATCCATAAAGCATTTTCAGTTCTACAAGGTGTTTTAAAGTTTTGTAATCATTCAGCAAAGCATTTGGACAGCACTTCTTTAATTTTAAGCAGAGGAATAACTGCACTTGTTAAAATATGTTCTAGAGTTTGTAGCACCATTCAGAATAAATTCAGGGTAGAATTAAGCATAAAATACTGTTGAACTTCTGTACCACTGAAAACAGCACCAAAGCTTTTGCAGCCAAGTCATGAAGTTATTCCTCATAAATTTAGTCTTAATTTCTTTATGGAATCTAACATAATTTTAACGTTAACATTCTATTATGTAAAACTTAATGCCTTTTTATTTCAGGTTAAGACAAACATCTTAGAAATATCTCCTACTGCAGTGATAATGCCCTTTGGGCATTTTCCTGTGTTTTTTCCCCTTTAATTTAACTGAACTTAAATATGTGCATGGTATAATTGGAAAAATCAGGGCACTAAGCTCAAGCCTACCCCAGCAACTGCCTATTGCAGTAACAACCAAACTGCAGCCCACTGAAAGCAAATAATGGGATTATATACACATATACATATACATAATACATAAATGCTCTTCCAAAATAATTTGCAACAATGTTCTCCAAATTGACTTGCAACAAGCATTTAAAAAATCATTCTTTTCCTTCAAAAATAAAATACAATCTTACATGCAAGACAATACTTCAATGAAACCCTCATTAATTATTGTAATTATTATTTAATAATTATATCTGAAAATATATTCCTAGCAAATATTTTCACATTAAAATATTAAAGGGAAATGGTTTAAAATATTTGTTTCTAATAGAAAACCGATGCAGAACTATGAGTTCCGGAGACGATTTACCTTTCTTGTCATCGAAGTACAGTGTCTGTTGAGCTGGATTTGACCACTGGAGGGAGGTGTTATCATTTTGATCGACCCTGCAGGTCAAATTTGCTGTTCCCCCTTCAACAACCGTGACGTTCTGTGTAAGTGGAAATTGCCCTTGGCTGCCTGAGGAGGGAGGGGAGAAATGGAGAAGGAAAGAGAGTAAGAGAAAAAAGTAAGAAAGGATTTAAACTGTAAAACGTAATTTATTGCAGCAGCTTCCCACAGATGACAGAACATGAATTCATTGTGATCTAGNCATGTACTGCTGCCCAAAAAGAAAAAAAAAAAAAAAAAGGTAGTATAATAAATTGACCAAAAAAAAATCTTAAGACATGTGTATAAGTAATATATTATTTGTATCTGAGAAACAGCTAGATCCATTAAGAAGATGGGATTTCCACCCCTTTTTTCCCCTGCTATAATTAATACTAAAATGTTCAGAAATCCTCTGAAATTTTATCTCCTCAGACATAACCATACACCCAGGATATACCTCCACATAAGGCTCACGGGCTACATATCTACATAGATGTCTCAGTACAGATAATATAGTTAAATGGCTGTTAAAAAAAAAAAAATTAAAAAATCACTTAATGTGTAATGTAGAAATATGCATAGGGTTTTCAAAACAGAGGCACAGGGAAGCCTTGACTCCCTGTTTCTTTTTCTGCTTTTGGAAGAACTCTCTGGACAATGTTTTTCCTGCTAGGTTTATAAAGCTGTTGGAGATCAAATGTACTGTGAATTGATGCATCTTCTGTTGAGGGAATAGAACCTGGTCTCATGAAAATGGAAGTGATGATGTAGTAGGTCTCTTTCACAACTGTGATTCTATCCCAGAGCATTATGAATCACATTAAGTGCTTGCTGAAAAGTCACTGGGAAGATTTCCAAATACCGCTACACAATACAAGAGCAGTATCATCCAGGTTCGTGAATTGCAAGCATTTTCAATGCCATAGTTAGACTAAAGTGTTTATGTATTGTGAGAATAACACAAGCCTTGCCAAAGAGCACAACACACCCTGACAAACAGCATCTCAATGTGGGAGCACAGTAAACACATGGAAAAAAAATTTAACTTGGGTGGGGAAAGAAAAGTTCTTAAGGAATATGCAAGACATAGTATTATCTGGGAGATACATTCATTTACTCAAGGATACAATGCAAAAGAAAGACAATCCAATATTCTAAATCAAATACATGCTTCTTTCTTCTCCTCCTTTTACACAGGTTCTATTGATACAAGCAGCACTCAAGGGCAGGTAGAGCTGCTAGCATAATAAGTATAATGCCAAGACTGACACTCAAGTGAAATGTGTCAGAAGTGAAAAATCTCTCTATAGTCCTACAGGGGTGAACAAGCTCACAGTCATCTATTAAATACATCGAGGAAATTATATATACAATATCCACTAATTACATCCATAGAGAATTACAAATCCAACATAAATCCTTCAGAAAAACATCCTATTTTAGTGACTGTCATGAGAGTTGTTCCCAGTTACACTGAACTGAGGCATGCCTTCTATAGGGAAGGCATGGTAATACACAAGTCAGTTATCTCATACAGTTTTTCAGATGACCAGAGTAAGGAATTACTAAATAAAAGATTAATAACTGAACTTCTGTTCGACCTACAAAATTGCTAACAATGTAATTCTAGACAGGTCTTGATAGCTGTCCACTTCCCTATATAAAATTATTTTGTTCGCCTTAGGCTTGGTACATAAGCATCCATGACACTGAAACCATTAGTATAGGTAGTCTAACACTCTCCACTGCCTTGGTTTAAAACAAATAAATAAATAAATAGTGGAGTTTCATCAGAATGCAAATCTGAATAACAGGTATGATTTTTGTATAAATATCAACTTCCTGCAGATGTCTAAAGATCAAGATTTGCTATGTATTGATATTTACTATAAGAGGGTATTTACTATCGGCAGGATAATAGATACAGTAAATAAAAAATAAGGAATATTGAAAGTACCATGGCTAATTTAAATGCTGCAAACAATAAATGCCAAAATTCTCATGACATCCCCTGTATCTGACACTTCATTAATCAAACCCTGCTTCTTGAAAACCACACGTTGAGAAATACTTGATGAGTGAAAAATCATAAACAAGGACGAAAAAAAAAGAAGAAAACAGAAAAGATTTGTCATTCACTTCCATTTCTCCTCTTTCAATTCCAATGTGTCAAGGAACCTCAAGATATTGCATAAATTGCTTATCGCCTAAATTAGAATTTTAAAAATCCAGAAAAATGCACACAGCCTGTTATTACTTCCACTAAATTACAGGCATCTTACCAAAGAAATAACCTTCCAAAGTGTGAGTTCTGTATAAGAGACTGTGTGGGATAAAATATTTTTTGCATTAAACAGAACCTAGTGCCAGAGATTAGCACAGTGAAATCAGCCATTTACATTAAAGCATAGGAATGGAAGGTTCTTTAATAAAGAACTGCTGTAACGATTTAGGACCCTATTAGCATGATTTGGGAGATGTCCCCAGAATCACTTTATATTCCCTTTTTGATATTATAGCTCTTATCATGAAGGTGACAGTGTATATGCAATCTACCATTTGCTAATGATTGTCAAGTCACAAACTTGTTTGACCAGAAGGGTGGTTAGTAGGTAAACTTCTCTGATCAACCATTCAAATGGACACTGTAGATACCATGATATGAAAGAATTCATAACTTCTTTCTTTCCTCTGTCCACTCTACTGCATGCTGATATTTTAGAAGCAAGAATTCATCTAGCATATAAAAGTGAGAACAAAGCATTTGACCTATCCCTTGCCAATAGAGAAGCTGTGTGGATCTGGGTAAGATGCATGTAGCTTCATAGGAAGCTTGGAGTAGAGAGAGAGGTAAAGTGAGCCATTAAATTGAGAAACTAGCCAAAGCGGAAAGAAGGAAGCCTGTACAGAAAAATGGACAAAGCAAGACACAGCATTGTAAGTGTCAAAGAAGCCATTTTATGCCACTGAAGATTATATCTGATTCCTGAAGGTACTGAGAGTATTTTGTGTGAGATGCCTCATTTCTGTCAAATAGGTAAGTAGCATTTGTCCAGGAAGCATACTAGCAAAGCTACCAGTCCATGCAGGCACTCAATGGGATGAAGAACCCAGGCCATCAGTGACACAGACATGGTGTTCTCAGCCACTTTTAGGTACCACCACTGAGTGGTGGAGGCAGTAGGCTTCTGCTGTTGTGCAGTGACCCATGGCTGGAGGCCACTGAATGGAATAAGACTATTCACTGAGGGACTTGCTTTGGAAAAACCCTTATGTCTGGGATAACTTAATCCTATTGGAAAAAAAAAAAATACTCATAGGAATGAGTACACTGGTTCTGATATATGTGAATAGTCCTGTTAAATCAAGAATGCCTGGTGATGAACCTTCAGTAAGAAGACAAGCCTAAAGGCCCTGACAAACTGAAGCCAGGATGTTATAAGAAATAAAAGTTTTCATCATCCTTTCAGCAACTGGATACTACTGCTGTGGTTCTCTAGTATGGATGGTTCTTAATACAATTAATAAACTCCCATTTCTTAATGGATACCTTCGGTAACTTATTTCAGAGAAAAAGTCACCATTTTTAAAACAAGAAAACAGGATTTTACTCCTAGTCTGAATTAATCTCACTGAACACCTAGCATCCACTGGCTCTTGTTACATCTTTTTCACTGCTCTGAAGAGCCCTCTATTATCAAATTTCTCTTTCTTTTGTAGGCACTTAGAGACTGTGATCATATCACCCATTACCCTTCTCTTTGATAATCTAAATAAATTGAGCTCCTAAGTCTTTATGAAGAAATTGTATTTTTCTAATCCTTTAATTAGACTGTGGCCTTTCTCTGTGCCCTCTTAAATATATCATCTTTTCTGAATGTGGATCCTAGACCTGGAGAGCCCACTGTAGCAGTCAAAGGAGGAAAAGATGCAGAAGTGATGCCACTTCTCTGCCAGCACTTCATATTCTTGTTTACACATTTCAGTGAGTCCCCTTGGCCACAGGTGCAGATGGGCATCCAAGTTGGACTGATGGTCTACCATGTGTGGCAAAAAGAGACTGGACTGCAAGGTTTAAGCAAATATTTATTTGAACTCACAGGTTTAACTGTAAGGCCCAGGCAAATCATCTGTTTGAAGTGTAATATGCTACTAATGCAGGTTTTTATGGATACAGTGGAAGAATGAACTGTTACAACTTAAAAGCAAGAACACATTGTAACAAATTAGAAAGCGTACTAAGTATTATCCATGTGTTAGTTAATTACCCATGTTCGCAAACTTACAGAATGCTAAATATTCACTTACCACTCCAGGTAAGGGTTGTCAATCTTAGAAAATTCACCTTGGCCAATACCCTGACCAAGGGGAAAGGGTCTCCATAAAGGCGAGCATTGGAGCTGCAACTTCCAAAATGTAAGCTAAACCTTAGCACTTTTATCCCCTGGTTTACAGGACTAATTATACAGTTTGAATACACAGGGTTGTGGTTGAAACCCCCCTGGGTGGTTGTGACAAAACTAGCCCAACTGGATTATGCCCTCTGGATAAATAAAAGTTGTCACCTGAAAGCACCACTCAAGCCCTCCAGGGTCTCCTTATCTTAAGTTCTCAGGAAGACAAGTAGCAGTTTGAATTGACATACCATTTGTTGAGGAGGAACTGCAAGCTCAGGTTTCGGGTTTTTTTTGTGTAGTGCACTATTGCCCTGTTTGGCCTGAGGCTTATGGACAACTCAAGGCTGAACCATCTACACAGCTCTCCATATGTCATCTCTGCATAGACAGGGACATAGGCAAATCAAGGCTGAGTCACCTGCACACACACTCCCCTAGTCCCGAATTGCCAGCATGCACCAGGTAATACTGAAACTTGCTTATGAATTATGAGCCAGAAAATCCATGCACCATGACACTGGTGGATTTTCCCAGATATGTCTCCAAAAACAACCTCACATTCTACTTCTCCTCTTACATGTATGTTTCTATATTTCAGAGCACTGAAACCTATCTTTCTCTGAGTCCAGTGACCTTTGTTCTTCATGATTTCATATGTCCACAGTCTTTGTAGCATCTGCAAACACTGGTGGCAATATTGTTTCCCCCACAGTTCTTTCTAAAAACTAACTCTGAAAAACATCTGCAAGGTACAGTACCCACTGCTTTTGCCTATGCAGGCAAATGCACAGAAACGTGACTGTTTGATGATGAGATCTTATTTATCATTACACTTTCACCAAGTTTTTTCCAAACAGTTCTAATCTGCTTAATGCTTGTAAGATTGGCTTTGACTAATTTTTGGTTATTGCTCAAGATGTCATGCTATTTCAAGCCTAAGGTCTTACTGCATTCAAAATTTTAAAGACTATATAATTTTCCAGACAAATGTGTAACTTAAGAAGTCACAAAAATACTAAATTTGTCACATATTCATTTATAAATGTATTCAAAAAACACAGTGAAAATGAAATTAATGATGCCTGATTTTAAACCAGACCATAATAAAACTTTATTTTAAGGCAGAAAATTTAGCTACAAACTAATATCTATATTTCCTTTAAGGGTAGTGATGTCATTCAAACATAATCCCATTACACTAAGTGAATTCTCATATTTCAAAATCTGAGATTTTGCAAATACTTGAAAGAACATTCTTAAATCTACCATTGGCTTCTGACATGACCTCAGGCAATCCACTTAATCAATGCTTTGCTAACCAATCTATGTTAAAAAAAAAGATGCTTCTTGTTCATCTTGTAAATACATCTAGATTTTAAAAGATTTTTTTTTAATATACATTTCCACTTTTTCTAATCTGACTTCAGCACATGCCGCTGCTGAGATGGGACAGACAGAAATGTATTTATCAGGAATGGAGGCTCAGAATGGTGGTAAAACAAAGGCTTTCATTTGAGTTTGTGGATGAAAAAATTTATTTACTTCATTGCTACTCATCCAGCTTGCTTGCTTGCTTCACAAGAAATAGTGAATACACTTCTACCCTCCACCAGCATGTCAGGTCAATCAGAAATATATGTATATTCACTGGAGAATACACAATCACATTCTGTTCCATGTTCAAACCTTGAGGCAAGCCAAAACAATCTTTCTGTTCGTCTGGAGTAACTAACAAAGAAAGACGGAGAAACAAACACATGAAAGTACTGATGGCCCACATTACAATTCCCTTGTATATGAAGAGGAAGCAAAAGTTTCACTGGAAAACACTACAAGTTTACACAACGATAAGCAATGAAGGTACTGTAGTAAAAAGGCAGCATCTAGATACCACTGCCACCATCCTCTATGCTCATTTTCGGAAGCTTTGTTAGAAAAATTATTTCAACTGTTTTGACTAGATGGAGCTATAGTTAAGTATATTCTATCATGGATTGTTTTTGCAATGCTTTGTGGAGGACCAATACTGCTTTCCAGTAGAACTGACAGATTCATAACTCATTAGCCACAAGCTGTATTCAGTCAAGGAAAGGTTTTTTCTTTTTTTTTTTTTTTTTTTCACCCAGAAATCATGTCTCCACAGTTTTTACAGATTTTTATTGCAGTCAGCAGCAAGACAATGCAGAATAATTATCATCACTTGGTCCAGTTTGGAAGCATGAATCTTGTAAGTTTACCTCATGTTTATTTGTTTACATTTAATATATTTTGTGTATTTTTTTTATTTTCATTTTTTCCAATTAAAAGGAAAGCTTTCTAATTGGTTCAACACTTTAATTTGATGCTTAGAATCATAGAATCATTATGTTATATATCCTAATCAATTTACCAGGCTAATTATAGATGTGACTTGGTAGCTATAAGCACTAAGTAAACATAATCCTCTTTTTACTTTTGTTGCTGCGGAGGTCTGTTTTTGTAGGAAACTCTGACATTGTAAACTAAGAGTTTCACAGTATCAAGCTTTGCCTAGTCATGTCAAAAGCCATAAAAAGAAATGGGTGTGGAAAGAAGGGACTTGTCCTCAAGAGAGGACTGTACAGGAGGGGACAGCAGTAAGTTAGCAATCTTTTGGCACATTGGCATTACCTTTGCCTGCAAGTTTGCCCAGCATCCCTATGAGGTAAATGAAGTTTATCAGCATATGAGAGGGAAAGAAATAGAGCCAACAGTTCTATTAATTCTCACACAGAAAGCCTATAGCAGTGATTCATCCTTTTCAGTCTTGCATAGAACTACAAAGCTATGGTCCTTTCATTTGATACCTACATCATAGTATGATGTCAGCCAAAATCAGAGCCCATAAAAAATTCAAAACTGTGTGACAGGAAATAATCAGTTTCCCAGCTTTCTCTCTTAATTTAGATATGAAATAATACTAACATCACTCCAGGAAGATGAAGTTTTATTAGCTTGTCTTTATCTAAAGAAAAATAATATTGTGAACTGCATTTCAGCAGACATAAAATTGAGGTCTGCATTACTGTGCAACTAGTGTTTCTTCTAAATTTTCAATAGGAATGAATCTACTTCTCTGTTTTTCTGCACGGATACCATATAAAAAGTCAGCATCTTTGAAATTTTGAAGGAGGAACTACAGAAAAAGTTGTTGGCCTTATTATTTTATTTAATTTCTAAGAACAGTCTTGAGAGTTTGGTAAAACGAAGTATTGACTACAGATTACAGAAGACAGTTTAACTCTTGATACATAACTGCCTGCTTTACTTTATTCTAAAAGACAAGACAACAACATATACAGGTTAGTACACAGGCTTCATACAGCATTTTTCAAGAAAGAGATATTTGCCTTAATTTAATACACAGAGAGTGTTTGGGTCAATTGGCCTTTCATAACTTGCTGTCTTAAATGACAATAATTTAGTCTTATATTTGGATAGCATATACTTTTTAGAGTTCCCCAGAGACAATGTTCTGTAAACTGCTCACTGAAGAAACATTGTTTAAAAAAGAAACAAAGGAAAAAAAGAAATAGTGTGCTCTGATAACTATTACATGCTCCAGTAACAAAACCACTTGCAGAGAAAATTTGAGTTAATAAGAGCACTGCAGAAACTTACTACAGAATTACAGAGTTTTAGAAGAGAGAGAAGAAATAACTCAGAAAATAACTGTTACCCCCAAACTGTGCATTCAAGGTCATTGTGCTTTTTAAAATGCTTAAGCAATTACTAAAATATTCCAAAGGACAAGAGCATGCTGACACAGCCACTGATTTCAGACTATAGAATTTATGTTAGACAGCAATAACAGAGAATAAGGAAGCCTTTGTTCCTTCCTTTACTTCCTGTGTTCCAGGTGTATGTTTCTACAATAGCAGGTAACTCAATATGCAGTCGATTCAGACTATATTTCACTGAAAGAGATTGCAAATATAAATTTGAGAAAATTACATATTGAAGTACAATTATTCCATAAACAGGAAAAAGTGCAAGAGACAATGAAATTTAAAAAAGTATGCGTAAACAATGTTATTTCATAGAAACCTTACATAAATTACTATTTTTTACTCTTTTCAAACTATCACCATGGTATTATTTACTTGTCAATGGGGAAGAGTATCCACTGATTTTATGTATTTATTTTGAAAGGAGAAAAAGGCATTCACCTCCACTGCTAAATTCCCAATGGAAGTTACAAACCCAAAAATAACTGCAGTGAACTTCATCTTCCCACAACTATGATAACAGACAAATGAATTTTTTGGTTCTCACAAGCACAAATATGGTTTAAAGGTTTTTTTCTCTTTTCACTTTAAAGTGCTATGCTCAATTCTTTATGCGTCAACAAACTGTAAAACCCTTTTTCTCTAAAAGCAGGAAGGTACCCTATTCTAACATAAAGAATAAGCAATTGGGTACTTTTAAGTTTTTTGAGGATCTGAGCCTCATTATCACCACACTTCCATTCCTCATCTATAAAATTAGAATAATGGTGTTTTCTTACTTCACATCAGTGCTTCAAGAAGAAAATGCACAAATATATTACTCAGAAACCAGATATTAGAGTAATGGAAGAAATATGTAAAGCTATAGTGGAGACAACTATACATACACATACAACCCTTTCAAATCTACCTCTCACTACAATGTTAGAACATACCACGTACTTTCCGCTCC
The DNA here is from genome assembly GCA_013399075.1 of Chloroceryle aenea. NCBI lineage: Eukaryota > Metazoa > Chordata > Aves > Coraciiformes > Cerylidae > Chloroceryle > Chloroceryle aenea. Next base: position 447,203 of record VWZY01008729.1, on the reverse strand, counting down.
TACAAATACAAGCATTTCATCAAACTAACTGGTACTTCTTCCAGTCAACACACCCCAAAAAAAGTAAGGCAGATCACCTCTCACAAAATTCAGTCCAGAATCTCCATTGGTTTAAGACAAGACATTCAAGTAATATTAGCCTGTCTCAAGAAAAGAGACTATCGCAGAGAATGGAGGAAAGCTCCGATCTTGCTCAACATAGGCGTTCCCCAAAAAAACATCCTACAGGTAAAACAGTAGCCAGTCAGTCTATACTGCTTGTATTTGCTATGGCAGTTCTGCATTTTAGGTCAGCACTGAGTACTTAATACAATCAGCTTTCCAGAACACTATCCTAATACTGTGATTTGGGAGCCTCAAAAATTGACGACCACACTACAGCATACAATTTGGAGGGTGCACTCTGCCTAAATACTGCTTTGTCTTCTGATTAATTTCTTACCTATACTAAATAATTAGTTTAAAAGTATAAAACATTCTGCTTTGTATACTCCTCTCTTTCACCGTGGAAAGTCTCCATAGAATAAGAGTCAGGCAAAAGGAATAATCAAGCAAAAATCAAGCAATTTCAAAAAAAGGATTCCATTCTAGTTGCAGGCACATGAGTTTGAACTGTTTACCCAAATGGCTAAATATAAAGGACAAGAAAACTTAATAATCCTGATTTTTTTCAGATGACTGTAACAAAACCAGGGTTGTCCACACCCAGCATCTCATTTGTGAGCCAGCAGTTCTGTAAGATGTGCCAAAACATTTTGACACCGATTATCAGTCTTATGCACAACAGGACAATAGAACTATATAAGCCAGGAAGACTGAGCCCTCTATTATGAATTTTAAAGTAAAGCATGCAACTATACGTGCTGTCTGACTTATATTTGGAGTTCTTAACCTATCACATGAAACACCTATCTTGCAGATGTTTAGCAGTAATATAAAATACACTGTCAGTGTAATTTGAATGCAACATATTAATACAAATGATCCATTAGCAAGTACTTACAACAGTTCTAAAATTGACTGAAATGAAATACAACCTAAAGAACAAATCTTTTCACACATTTTCCATCCTGTCTCCATGTGATTGCAAGCCACAAGTGTTTGGCACTGTGATGGCATGACCCAGCCATTTACCCTCTGAAAGCCCACTGCACTTCAGCAAGTGCAAAAAAACCCCAAAGAAACCCAAAACAACAACAAAAATCAAAAAAGAACACAGGTGTTCTCATGCACTCCATCCTGGCACAGCACAGTTCCACTCTGGAGAAATGGCCACAAGGCCTGAATATTTTGTGTGAGAGATTTTCTTTCTAGTTCTGTAGACTCAAAATATTCATAAAATGATGTACATATTTATCTGAATATAATACAAACTGTGTCTACTCTTTAAAATGCATATGATCAGCTGAATTTCTTTTTACTTAACACAAAACCAAGAATTACTTAAAATGAGATCAATGTGAGTTTGTAGATATATTTTAATACTCCTAAAAACGAATCTATTTGGTATGTAGAAAAGAAATAATGGGAAATGTGCCCTGAAGCAAAGCTTAAAGTTTGGAGCAAACCACTGATAATCTTCTTTCAAGCATGCTCCACCCAGAAGGAGTTGCACAGGTAAATAAGGGGAGTAAGGAGGAATATAAAATTATCAACCACAGTTCTGCAACAGTTATAAATAGGGGAATCTAATATTTCTCAAAAGAATAATTACTTAAAAGATGACATGGACACATAAGTTCAGGAATGTCCTGAAAATTAATTATTACAGGCTCAGAAAATCATTTTCTCTTTTTGAAATGTTGGTAATCAAGACAAGCAGATGTCTCTCCTCTAGCAACATGAACAGTTGAAATGCAAGCAGTTCAAAAATGAGAAAACTAAAGTCATACTGAGAGATGTTCACAAGACGGCAAACTCACTTGCCCAATCCTAAACTGAGGTATCAGCCTAGAGCAGGTGTTCTGAAAAATGCTGCACAGCTACTTGGACTCTAAGATTTCTGTGAAGATACAGTTTATCTAGGGTAGTATAGGCCTTGGGGTTGTAGTGTTTTGTTCAGTTCAGAGGGTTTTTTAATTTTGTTTTTAGTAGGAAGGAGGGACAGGTAGGCTGCACTATCATTTTGGTTAAGTTGATCTTCCAGAATATACTAGTATGGCTCCACTGAGAACTACGAATATTTGCATACAGAGCTTCAGTATGGACCACATCACAAACAACAGCTAAGGTACCACAACTGTAAATGAATTCTTTCCATAGACTTCCTAAATCAGATCCACAGGTTTTCACTGCAATCCTATATGCTTTGTTTTTTTCCGTGAATTGAGAATTTGTGTAAGCTCTTCAGTGTTAACAGCTGTCGCTGCCTGGTCAAACTGTGCATTGGATATTTGCAGCCACTGCTGGATTCTACACACTAAATTCATGTTACTTGTGTTACCTTACCACTGGTAGTGCCTAGCACTGTCTCAGATGAGCACCTCTCCACAGGCTGCACCTATTACCCAACCCATTCATTCAAGTCAGACATTCAGTTGATTTGCTTGCAGAACCTGTGTTGATCTCACAGATATTTCAGCAGCCTAACCATAGCTTTTCCCACAACTCCATTTAAATCTTGGCTTGAAATACGCTGGAGATACATGAAAGCATTAATAGTGGGAGAAGATATTTTGGAAAATAGTAATTTTAAGACTGACTTAAATTACTAGAAATTCAAAAATAATTGAGAAAATAATTTTGGTTAAAGGAAATGTAGAGATCAACTGAAAATATTAGAAATAATAGTTTTTCCCTTACTGTTAAAAGCAAACTGGTTTTGTTCAGAAAAATAAAAATACTTCAGTTTTCATTTCTCTATATTAAACATTGCACTGAACAAGAACTACACAACCAAGAAAAAATAGCAGCTAAATTAGTAGATTTGATTAATTTTTTTTTCTTCCTATTTTGCCACAACTCTGTTCATAATTTCCTTGCTCCCACCTCTGAAACAATTCAAATCTATTGGTAAAAATGCCTTCTCAGGCTTTCCAGCTATTAAGTCATAAAAAGAAAATATTTTTGCATCTCTCCAGAAATAGTTTTCCTTCATCCTCAAACAGATAATGGAGTTTGAAGTCCAACATACAGGTAACCCATCTGGAAAGGACTTTATTTTTGTCTGCTCGTTTATCTATGTTATCTGTTCAGTCACTCTTTCCATCTGAGCAGAACACAATGAAGGTTTAAAATCCTTCCACTTTTAGCTTTGTCTCACCACCTTCTGAAATATCATCCAAAAGAGATGTTAAAAGACTGATGAGGAGGCTGCTATACAAGTAAGCTCCAAGTAGTGTTCTGAATGTTTGTAACTGCAAAAAGTAATCAGGAGTCCCCAAAATGCATCATCACTGAACTGCTTGCCCTTATTTACAAAGGTCCCTGTCACAAGGTCTCTCATGACTTTTAAAACTTGTGTATTTAAACAGAAGCTGGAATTTTTCACTATACCAAAAAGCTGGGGAAAAAAGAAAAAAAAAAAGAAAACGAAAACTGTTGTAAGTTACCTTAGTATGCGCCCACACAACAGCTTTTATTCTTGTTAAAGAAGTAAACACGTATCCAACCTAGATGATTCTATGATCCTATCTTCTACATGTTTACACATATATAAACAAACAGGAGGAGGGACAAACAAGACAAGTTATATAAACATCAATAAAACCTCACTTTTTCCTGTGAATTTAACTTATTTTTCCTTCAGACTGTATATTTTAATTAGAATAGAACACCATATCTCAACACTGATCTTACTACCCCTGGTTTGGAAACAAGTCTGAAATAGAATCACCTGTCTGTGCTAGCACATTAAGTATAAATCCTTGATATGTGGACCTCCAACACTATCACTGTTCAGTTTGCTTCAGATGATGCATAATCCTCAAAGATAAATAAGAAAATGCGTAAGGCAAAAAAATCAGATTTTCATCAGAGATGCTATTTGTGGCATTACATTTATCTGCTCTGATTACCAGTGGTTTCCAGTGAGACACTCTGGAACTGTAGTCACAATTAAAATGTCCTAGTGGTGAATAAGAATCAACATCAACAAGTGAAATACTTGAGTTCTGTCTATGGAACATTGTATGGACAAATTAAACATACTTTCAAATAAAATACTTTTGCTAAAAAATATATTTTCTCTAAAAATTTTTTTGAAGGGTGTGTGTGTTAAAAGGCAGTCCTGTCTTAAAGATGGGAAATACCATGCATGTGGACAGTTTTGATGTGAACAGGCACTCCCTTAGTGACCTTGTGTTGGTCAATACACAGACATATCCCGGCCAAGTGGGAACACATCCTGAAATGGTCCTGATTCTCACAGAGCAAAAGCCTGAATGATTAATAGGAGGTTTTTCACTTGTGATCAACTGTATCTTTACAAAGTTTTCATTACTGGTGATTTCACCCACTGTGTGAACATTAATTTTCTTTGAAGTTTGACTCTTTCTACTATGTAGAAGATCTCTGAAACACAGTTCTGTTTAAACTAATGAAAGTTCCAATATGAGACAACAGTTTTAAAACTGACTTAGTATGTGGTTCCCCCCCTCTCCCATCCTCCCCCCTCTTATAATTTTACAATAAAATAACACCAAGAATTCAGTCTGGAGAATGATCACTGTATAGTAGTAGCCTTTTTGAGCCTAACTGGCAGCAAATTATAAAAAACAAAACTGCTTAAGGCAGACTGCACTTTTAGGCATCAGAATCCAGGCTTGAACTAACAAGATGAAAGGCAGTTTACACCAAATGAGGATGCATATTCTCCTCTGTCCTCTACTCTCGTTGCTTCAACACTTCTTCTTTTTCTCAGTTGTATGTCCTGACACAAAATGGGCAATTCCCTCCCAACAACGATCTTCACACTTATTTGTATTTCAGAAATACAGAGAAGGCTTCTTTTGGCACAAGCATCTGTGTAAGGGAAATATTTTTCTCAGATGGTTGCTTTTTGTCAAATTTCATCTGGGAACCTAGATGACTTGCTCCTGTTAGCAGATCTAAGAAGATTATGATTGCATCCTGCTATTCTTTCATGTACCTGTTCCCTAATGAGTCTTGCACTCTGATCAGTTGTAGATGTGGTCTAATTTTATGCAATTTAGATATCACTTTATATAAAACTGCACAAGACTTTGGTGTACTTTGAAATAAAATCACTTACTCAACTGACTTTCGTTTTTCCTCCCTATGGTCTATGAAATATCTGTTGATATCGCAGTGCTGATCTGCAGCAGTTCTCCCTGATGACTTAGGCCAGCAAGCTGCTCATGAATCTAGCAGATGTTTCAGTTGTCTAGGCCAATGGAAACCTTATGGACCCTTTTTTCTTCATGTCCTCCCACGAGCAAATGTTAGTACAGTAGATATCTGGATGTGTGCCATGTAGCAACAGACGCAGGAAAAAGCTGCTGTGGCTTCGCTAAGCATGGTGCTGTATACTGATGGTATTTCTTTCCAGTCCTATATAAGAGGGTTATTTACAAATGCCACACTCCTTATATATAGCCAAATGTTAAATTTGTTTTCTAAAATGTATCCCTATGCTTCCCCTGTTGAGCTATTGAACCTTAGATTAATATACAGATGTAAAATAGAAGGATATATGTGTGTGTTAGTCTTTTTCCCTGACAATACAGATTGAGAAGTGCCTAAATGCAAGTTGCATTTAGCACCATGTCCCTAATACACTGCACAGACTATCTCAAGGAAGCTACTAAGGGAATTTAGGTACAGCAACAATTTATTTTTTTTTAATTTAATTTAAAACAAATTAATTAAAAGGAAATTATATCCCTGAATTCTCCAGCTGCCCTCAAAAATAGCTATAAGGAAAATAATTTTTTTAATCACTTGACCTTGTTTTCACAGCCAATGGAAGAAACAAATAGTCTCTTATTCAAAACCTCTTAAGTTTTTATTCTAGATTGTTTCTTTTTTCATTGTGACCTTTGGATCCCTTTTATTTTTGAGAATTTAACATGGAGTCTGTCAGTTCCAGGGGACTATGAATAAAAAGCTTCACATCAAATATCATCATTTGTCTGAAAATCTCATCCTTACTGTTCTTAAAGATAATGAGTTGGTATAAGAAAAGGCATGAGTAGGAAAACATTTTCCAGATTTCTTCACTTTATGCACCTGTGAGATATATATTTTAGATACAGGCATTTATGAATTCTCTCTCATAATCCAGTTAAATTCTGACTCCTCAGAAAGCACAAAAACGGACAGGACAGGTGTACCTATGTGAAGCCAATGGCAGCAGTAGGAGCTCAGTTAGACTGACCTCTGAATTTCCTCAAGAGTCAGTAAAATGCTACGATTTGCTTCAATATTACCTGGACCAAAATCTTTGCCTTGCCTACTGTATCTAGGCCAACAGGCAAACAGTATAACTTTGTTCATCAGTTATTTTAAATTAAAAAAAAAAAACCTAATATTTCTAAGGAAGTAATTCCAACTCCACACAACAACAGGGTTGTCAATGCAACACTGCAAATGTTCCATCTTCCTTAAAATATCTTGCTATGTCCTCTTGAACAAAGAATCCCCTACGGATCTGGAATGAGAGTCAAGTTTAATTGGATTTTTTGCCTTTTGATTTCTGCTAATTTATCTGTTCCATGTAAACACTCTTGCATTTTTATGACTAAGCTCTATTTTAAAAATTATTAATTTTTATTAAAAAAAGAGTAAATCTAAGAGGCTACAATAGCAGTATAATTGCTTTAGTATAGAAAATTTTTAGTGAATTTTATAGCATTTGAAACACGAGGGCTCTTTGCAATAACACTTTTTTTTCTTTTTTTTTTTAATTCACCGAAACGTAATAAATCAGCAAGTATATTGATATATGCATTAAAGTAATTTTCTAGATCAGTGAATCCATGTCAGTAATGGTTGACTAGACTTCCTACTTGGCTGTAAGAATATTTCAGTTGCAGCCTTTTATTTTATAATTTACTGAATTATTCTAAAGGTTATTTAGTACCTAACAAAATGTTGACTTGAATGAGCTTCTCCCAGAAAAGAGAGAACAACACTCATTCTGCACAATTTAGAAAATGTCTGCTTGTGTCAGTTTTGCAGGATAGCCCCAAAAATATGATACTGTTTGCACTGGTATTACTTTACTTTATGCTTTTCAAATCATAAAGTGAGCAAATTTTGTGGGTTTGTTTTTTTTTTTTCTTTTGAGGATTAAAACACAACATTATTTTCTCATGTCTAAAAGGCAGAATTGCGAATGTATATATCTTGAAAGTCCAGCAAGGAAAGTGGCTGCGGAGTGACCATATATCAGGAAAAAACTTGCAGGTGAAGGTGTGTTTGCTGAATGACAAGCATCTTTGGAGCATGCTTTAATCTTGCTAGCGTGGTCATCAGTAGCTCAGATGACATATCCACACATGGTTATTACCTGAATCAGTGCCATACTCACTTGTCCATACAAAACCCCAAGTTCACTAAGGGGCATTTCAGTGAGAGTCAGGAAGAAGAAAAATGAGAATAAGCAGCCTCCTCTTTGTGGCTCATGGAGTAAAAGGCAGCAATATTCATGAAAGGAATGTATGGGGCAACCACAGGTGTGACACTTCCTTAAGCACCCTAAAGGACAAAGCATTGGAAAAAACTAACAAAAATGCTGTTATGAAATTAGGAAATGCAAAGAAAAGAAGAATTTCTCAGTTGCATCTATTACTACTCTACAGCTCTCTGGTTAGCAGCCTGGCAATTTATGAGCTACACAATCACATGCAACACTGATGGAATTCTTCCTGCAGTCCATTCTACTGAGTGTTTGTTAATTACATTAGTATTGAGTGTTGATGGCTCTTAGTCACAAGAAAAGGCAAACAGAGCAAGAGTGAATTAAGACGCTTTAAAACATGCTATTAATTAATTTTTGAAAATGTAGGGACTTGCCCACACCCTGGAAAAAAAGCAAATCTCCCACTTAGGAAGGAATTAGTTACACGACAGAGGAGGCTATCTGATAAAATGCACAAAACTCATTTATCAGCTTCATTATAGTGGATTCCCCCCCCCC
>VWZY01008729.1:423973-435769 GCA_013399075.1 Chloroceryle aenea | reverse complement strand
CTCAGTTCAGGAAGGATATTGAGGTGCTGGAGCCAGAGAAGAGCAACCAGGCTGGTAGGGACTTGAGCACAAGTCCTATGAGGAGAGGCTGAGGGAGCTGGGGTTGTTTAGTCTGGAGAAGAGAAGGCTTAGAGGTGACCTCATCACTCTCTTCAACTACCTGAAGGGAAGTTATAGTCAGGTGGGGGTTGGCCTCTTCTCCCAGGCAACCAACAACAGGACAAGGGGACATGGGCTTAAGCTCTGCCAGGGGAAGTTTAGGTTAGATGTTAGGAAGAAATTCTTTACAGAGAGGGTAATCAGGCATTGGAACGGCCTGCCCAGAGAGGTGGTGGATTCACCATCCCTGGAGGTTTTTAAAAAGAGATTGGACATGGCCCTTAGTGCCATGATATAGTAATTGGAGTTGGATCAGGGGTTGGACTCGATGATCTTGGAGGTCTTTTCCAACCCAATCTATTCTATGATTCTATGATATTGCAATCATGCACACAGCAAATATGTATTGAGTAACAATACACCGTGATTACAAAATTTGACTCAAAACACAGCTGTAGAGTTCTCTTACTTAGTATCACACTAAACTCACTTACAGAAACATCTTACAACATCAGTTCAGAAAGCAAGTTTACATCTTTAAAAAAACAAGAATAATTGGTTGGCTTTTACTTAAATGTAATTCTGCCCCATGTTTTGAGCAGAAGAAATGAGGTGATTGCCATGGTCTCCAAACAAGCTGCTGCTACACTGCCTGTGCTACTGAAAGACTCTTACATTACTTAATGTACTTTGGGGCAATTATTTTGAAATAATAAATTAGATGTAGCCAGTGCTCCTCATTCCCCATGCACAGAAACTTTCTTTTCTAGAATATATACAGGTCTTCAGAAGATGCTCTCTGTAATAACAGCTTTTAATAACTTTGCTTTGTGGCAGCAGGAAAAAAAACACAACAAAGCAATGCAAAATAAAGACAGGCTCTGCTTCTATACAGCTGTTCTAGCCCTGCACTGGCCCATAAAGAGAACTTCTTTATTTGTCTAATCTTTACAACGGGAAGAACAGCTCTATCCAAATACACCATCAATAACAAAAACAAAATCTGCTCCAGAAGAGAAAGCAAGCAATTGAAATTATGATTTGGGATTTGCATAGAGATTTCCAATTTCTTATGCCTTGTCATATGGGAAAAAAAAAAATAAAAAAATCTATAATCCAGTGATTTCAAGAGCTGGATTTTAAAAAACACCCAAAACAAATGTGACACCAAACAACATGAGAATTGTCACAGGGCAGCAGGAGATAAAAACTCTCTTCTTCATATGCAAAGGAATATGTGAAAGAAACAACTGTGTGTTGCACTGTGGCTGCCTGCTGATTCTTTTGTTGCAAAAGCCATGCTGAATCCATTAAGCTGCTGCAACAAGAGCCGGAAAAGCATAAAAGCTCTGTACCAGCCTGTATTTGAGAACTGGTAGAGTGATACATAAAATTCACTTGCTGTTGACTGCTCTAACTACTTCTGTTACAGATACCATTACTTCAGGCTTCATATACAGAAGGACAACATCCCAGGGAAGAAAGAAAGGAGGGGGAAAAAAAAAAAAAAAGGCAAAAGAAAATCAACAAGACCAGCAACCCCTCTCACCCCGCAAAGCAATATCACATTTGTTTGTATATGGGAAGTTCTGTGCCAAGAGCGTGGAACAGAACATACAGCAAATCCAGTGCCTGCAGAAAGCCTTCCAAGCCTGTGCAGGGCAGCAACTCTGTTCACATACAGTCACTGCAAGGCTTCTGGAAAATGCTTAATATGCTGCGGGTGAACACACGCTTACTGTGCATGAATGGCAGGTCTGTCTCAGTCTCCTCCTGGTTCTGAAGTGAGATGTGTGGCCTGGCCTTCAAGAAAGTCTGAGCTGCACTGTATTAAATGAAGTTTAAGAAGAGGTGTGTGCAGGTAGGGGATTTCTTTTCTGCTGCCTAGAACACAGTAAGAAAAATTGCCCAACAAATGGGAATACACTCATTTGTGGAAAAGATAGATTAAATCAATTTTTTTCTTCCAAATTGGAGACACCATAAACATCTAATGAAAGATAATCACAACATCTTAAAAGCCACGGTGAAACTGTTACAATGAGAAGCTAAGACTCTTCCTCTCCCCTCACTACTGGAGCCAACATTTGCTAGCTCTGCCAGTCAAGAAAGATAGCCAGGAAAGTAAACTTTTTACTTGTTCTCCCTCATATGCTTACAGATGAGTCAACAGTACCAAAAGTATTAAAATACCAAATGGATGTAAAAAGTAGAAGGTAGTTTTTCCAGCACTCATACAGCTGCCCAGTTTGGTATTAAAGATGATGTTGAAAAGTTGTTTCTATCCTCTAAGTAAACACACTCTTAATAAGTCAGAAAACCCTTTGCTGGTGTGTGATTCTCCACAAATTAATGACTATAGAAGAGGTCAAAGAAATGGTAAAAGAACGATTTCTACTCATTTCCTGCATTTATGGTGTATATGTAGGCTTCTGTGATTATCATTAAAAAATATCCAGGAGACCACATTACATTAAAACCAGCATTTAGAACATCACAGCAGGAATATAGGAGGGAATAAAACAATACAGTGTCTTGCAGATGACACTACAGAAATTGAATCCAGGGCAGTAAGAGTCAGAAAGCTGGTGTAGTGAGCAGGAAAAAAAAGGAGCAACTAAGTTGGACTGCAGTCAGAGAAAATATTTAAATCATTGCTTTGGGCAGACTACCTGCAGATGCCTGAAACATCAGGAAGCCAGAGACAAAAAGATTATGACAAGATGTCTGAACAGCAATGAGTAATTTTTAATTGGTCTTTAATATGCCTACCTTGACATGTATAAAAGACACCTACTTTCCAAAGGGCAGATCTTAGTATTTTCTGAAAAACTGAAAACTGGAAATGTTAGTCAGTTCTAACATTTCTTACTGAAATAGTTTGGGTGTTAACAAGGCTTTTAAAAACAAAAGAATGATAATAGGTTGAAGCACAGTGGTAACTGGAAATGAGTTAAAAAAAAAAAGAAACAGTACAGAAAAAATACATCAACAAGGAAAAAGGTGAGAGAACAAACTCCATCAGAAAGTGCTGGAATGTCAGCACTGAAACATTTCACAGAAATGCATCAACTCTGATGACATTCTGTTTCAAAAAAAAAAAACCAAACAACTTTACAGTCTTTGAAACACCAGAGAGGAACACTGTGAATTTTTATATAGAAATCCATTTTAGATTGTTATTCTGTTTTAAAATATTGCTTTTAACATTTGATACTGTTTAAATTCATGTATCATTTAAAGGATGCTAAATAAACTAAAGACAAGTTATGAAAGAAAACATTTGTTTTAGAAAACAAACATTTTAAACTCACTTTTTTACCCTGAAACATAACTGAATTTGAAAGATGGATTTTTTTTTTGTCTAATATGGATTATTTTAATGTGAAACTTTCCCACAAAACAAAACCAGCACACTTGAATGAATTCCAGCACATTCATTTACATTTATACATGGTTTCTAGCTGCATCACAACATTAAAAGAAAGACTCACAGAATATAAAGTCTACTTCATTTTCCACCTACAGGTCATAAGAAATAACAATAAATTCTTTAAGTAGAATTATAGAATAGACTACTCTAAGGTTTCTAAACCAATTTTCACTCCACTTCAAGTTGGGTGTGGAGGGAATTGGCTAATAAAAAGTCTTACACACAAAATCCATTATAGGAAGGCTCATTTCCCCAAAAGTGGGTCAGAATCAATTTCAACCTTGTTAAAGGGATGTGAAAACGAAGACTGTTGAAACAAGCAATGCATGAAAGAGATTTTTTTAAAGTCTTTGTTTTGTACCCAACATCTAAGTTTAACAAACAAATTTTAAGGGATCAAAGTTAGCCTATTATGAAGCATAAAGCAACCTCTGCTGAAAAGCATAAATTATGTATGGTGCAGGCATATTTACTATTGCTGCTAGTAATGCAGAACATCTCTGAATAAGCACTGACTGCTGAATGCCTCACTTTTTTTATGATGAATTATGCAGAAAGCTCCAACACCACAACTCAGCTAAGGTGCTAGAGCACATATACATGAGTATTTGTGAGTCATTCAACAAGGAGGAGACAAGAATATTACTTTTTTCCTTTTGCTCAGGTCCAACATTTTGTGAAGAGCAATTGCTGCTAACACAAAAAGGGATATATTGAAAAATGTCAGATAAAATGACTGTCTTATCAACCTCCCTTCCCTTTTTTTCTTTTCCTTTCTCTCTTTTTCTCCTCTCTTCAACTCCCCCCACTTCCTCCCCCACCCTGTCTCCTCATCTCCCCATCTCCCTTTTTTAAGTGATGCAGCTGCATAAAACTTCAAAGTACCGATTGGAGTAATGCACCAAATTCCATGAACAGAAATGGCATTTGAGAATATAACAACCAACATGTATGTCAGTTTGAGTATTTCCTCCATCATAAACAGTTAATTTTCAAAAAAGCTTTTGCTTCTTCCAAAACAGGGATGATTTCAGAACAAGTTCATTTATATTCAAGACTTGGAAGATTTTAAAGTACTAGTGAAGTGTGGGAAATGTCTATATGGCCCAATGAGGCACAACGCATCACTGCTTCCCCCCCTCTGAGGCAGTGACATCCAGAAGCCATCTGTTACACTTCTATCAATATGCCTAGATTGCTTTGATGCATAGCTATGCCCTAGCTGTACTTTTTCTGATTTGAGACCTAAGTCAGTATTTCTTTATGGTAGCCTCACTGATCTCCACGAGTTGGTTTGTGAGCAGGAATTTTTAGCAGACAGAATCAAAACCAAGGTAGAAGAATACATGCAGATTTTCCCATCTAAATCTGGAGCAAATAAAGGAGACAGACATCTGCTGTGGAGAAAGATGTGAGGGTACAAACAAGTAGTTATCAGGCTTGTTCCAGAAGACCTGGAACAGTCTTTAAGAGCCTGTTTGTTTACCTGAAACATGCATGGATAGTTCACACATCACTGTGAGCAGTTTAACATTTCCTAAACTACAATGATAAAAATCTGTAGGCAAGTTACTGGTTTAAACTAAAACTATAATGTAATATACTCCACATGCAAAATGTTTAATGTAGTATGGTGGGAAAACACATAGTGCTACTAAATAATGCGACTGTGCACCTAAAAACTTAAAGGGGTTCTGATTCCAACTAAAACATGGAATTAATTTTAGTCCTTTTGCTATTTGCAGAATCTAAAGTATTTTTTAATTATTTAGACCTATACAGAATTAAAAATTTATATAATTTTATTCTTCCCTCCTTTACATTGAACACAGTGGGTTAGTACATTGCATTTTTTCAAATTTCTCATTTAAAGCAGGTAGTTTAATTTTCAGACCTTCAGGGAAAAATATCCATCTTGGGCTAAAACTTTATCTGTCTCATTTCAGCAGAAAGGATTCAATTTTTCCTCTTTAAGAAAGTTATAAACCTCTTCTTGAAGCCTTTGAAGATGAAATATATTTTCCCTATGCTCCTAACTTCAGCAATGGCCTAGAGATTTAACAGGAAACTAGGTCATTAGAGTCCCTGGTACTTTCTTTGACATAGCTAAATGACATCTCTTCTGGAATCCAAATGTCATTTTTGCCCTTTATTCTTAGAAAAATAGATGGCAATCCCCACTAGAGAACACTGCAATCATTACCATTTGATAGAAAATTTAAATCATTGGGAAACAAATTTGAGGTGCTGCTTCTTTACAGCTTCTGTTTCAGATCAATTTTCCAGGCTTCCTGAGCTGCCCAAGCCTCTCTCAGCTGGGCAGCCCTTTCTTCCGATCAAGAATGAATCTAGACATTTACAAGTTAGTGTTTGTGCATTTTGGAGGCTAGCTCATGAAGTTCAGGACTGGAAAAAAATCTGCTTTATTTCATGATGGTTTAGAGAAAAAGTAAACCTAGTATGTTAGTAACTTTCATACTACAATCTGACTTCCCATTGCAATGTATTCTGTAGCAATACAAAGCATAATGAATACATTACCATACATAGCAAGGGGTGAAACACAAAGCTCAATGGAATTTAAGTTTAAATGGCTTCCTCCAATCATAAGTGACAGTAGCTGAGAAAGCGCTGTCTATGCTTTCAGTGGCATCCTCCTGATGCCAGCCCGTATCTCTCAGTCCTCCAGCACAGCATTCCTCTTCTAAGAATCCCCACCTCTCCCCCTTCCATTTTAAGCATAGCTTTAAATTTTACAGATTGGCTGGCGTTTTGTGTTTTTCTATTATGCTCCCCCCAGACACACCATTTATGTCTAATAGAAGCTCACATCACACACTCAAGGGAACAAAGCAGACAGAAACAGGGAAACAATGTATTGTAAGACAATTTGCCATGAACAGTCCAGCAAGTACCATTACAGAGACTCAATAGCTTCAAGGCCTTAATACTTAAATAGCAGAAGTGACAGAAAAGCACTGAAAATGGGGAAAAAACCCCACCCATCACTCCAGGTCCTGGTGGGAAGCTAGGGGATGATCTACCAGGGAAAAGTCTGAATTCAAATCATTATGGAAGCTGGAAGATCTGAGTGCTAAATATATGGTTTAATTGAATCAATACGCAAAATGCATTAACATTCAATTCAAAATCCTCTCCCTCTTATTTCAGGGGTACCTCAAGTTCTTTCCTCCTATCACCTTTCACACAGGTCCAGAGTGTATCAGACTTTTGCTGGTTTCCCTTGCTTTCAAACCTCAACCCCAGTGTAGAGAAATGAAAAAATGGCACACAGGCTTTGACCAGAATCCAGGGAACAGGTTTGAACAACCTACTTTTTACTTGCAGCAGCACGGAACGGAGTACATTCAAATAAGTGAACAAGATCCACACAGTCACACTCACTTGTCTCCTATATAACTAAGATACTGCTAATAAAAACACAGGGAAGTCTTTAAAATGCCTCCTCTTGAACATTCTCTCAATGTTGATCTATGCTATGTTCCAGTGATGAGCTACTAACTTTCTAGAAACTGATATCTTTACCTCAACCCAAGAGGATAAAGAAACAAAGGCAAGTAATTTCACAAAGAAATATGCTTTGCCATTAGTCCATCAGATGCAAAGATCATGCTTGAATTTCCATTACCTATGTCAAACTTAGTACTGTGGAATTGTTCAAGTGCTCTGCTTTGCTAAAAACAAAACCTCTTCCTAGATTTGATTGCAGCAAGCCCAGCTCTGCTCTTAACCTTTCAAGGAGACTGTGAAATATGATTCAAGACTAAACCACTCCAAAGCAGCATGAAGCTCTTTGGTCAACGAGATGTGGATTTTCAGTATTTCCTTGGGAAAGCAGTTCAAGTGTTTTAGTTGCCTTAGCTTGTGGGCAGCCTCTCAGTATCACATCTGTGGAGTTTCAAACACTGGAACTTTAATGAAGTGGGAAGGTTTTGGGAAATCTGTGTATTTATAGCTTTTGTTTTTCACTTTGGACATTACACACTGAGCTGTCTCCCCAGTGTAATGGATTTATTCTATCAATGTGTAGGATATATTTTAAAATTTCATACCTGATTGAAATTTATTAATATGGGATAAAAACCGATACCAAGATGAATGTAGGGCCTCACTTTGTTTGGTCAACTTTAGTTTTGTTGCAAATGTCTTCTGCGATACAAACCCCTTCTTTCTTTCCATATTTTATCTTCAACTCTAACTGCAATATAGTGGCGGTCAGCTAGAGTGGAGAAAGGTAATTGTAGTCTTGACTCTGGCATCCATGAGACCTAGCCACCTGTGTACCAATTCTGTAGTGCATTCCACATTTTTATTTTTTTTTTCCTCCAGAATCTTCTTAAATATCACAGAATCACAGAATGTCAGTGGCTGGAAGGGATCTCGAAAGCTCATCCAGTCCAACCCCCCTGCCAGAGCAAGATCACCTAGACCAGATCACACAGGAACATGCCCAGGCGGGTCTTGAATATCTCCAGAGAGGGAGACTCCACAACCCCTGGGCAGCCTGTTCCAGTGTTCCGTCACCCTGACTGTGAAAAAATGTCTCCTTATCTTTTAGTAAAAATGGAAATATTTCTAAATTAATCTTTCTTCACATCTAGGGACTGACTGGACATTTACCTTTCCATGCTAAATTAAAAACAAAAGATAAAATAGCACCTAAGGCATCAGTGTTTTGTTGTTTTTTTTTTTACCAAGACACATCATTGGATTGACATTCACCTTTCTCCTTAATACCTTTTATATTACATTAATGCCCATAAGTGTTGAAAGAAAGAAGCTAGTTACACACACTAAACAAGCGGTAATACAAATCAGAGCAGGTGATAGGCTGAAATTTGAAGGTTTTTGAGTTTGCTGGGTTTTGGTTTTTTTTAAATCTTTTGTTTTGTTTCATTTTATGTTCTTTTCAGATACTCATGCATTCTTGAAATTTTACTTGTGGTCTTTTCCATCCAGAAGTCCAGACTCTCAGTGGAAACATTCTTCAAGATAATCTGGCTGCATCAACCAGATGCATTACTTACAGTGATTTTTTTTGATCACTGGTACTTTCATATTTTTCCCCCCTTTTCAACTATTCTTTTCACATACTAAAACAAAAGAAAGAAATGACATTCAAGCATGAAAAATATCTCAACAGAGAACAGACATTTAAAAATCTTTAAGGATACACAATTTTTAAAATACAGGACAAATTTGGTTCTTCTTGAGACAGCAAGGAGATTAAAAAAAAGAAAATGAGAGATTTTACCACAGTTTTACAAGTCCTATGGAAAACAAGAAGACACAGAATCTATTTTCCTAGGAAGAAACATAAGAAATTAGAAAAGAAAAATCAAACTAGATAAAGTCTGAGACATTAGAAGAAAATCAGTTAAATGGTTAGCTATTAAATTGGACAAGAAGCCCCCAACTGTGACAAAAAATAGTGGATAAAATGAGGGAAAGACTTGAGAAATATTTTGATAAATTTCTTCAGTGTAAGAGAGACCAATGAGGAAAAGAAAGTGACAAAAAAAGAGAATAGTTTAGATGCATGTTTTGAGTGCTTAATACAAGTGAAGACTTTTCAAGAAAGGCACGCTGTGCTTATCTTACAACCAGGCTATAAAGCTGTCTGCTAGGGGACAGGGATTACAATTGTCACTAAAACTACCAATTTTGACAAGAAGCTGCAATGAGACACAATTTTCTGAGGCACAAGTGTTTGTTGCAATAAATAGATGCCTCAAACTTGGGCTAATAAGGGAAAACATCTGAGGGTCACTGGAGGGAGGAAAAGACTCCAATGAATTCTGCTACTGCTGTCTCATCAACAGATGCACCCAAATCTATAAGCTGATTTTCGTTAGTGAAAACAAACAAGCAAACAAACAAACAAAACCAAAACAAACAAAAAACAAACCCACAAAACAGACAAACCCAAATAAACCCACAAAACAAGCACAACCTTTTACTTAATAAACAGTTTAGTTGCATGGCTATTTGGAAAACACATCTTCTGACCACAAAGCTTCTTTATAACAAATACCAAGAAAGTTCAGATAATCTTGCGTGAATTCTGATGCCAATTTGAAGGCACTTAAGCTATTTTTTGAGCCTCTTTTAGTAATCCATCACTATGTCACTAAGTTAATTATTATGAGGCAGTTCAAAATTATTCTGTATTGTCCCCAAATTTGCCTGGCTTTATTTTAAAAAAAAACAATCCATCTCCATCTGGCTTCCTAGCCTCCTCTTTTTTATATACAGATATATTCATTGGTATACGGCAAAACACTAGAAGCAAGGTGCAAAAAACCTCTATGACCCAAAGATACTGGCAGATGTACCAGTACAAAAGTTGGCTCAGAATCAAGGAAGCCATTCATTTCTTAGAGATGTGGTAAAATAAAGAAGATATTTGAGATATTTACATTGACTTTACTCCTAACTTTAAAAACACAGGTTGACTCACTGACTTCAGAATCACAGGCTTAACTTTAAGCACATAAGTAAATGTTTAGAGGATCAAGTTTCAAATATATAATGCACACAAGTCTGATTTTTCACTCTGCTAAATGAGAAAGCTATATAACCATTTCTGAACAAAATTCTCTGCACAGTGTAGACAACTGCAACACATTACAGAAACTCTAGCTGAAGAAATTTGAAGCTGAGAATGAGAAAGTATACATACCTTTCACATAAACACTGACAAACTCACATTAAATGTAGTCTGTCACAGTTTAAATCAAACTCCTCTCTTTTCATATGGAACTTGGTTTATGTTGCTGTAATGTTAAATAATATTTATAGCAGACAACTTTTCCAATTTATAACATTTTCTACTGAGTAATAACAAAGTATTTGTAAAGTTGTTCAATTTAAACAGTATCAAACTATAAGGTAAAAAATACAAGACATATAAATTCACCAGGTATGTTTTAACCTTTAACATTCTGCACTACATCTACAAAAATAACTTTTAAAAACTTTATTGTATCTAATAACCATACCTCTCTGCACCCTTCCCCATGAAACCTCAAGTCTCAAAAAAGCCCAAATGCTAAATCTTTCTCTGTTGTCAGTTCCCTAACAAATCTCTTACAGTACTCTGTCTTCATCTCCACCATTCTAACACAATCAACCAGTTCAACTCTCAAGCTGTGATTTATCCAATCTGTCATGTCTTACACTGATCCAGACATACTTTCTAAGTTTGCCCTAGTCCTGCAACACTGTCATGCAATCAGCATCTGGCTCTGTAGTCCAGATCTTCTTTGGAATCCATAACCTTTCCACTAGGAACCTGTTGTGCATCTCTCTGCCTTGACTCCTAGCTTGTATAGCTTCCTGGAAAGGCTTAGAGCAAGGACATTTTTTAACACTTCAACGTTCATGGAGCATCTGTGGCATAAATTAAGACCATGAGGCAGAAGAAGAAAGGCTATTATGTTGTGCTGGAGACAGGATTCAGGAAGTTTTCTCTAGAAGGTATTTGCCCATTGCCACTATGAGCCACTTCTTTCCCACTGTGTCACTTATTACTCTGTTCCCTGCTACAGTTAGGTAGCTTCTCCTCTTGTTAGTATTGGATAAAATGAGACACAGCAAAAGGGTGAAGAGATTACTGAATGTCACCCAGAGTACTAAGATGCTCAAACGGCTGTTTGGACACTCATTCATCCACAAAACTATTTTCCATTTAGGCATTTACGTAAATTAAAGAACATGTAAAACTCAAATTCAAAAAATAAATTAAAAAAAAAAAGAGGCCTTACTCTTATTAACACATTAACATGACATATCAAAAGATTTGAAGACCTTACAGACAGTGAGGACGGGCTACAGTATGATCCTTTTATTGACAGATTCGTTTTCTGCTGAATTCCTATTTCACTTAAGAGATTAAGTTCTATTCACAAGGAAAGGAAAGCACTGGCAGTAACTGAATGCATGTACTTAGAAGCAATTCAGAGTGTTGACCAATACATTTCTGGTCAATAAAACAGCTGGAGAATTATATCAGAACCACATAAGCTTTATGCTCTTGGTTCTAACAGGACAGTGTTCTTGCATTACTTCAGAAGGAGTCAGTGGTATGTCCCTATATAGTCAACAGACAGTTTTTGGGGTTTTTTTTCTATGTTTACTCTTCAAGCAGTTTTATATTTGCATACTTTTGGTATAAGTTAATACACTGTTCAATATAACAAACAACCATGATGAAAGAGAAAAGGAAACACCACACCCCCCTG
>VWZY01008729.1:404925-417946 GCA_013399075.1 Chloroceryle aenea | reverse complement strand
TTGTCTGCTCTGGAGAAGCATTTACTTTAGTAGTCTGCCTCACGGGGAACATTTTATTGTTGGAGTGGGATAGGCAGCTCATTACAAAAATTAAATTCTGTAAGAGAAGCCCAACCATGGGAGGAAAGCCTACTCATCCTATTCATTTCTGGACATAACATTATCTGAAAATAATGTTGAATTATTACCTCCTTAGTTTTACACATTTTTAAATTCCTAAAATGTAAATGGATATCAATGCAGGGATTGATATTGTCCCTTTTCTTCTGAGCTGCTACTTGGGAAGTATTATTTGACACACTTTATATTTCCAGAAATCAGTGGCAAGCAAATACAATAAGTACTATTCCCCAAAACATATGAAAACAAATATTTCTGAAGGAAGATAAGAAAAGAAACAATGGGATTGCCAGTGCTAATCTTGAATCTACTAAGTATGGCATGAAAAGTAAAAATTTCTACCTTGCGCAACTTATGGATATGTACAATTTTTTCTCAATTCAACTACAATAAATCCTTTAAGTATTTCTCCTGATAAACCACATGCAACATGTATTATGTATATATATATAAAAATAACTATTATTATTAGAAAACCACATCAATAGAAAAGTAACTTTTCTACAAAAGAAAAAAGGTTAGAGTACTCTCAGCAACAGTTAACAAACGAAAAGTGAGCCTGCAGGAGACCAGCTGGATGTACTGTATTGTGCATAGGGACTGATATAAATCAGAAGTCTATAGTTTTATCTTTGCTTACACAACATAAACCAATACAGTTAGGAAAGCCAGAATCTGGAAAACTGACAGTGACTTCTAATAGCTGTAAGACACAGGGGAGCCAGCAAAGTCTGAGGTAGAACCAAACCTCTACTGCTTCCTGCTGCAAAGGCCACTGAATTTGCAACCATCACATACAATTCCATCGCCCTCTTTCCAGTGCTTCCCTCCCTTCTGACAGCTTCACTTAATTTTCTGTTGAACTCTTTAATTCTTCTGCTCTTTTCACTTTGAAGGGTTTTCATCAAGTTACAACCATATTTTATAAACCACATGATAAACGTAGAAGATCATTATGTTAAAACTATGACTTTTAATTTGTTTTTGGCTCTTCAGGGCGCCCATGAACAGAATGTTGATATAACAAATGAAAGACCCAACATTTACAGTGTTTTTTATTTTTACTAAATCATTTTATCACTTTCAAAGATAATGTCATCCTAAGTGTTCATCACCAAAAAAAAAAAAAAAAAAATAAAAAAATCATTACTGTATTTAGCTTCTGGAGCTGATTTCATAGATCCAGCTCCCTAAAAAGAAAATCTTAAACTATTCTCTTTCCTAGGGTACTGCTGTTGACATACTTTCAGCTACATCAATCTGTGAAAAACAGGAATACAGTTATTAATTTGTTTAGCTTTCTGAGAGCTAGCAACAGTTTCTACAACATTAATGACATAGATTCCTACTGAAATTTGCAGTTATAGACAATAGGCCAAACATAGTTTTGTTTCTTTTACTTAAGCTGAGAAGATGCATAAGGGCAATATGATGTTGCTGTCTAGTTTTTCTGAAAAAATCTCTTTATCAACTTAATGGAAAAGGAGTTGGGTGTTCTGCAATCAGCTGAGTAGTGAGTTAAGATGTTATTTCAGAATCATCAACCTAACATGCATGGTAAGCAAACACTGCTTATTTCTTTCCTTCATCTCTAATGATCCATCAGATCTTGTAGTCAATAGATCCACATGAATAATCCCATGATTGTCTCTAATCAGACTGGATTTTGAGGTAGTTGTGTATGAATAAAAATCCATATATAGTTCTCTACTCAAGTGTTTTCCACTACCTTTCTGCTCAGTTGTTTTCCACTACCTTTCCCTTCTATTCAGTCCATAATATAATTAAAATGTGAGGAAGACCTTGAAGTTACTAGATCTTGAAAGAATCCCAGAGTAATGCAGAACATAATGCTTATTTACAATGAACTTCTAAAGATCCTTTATAATACAATGGTAGCAAACAAAAAGGGAAGTCTTAACTTCCTTTCTTCAGTTCCTATGCTTGAACCAAGAAACCAAGCTAGTATTAATATAAAGCACCAAATATTAGCAGTGATAGTGAATCCTCAGCCATTTAAACACCATGTGTTTCACTGACCACTGTCCACTAAAAATCTCCAAAGATCTGATCTCACCCAGAGATTTAAGAAGCAAATATTGAGAACTGAACTAATGTGTAAAATCAGTGCAAATCTTGTTTTTCAAAAGAGCACTTGAGGGGAAAAAAAAAATTCAAAATCTTTTATTTAAAAGCACTCTCTCCACTTCCTTTGGTTACAAAAGCAAGCTGGAACAAAGGCAAGTCTGAAAGAAAAGCCTATGCTTTAAAAAGCGTCTGTAACTATCAACGCATCTGTAACTATCAACAGAGAAGTAAGAATCGGTGATCATGGGTTTGCTGTAACCTGTACATCAACTGTATCTATTCTCCAGTCTTTAGGTACTATGATCAACGTCCTTTTCACTATCAGGGACAAAGAGTATTTGGGACAAAGAGAAGTCGACAACCTGCTTCAGAGTAGCAACTCCATCCAACTGCCAGATATTAGGAAATCATGCCCAGCAATTTCACAGCACATATAAAATACAGTGAATACATCTTGGGTACTCACTATATCCTTTTGCTCGTGCTTAGACGTTTTAACTTCGAAGCAAAATGTTTTGTCTGGCTGGAATCCGAAAACTGACTTCACTGGGCCAACACACAGCAGTATGTGTCTAGTCTCCTGCGTGCACAGTACTTTCATATCCAGAATGCAGTGCACTGCCTACGAAAATTCTTTGCAGAGAGTTGTAAGGGCTCAATGCTTGATACCACAACTAGATTTACAACAGTACATCTATTCAGATAGAAAATAAAGCAACTACATTTCCAGCAGAGTTCTATTCAAGTATGGCAAGCTCTCCTAATATGCTGCTTTTGACAGTCTGGCCTCAAATACTTAACAACCAAACGAGGACAGACAAATTGCAAAACAAGCAATGAGAATTTGTATTAACCACTGTGGAGAGAAGACTTGCCTATCTGAGAGTTGAGGAATAAGAACTGACAAAATGCTTTAGTCTGTGACAAACAGGTCCACCTCAAAAGGGAACATCTTCCCCAGAGTCCATCTCCCATAACTTGCACTTCACAAGAGTGAAAAAAAACCCCACACTTTACTCAATCCAAACTCTTCTACACATCTTATTAAACTATTTAGTCAATAAATGACTGACATGTTGGCTCAGTGTAGATGTCTCTCAAATGAAAAGGGCATGTCAACAGCAATAACCTGCCCTTACTGAACTCTTTGAAGGCATGCTTTGTACTTTCCTCTGCTGTTTCTATGCTTTATTCCATGGTGACCTACCATTTTAATGAGCATGTTACATTACCCAATCTATTAATGGTCGCTTTGTTAAAACTACTCTGGAAAATATTCCGAAATAAAATGCATTAAAATCAGTAAAGTGGATATTCAGGCTTTTGTAACTGTTTCCAGTGCTGCTAACATAATCACTCAGACTAAGAAAGGAAAAGCCAATTCATGTTTTCCCAGTCTCCTTAGTATGTAGCAGAACTTGTGACCTTGAATGGCAGAATTCTGGCTGGAACTAGAATAGCAAGTGTTTGGTCTGTGTACATTCAGTGTTATATGGAAGTCTCAGCTGTCTTGATATTGAGATCTCACAGATGCAATGGCCAAGTATTTCCCAAATATAATTGCAAAGGGTAAAGAGCCATCAGCAACTTTGTTAAGAACTATTATCATCATTATGATTCCAGCTTTCTCCCTCTGAGGATCAGCTTGAGTTTGTAAGGAAAAAAAGAAAAGCCCTATATTACTTGAATCTTAAAAACCCCAAAACCTCAGCACTCAGGCAACTGCTTTGTCTTCCACATCTCTTTTGACAAATGGCATATATATTATAATGTAGTAGACAGATAGGATTTTTGACAGTCTCATGTAATTATAATGTTTTATGTTATCTGATGAAAACTGAAACTGTGAAATAACCTATTATCTCACTATAATTTGAACTTTTGCAGTTACAAAATTTCATATTTTTATATTTAGAGCTAACCAATATTTTTTTTTTATTTTTTTATTTTTTGCCAAAATATAACAAGAACTGGAGAAACACAATAACAACTGCCTACCTAAATTCATTTCTCAAATACCTGCTCCTGTATAAGTACTGACAGCAAAAGCTTTCAGGAAGGAGCTATGTTTCATGTATGCCTTCATAATCCATCTGCATTCTTAATATGGTTACTTTCAAATATTTTCTTTTCCTGTGCACCCTCTTCACAGACAAGCATCAGATTTTGTTCCTCATCACCACGTTTCTCCCCATCAGAACTGCTGAATATGAAAATACTCTGTCCTTAAGTGCCATGACAAATCACAAACAAAAACTGTACCAGACCTAGGAATGCAATTTAGACCTTTCAAACTCACAGGTTTAGCCTTTGGACATGATATAATAATCAGAGAAAAGAACTGGACCTCTGAGGTTATGTACTGGAAACAGCGACTAAAATACCAGGGAGAGAATACCAAAGAGGCAGTAAAGAAATGATTTTTAAGGCTTCATTACCTTTCTTGTTCCCCAGCAAAAGTACAATCATTTATAAATATGAAAGGTGTTTTTACTACCTTAAAGTAACATGAAAATTCTACCTTTAGAAGGTAAAATTATATTTTGAATAAAAATATCAGAAGATTTTACAAAGAAGAGCTCCTTTATTTCAGTATTTCAATTAAAATAATATCTCTAAAATTTCAGTCAGGCTTCAGATCATGCTATGCTACTCAACAGTGTTGGCAAGTTTTTTGTAATGACCTTGTATTACAGGTGGAATCTGACAGGTTTTCATTTCTATATGTCTCAGTGGTAAAAGCTGGTAACCATAAATAAATGCTCTTTCAAACTACTGTGAGTTATGGAGTTTTCCTAGGCTTTATATTGGATTCACAATTTTAGCATCTGTAAACTTCCCCTAGTTCATATTTTTTACCATAATGTTGCCGTGTGTTATTTTTATGCAGATGATACCCTGAGTTATTTGTCCCTCAATAAAGAAGACACTAGAACTGCACAGCTAATGTCTGAAGTATGTTAATAACTGAATAGATCAGAACTTTGTGAAGATAATGAAAATAAGACAACTAGCAGTACCTCAGTCTCCTCTGTGTACATTCATTTCATCCTGTTCCTAACATGGACAACTGCTATGTTACATGCTTGATTTCAGGTTAATTTTACCTTGAATTAGAAATATGCTTGGCTAATTAAATATCCCGAAGAAAGGATCTAAACTGTAGGTCTTCCATACAGAGAATTCTGGTCAAAACAGTGTATCTTGGTTTGTCTGGTTCTCATTTAAAACAATGAGATGGACAAAACCTATTATTTACCAAGATGACAAATATTATGTAGAGCAACGCCATAAACTTTATCATATGTTGTAAGAAAAATCAGAGATGGTTGAGTAGAACATGACCATTGATGAAGATACAATGAAGTCTAGGGAAACAAATTGATACTTAAATAAAAGATGAGTCAATGCACAACTTCCCAGAGTATATTTCTACAACATTCTTCACATGATCCCTTCTGACTTAAACTTCAAATAAGCTGGTACCAATTTCATTGACATAATGAGAACAAACAAAATAAATCAACTGAATAAAGTCCAGAGTGATCTTTGCCTTTTGGATAAGATGCATTTAGACAGTGCTATGATTACTTCTATTAGACATTGAGATGTATGCTTTAAGTAGTGTTGTTAAAGCTAAATTTAATCTTATGTTTTGGAAAGAAAAACAGTCTCCTATTTTAAAAGCAAAGCAGAAACAATGTACCTCTGCATTTATAGAAGAGATGGCTGAAAGAGAGTGCTTTTCCATGGAACTAAAACATAAGCCCCACCACGTTTATATATATATATATTAGACAGCGTGAATCCTGAAATGTTAAGGCAGTTACATCCTCCCCTCTACAAAAGGTCTCGTTTTGGGACTCTTTTTGAGAATTTCACCATTTCTAATCTGTGGACCTCAGGAGTTGTAGGAACAGGAAGGAATGTTGTACATCTCAACAGGCAGACAATAAGAGAACTTTCTGAAATCAGAAATTCCAGTTTAAGTTTTGAGAGGTAATAAAGTGTCTAACTGCATGAGGTTAGTGAGGCAACTGTGCAAATAACTTTTTGATAGCAGCTGACACAGAGTGTATCAGAGAAGAGAAAATGTAGAGCCCAGAACTCCCTTACTGAACAAATTACATTTGAATGAATACACTTGGCCTCCCTTTCACCTGCTGACTGAAAATTGGCACATCATTAGTACCTCTGATAAGACTACTGAGCCTAGAAACTATCCTTAACTGCTGCCAGAAGGTATCTGAAACAATATGGTCACCAAAAAGTCACAACAGCCCTTCTTAAGAGGTCAGGAAGTCTTCGATCTTGTGCTTTGATAGAGAAAATGCAAATTTATAGACCTCAAATTGAACAAATTTCACGTGGTGCATTAAGAAACAGTCTTTAAAATATTAATGAACTGAAACAGCTCTAGTCAGCTAGTCTGAGATTTTCAGATGGCATCTTTGGTTCCTGCTTCATCAAATTCAATGCTATGAATGACCAGTTTCATGTTTAATATTACCCATTACTCTTCCAAATCATTCTAAACTAGACTTCTCAGAAATGTCACAAGTATTCTATACAGAGTAAGTATTCAATCCATGAGTGCCCTGTGGCAGCATTTATCCAAGTCCAATACAAGATCCTTCATTCTATGCAAAATCCAAGTATTTAGCCTTTCTGGAGACCACCAAAAATGTTCATGTGGTTTATTGTAGGTAAGGGAAAGTATGAAAAAGAAATAAGAACATCGTGGTAAAACAAAGCAACAATAGCACAAATCTAACCTGGAGCTTTGGAATCTCTGATCCTTATGTTACTTCTGTTTGACTGGAAGGCTCTGAGCAACCATATCTAAGTGAGCCTTACTTATGCAGTGGTTAGGTCCAAATGACCTGCAGACCAGATGACCTTCCAACCTAAATTGATTCCAAGTGCCACTAGTAAGGGTAAACTAGAGTTCAACAGCTACTTTACACCATTTAACACAAACAGCCTTTAACATAGTCTGAGAAAATACTTAAGGAAAGAGCATTGAATGCAATGTTCAAGAACTAGGGCTCTGATGTTTTGTTTATAGACCATTCCACAAAAAGAAGGAAAGACTTAGGAGACCAGAAGGAATTTTCTCATGCTAACAAACCACAAACAAAAATCTCAAGACAGATGGTCCCATAGAATAGCACCTACTAACGTGCTCTGAAACTTTCATATCTCAGGGCAGGCATGAACACCAATTTCACCTTGATGAAAATGGCATCACAGATTCCAAACTTTCAGAAAGAAAAAATGAAGATCCATAAATAGGAGCATAGATGTAAGACTGCTGGATTTCAGGGGGAGAAATACCAAAAGAGAAATTTCTCCAGCAGCAAATCATTCCCTCAGTTGTGAGTTGCTGTTTCCAATGTATTAGACAACAACTTGCCAGCTAAGTGTTACACGTCAAAAGGAGGAACAGATCCTTCTTTACTGCTTAGAGCAATGTCAAAAGCAGTAAAACGTCAGATTCTTTATGTCTTCTACTACAAGAGATTACAAGATGAATCCTAAGCTTTTGGTAAGGGACAGATTATTGCAGGGCTGAACTCCTTGTGGATATTGGGTCACTTCATCATAAGGCTGTTCAGGACCAAAGGAAAAGCTGATGACTTCTTGAAGGTCTGTGCAACTGAGCAAGAGAAGTCCAAATATAATGCATAGTGACAGATTATGAGCTTTTCTTTTACCACAGTGTCAAACCCATCTTACTATATATAGTTTCAAATGTTTATTCAATATGCATGTACACTTCTGAAATAAGGGTGTGTTAATATTCAGAGATGAGTGGGGCCCATGTGTAATTCTGACTTGGTTTATAATTTGTGAGCCTCCAGGGCAATTTCAGTTTGAATGGCAATATATGGGTACATGAAGTAATTGCTGAATACTGATGAGATTATGTTTATTTGTGCTGAAAGTTTGCTTTCTGTGGATATGTTTTGGTTTGTTTTGTTTGTTTCATTGATTACGAAGGCCTCTTGACCATTGTTACACAGCATCACAACTGAGTACAGGACAGTACAGTAAAAGGTAAAGCAAGCTTCATAGCATACATAGGCAAATATGTGAATTTGACTTTATCTGCTCCCCTCACTCATGACATCCAAGGCATGCAAATTTTCTGAGAAAAAGATTTTACAAAAAGCCATGCAAGGGTTTTAAAAAAACCTAACCTGTATTTTAATTATTGATTTAATTATTCCAATACATAAACACAATTAGTTGCCTGTGTTTTATTTGATTATTATTGTTGTTCTAAATCTTCAAGCTAGAAAATATGTATTGAATGGATATGAGAGTTCTTAACTTCTGAACTACATGTAACAAAGCATAAATACTTGCCTTAAAATCTGAAGTTTAGTTATAAAACAACTCAAATTTATCTACCAGAAATGCTAAACTTGATTAAAATACAATTTTTCAGGATTTTCTATGAAAATGTGTCTTCGTATTATATATACACACACACATACATGTGTATATATACACGGATGTATATGTGCACCCTTCAGGTTACATTTGCTACATCACTGTTTCATAGAAATTCAGGAAATGGTTTAAGGCATAACTAACCTTACATGATTAGTTCTGAAAGGTTTACTTCTTTGTCACGCTGATTTGTGACAATCACCTTGCTGCTCTGAAGTCATAAATCTCTGCAGAGATTATAGTATGCCTCAGAAACAGCGATGATCATTTTATATTAGTGTGAAAAGATGGAGAGTGCTTAGGAGACACTTATGTTCATTGTTCTCTGTTCAGATATTTATGACTATGACTAGAGATAAAAAAATATAAATTACATTTACATATTTATGAGCATTTTTATGTAACATCTTCATTTTGATTAAAACACCATCAATATCCCTACATTACTATAATGTAGGTCAGAAATACAATGCACTTGGTTGTATCTTTTTCCTAAAAACTTCCTAAATTAAAGCAAACAACGAAATGCAGTATGAGTAGCAATGGTTGATAAACAATGAAAATAGTCTGCATTTAGGGGCAATTACAAAATTGTAAGAAATTAATTTTTATCTATTATACCATAAGATCTAAAATCATCTTTCTCAGTTTGGACAAGCAGAAGAAACCTTGTGAGAAAATATGTGGGCTGCAGAACCATGCAATGCAAACTGAAGTGCAGGCAGAAACTCACCTCTAGCTTTGTTCTTTGTAGCAGCCACTGGAAGCAAGGAAAAGATTGCACAAGAAGAAGAGAACAAAGATAGATTAGACAGAAGTTTGAGCAAGTAAGAATACAGAGAAACTTCATCACTATCGATTCAAAGCTAACAAACACCGTTTCTAGGATTATTTGACCTATTTATTTGAGACACTGAAGTACTATGAGATAGTTCAGATCTATGATTCTGTCAGAAGATCTGTGTTGAGAATTTAGAAAATAGATCACAAAACACGCTGAAAAAGCATGGCAAGGAGTGCAGAAAAATCATCAACCATTAATCACAAGTAGGTCCAAGCACATGTACACACATTTGTGAACTGTAAAACTTACAATTTGCCTTTGCAAAAGTACATTCTGAAGTATTTAAATCTTACGTCATTCCCTTGCTCCTATTTCTTCAAACATCATTCTCCTGCGAAGCTGATGCAAACAAGCATCAGTTAAACTGCAGATACTCCAATTATTTATAATCTGTGTTATACGATCATTGCTTTTCTTCATTGAAGCCTATATCTTCACTTCATTCTTGCACCCTAAGGGAACATGCAAAGCAACAGGAGCAGACCATATTTTAACAGTGATCAGTTTACAAACTAAGAGAAAAAGGGGCACACACTACAACCTTCCTTTCATCTCCTGAAGCAACCAACATGCTTTCATTGTGGTGGGTTGATCCTGGCTGGGCAGTATGTGCCCACCAAACCACTCTATCACTCCTCCACCTCTCATCAGGACAAGGGGAAGAAAACAAGATGGGAAAAAAACATGTGGATCAAGATAGAGGCAGTTTAATTAAAGCAAAGCAAAGGAAAACAAGATTTATTCTCTACTTCGCATCAGCAGGTGATGATTGTCCCTTTTTGCAGGAAACAGGGCTCCAGTATGCAGAGCTGTTGCTCCAGAGCACAAGTAGATGTGTTGTGTCATGTGTGTCTGTGTGTCCAACCTTTTCCCTAGCTTTTATTTTTAAGCTGACATCATATGGTATGGAATATCCCTTTGGTCAGTTTGGGTCAGCTGTCTCAGTCATGTCCCCTGTCAAGTTCTTGTCCGCCCCATCCCACTGTGGGGGAGACTGTTGGAAAAAACCCATCCTTGTTGCTGTGTGACCGCTGCCCAGCAGTAGGCACAACATGGGTCTGTTATCAGCACCTTTCCAGCTCTCAGTGCAAAGCACAGCACTGGGTGTGCTGCTATA
The DNA here is from genome assembly GCA_013399075.1 of Chloroceryle aenea. Lineage (NCBI taxonomy): Eukaryota > Metazoa > Chordata > Aves > Coraciiformes > Cerylidae > Chloroceryle > Chloroceryle aenea. The sequence goes on along the minus strand of VWZY01008729.1, from coordinate 407,318 downwards.
GGGAAAATAAACTCCATCTCAGTCAGACCTGATACATAGTTCTGAAAGAACAGGGTCACAAAAACAATGATAGGAGCATAAAATGTTTCACTAACATCTGCCTTGTTGCCAAAAATCAACAGAAATTTTCTGAGGCTTATGGGTAATGATGCTGATATACAATATTAATCAGAATCCGAAGTGAAAATGGAATCACTCCGTTAGCTGTAAATTACTGAAAAGATACTGTCCACCACTCTTTAAACTTTCAAGTGCACTCCAAAAAGGCATTCATTCAAAAGCATCTTCATGAAAAAAAGGGCGCTTCAGGAAAAAAAAAACACGTAATTGCTCTTCTGCTAGCCCTTCTTGTAAGGCAGAACTATGTTAACGATTCAAAGGCAGCTACACTAGTGAGCAAAACACAGAACAAAAAAAAAGGAGAAAGACCAAATCCTCTTTCTGTTCTCTTGTCTTCTCTTATTCACACATAAAGGTTTTAGGTTGCGGTTTTTTTGTTTATTTGTTTTGCTGTTTTTTTTTGCATTTTTTGTCTGATTTGGTGTCTCATGAATCAGTCTTTACTGAGACAAGTAAGGAAAGTATGGCTGTGAAGGTCAAGATGCCATATATTAAGAAATTATTGAAAAAACTGACTTTTCTTTTTTTTTACTATTTATTCATAGATTCCTCTACTTGACATGCACCATTCTTCATTGCCATCATTCCCCTGGCAGTAAAAACAAAATAGAAAAAGCAGTCCCACGGTGTCTGAAATTAGCATTACTCCATGGAAGAGGTACAACAAAAGCAGATGCTTCTGCAGACCTGTTTCCATAAGGCTGTTTGACAAGACATATTCACCTGCAAAACAGCTAGTAAATCTTACATGCAATAAAAGTTGCTCATGTAGTAAACAAAATTAATGGTGCCATTCTAATTTTAAAATGAGTGAACAGTTTCTCCATCATGCAAATATAAGTTGATAATGAATGCATTAAATTAATCAACCTGTTCTTTTCTTATACTTCCCCCTTCTTTTTCAGTCCTAAGAATTACATCTACATGAACCCATTTTCACTCTGAGACAGAATTATCAAAACTAATTTAAACTTCAACAAAGGTCTGGAGGAAACACACCCTAACCCTCCCACCTCCCTTAGTAATTTAAAAGCAAGAGAAGACTTTTTATTTTAAATTACTAATGTGGATATGAAGATATACCTGTGTGTATTCATATGTACTTTAATTGTTCATAATATATTCACATATGTAAATTATACAATCAATGTGTATGAGTTCATGTGTACATCTATATTAATCTACGTGTCTGGTTACATATATACATGCATATTAAAATAATCCAGCCTTTTTATGACTAGACATCTTCACTTTGAAGCATGAGCACTAGATAGAGAATCATTACCTATCATGCACCAGTAAATAAAGAAAAGATATAAATGAGGTTGAACATTATAATTGGAATTACGACAGGTTACTGGGCTTGTTAGACCAATTACAACTCTCTGCAAAACCACTAATAGAGGATTAGATGACAGTAACCTTCTTAAAAATGCCATGTTCAATACTTGTAAGTTTTTCCATTGACAGCATGGTCCAATTACAAGTCAATTCGCAAAGTTCAAAGAGCACAACGGCTCCAACAAACAGTACAGTCAAAGGATCTGTATTTGCTTTACATCTCCAGCAAGTCAGTTAATTTATCTTCTTTTCATATAATGCATTCTCTTTCTCCCCACCTAAGCTTTCCTGCTTGCTGACTGAAGAGACAAGCCCTTCAAGGCAGGGAGTCTCCCACTTCTCAAAGTAGTATACTGCTGATAGATTTGGACTGGCCAATAATAACTTATGCGTAAAATGTAACCTGAAAATTGGAATTTACTGTATTTGGCTGGCACTTACTTTATCTGAAAAAAATAACAAGCCAATCAGGAAACAGATGAAAAGGAAAGGTAATGACTTCTGCTATTTCCCTCTGTTCAGAGATTTCTTTGAAAACCAGAACACATTTACAAGGACATTTTTCTTCAGTTACTCTGCATTGTCTTTCTTAGGAAATTGATTTTGGATAGGAAGGCATACAAGAGAAAAGTGTGAACAGTGACCTTTGTTGGAATTTAAGGAAGATTTTAAAGACCAGAAAAGAAAGAGAGACAAAGAGGGAAGAAAGACCATTTTTTCAAAAGTCAGACTGAAAGGCATGACAGAGGTATTAGATTTCTAGGTAAGACTGAGAAAAAAAGAAAGAAAAAAAGACAAGGAGGGAAGGCAGGAAGGCAGGAAAAAGAAAGAAGGAAATTCTCTATTAAACCTTAGTTCTATCAAGATTAAACTTTTTTGTTGGTTTTTTTTTTCTTTTGGTTTTTTTTTTTTTTTTTTTTTTTTTTTATGCT
>VWZY01008729.1:322237-404893 GCA_013399075.1 Chloroceryle aenea | reverse complement strand
ATCTCAGCATATGCAAAACAAAAAGGTTGAATACTAGAGAAAGGTCTGGGAGTGAGAGAATCACTGAGCAGCAAGAAGTCAAGGTTAGAGATCTCAGTGGAGTCCACTGTGAGGGATCGGATAAGGGGAGGAAAATTATGCCAAGTCCTGAGTCATGGCAGTTGATTTTCACAGCACTGAGATTTTAGGGCATTTTAAAATCAGAAAAGCATTTCTGCTGTAGCTGCTGAAACAATGTTTTTAAAAATGATCATATGAATGTAAAAATCTGGATTCAAATTTCAAACCCCTAATATACCCTTGCTCTCAAATATCAATAATATATTGTGCTTTATTTTTCTGTGATAGATCTTTCTGACTTTTTGCTTTTTGTATGCCAAAGATTGTTAAATTACATTCTTTGATAAATGGTGACTACAAGTTGTTCAATATTTTCTCCACACTCAGCTGTCTCTATGCTGTTCAATTTTGTGGACATTTTTAGACAGATTTGATATAGCATTTATTTTATTTTTCTCTTATATGTGATTTATTATTCAATTTGGGGTTTTGTCTTTTGTCTTTGGAAAAAACCCACATCCTTCCAATTACTTCAATAGCTCAATAAAAATAAAAAAAGGGAAAAAGTATTTCCCCTAGATGTCCAGCTTACCTAACCTTTTATTTCAGGATATAAGAAAAAATAAAAGAGAAAAAGTAAAAGGTTTGAGGTCAGTGGTTTGTTCTCATTTCACCTATTATATGTACTAAGAATGCAGCTAGTGGAAATCCCAGTACAATATCTAAATGTTATAATGACTAAATAGCTTCTTTCAAGAAAAGAAACAAGATGAAAGTCACACTCATAAAGCACATTGCATTGATTTTCTCCTGAATACAGTAACCTACAGTTCCAGCAAATCTGGAGGTCCTCTCATCTTCAATAAATACTTAAGACATCAACAGTCTATGGGATGGACATATTTATTCACCTGTATTTTTACTCCAGTCTTAAAACATTTTGCAATTATGGGATAATAAAAAAATACCAGAGAATAAGCATATGTATGAAAAAAAACCCAACCAGACGCCCTCCCCAAAACGTAATAGAGATTTCCAGATTTCAAAAGAAAGGGAGTTAGTTTTACACTACTTAAATTAGAATTTTCTTTTTAATTTCATGATGATGATGATAACAACTGCATTTTTTTTCCCATTCACATAAACTGATGGATTATCACTGGTCATTTAGGTCACTCAAATGCCACCTCTGAGCCTCTGACTGGAAAAACTCCTCTGTGTGACAGAAGACTTAGTAGGGTCACTTTCTTCAGAGAATAATGCAATTTATTAGGCTTTCACAGACTGAGAGACCCCATCAAAGCAAAGATACCCATATGTGCTGTAATGCAGCATGCTTTACTAAGCCTTCTTTTCAATACCAGCATATTCCAAAAGCCATTGAAGGAGAAAGAAACAACCATCATCACCTGAAAGTCTTAGTGGGATTTTGGGTGTCCTGCATTCAGGAAGACACTGCTGCCTAGTCTTGAAGACTGGCCAAAAGATGACAAGGAAACATGGGATGCTGGGAGTTCTTTTAGATTAGGATACAGTTAAAAAAAACAAGTAGATATATCCTCATAGCTAGATTTGTCTACTTCTGACTTTCTGACCTCTCATTTGATTACCATTACTGATATGCTTTTGCATTTGATAGTGAATACTCTTTTTTATACATAAATTCTGCACATTCTTCTCATGGAGTTTTTTGAAATATTTGTTAGTGGCATTTGCAGATATTCCTAGATAAATCTTCAGGTCTTTATTTTTATAACCATTAAAGACCTGTGCAGTCATTCATATGAAATTATATGGAACACAAGCATGCAAGCTTCTATTATTTATTCTATCTTTTCATCATTCTAACCACAATAAAAGTTCCCAAGACAATGTCAGGTAATTTCCCTTAGAAAGAGGTACATTTCACTTACCAAACTCATTGATCAGTCTTTGAAATTGAGTTACTATTTCTCTTCTATGCTTAAACAATCTTGTTCTTCCACTTTCTTAATATATTTTTTCCAACTTGCTGTTTATTGTCTGTCTTTTTTTCTCCTGGATTTTCAACAATTTATCTACACTGATCTAAAATCAGGCAAAATACTGAGCTGAAGACACACTACTGCAAAGCAGAATCATTACAATGCCTTCCACCTAGCTCTTTGGCTGTGCACTTTGAAATAGCATGTAACTCTAACAGAACTGCATCAACATTATGTTCAAGCCCACAATGATCCCTTAGTCCTCCATACTGTTGTACCCCCACCTACTGACCATTTTGCTTTCACATATTTATTTTATCCCTTCTGAATACAGGCCTTCACCCTTGTCTTTAGAAGATTCTGTTGCTTTAAAATTACTTCCACCACTTACTAAGGTTATCTTGAATACTAACACACCCCTCCAGTTCCACAAATAAATACTAACTTGACTGTTATTCTACAAAGTAAAAACCTATCTCAAAGCTACATACTGTAACACATTATTTCTGTACATCTACTACTCTATTAAGAATAAAATAATTCTTGACAGCAGTAGCAGATGTTCAAGACTAACAAGGTCATAAAGGACTTCAGCTGTGTTCATTGTGTCTACATTTAGCCCATAATTAGTGAAAAAAAATCAAAACATAAATAAGAAGCTTGTTGTTAAACAAAACAAAACAAATCCATCTTACCTAACATCCCTCCTACACACATGCTATAAATCCTGCAGGCAAGCAAGGCATGAGCTACACAGGCTAATGTGCAGCCCCAGATGACAAAACACTACTATAAGCTACTGCATCTAGCAAACCTACAAACTGACCATACACCCTGGGCAGTGATAGTCAACTGTTACTAAATGACAAACAAAATTACAAGAGCAGCTGCTGTATACTTTCTGGGCTCTGTGAGAAAAAAAAAAAAAGTGTTCAGCGAAGTTGCCTTTAAAGCAGACTTTTCTCTATAGGACAAAGCAACTCTAGAAACTTTATTAAATTATATTTTACTTGGTAGAACTTTGAAAGACAATATGATGAAGTAGCACAGGTTCTAGAGTTTCTTCCCTGCCCTCCCCACTACTGCTCTAGAATTTAGTGCCAGGTAATGACAGAATATTTTTTGGTGTTCTGAATCTTTCCTTTCCAACCCAATAGAATATAGATTTGTAAAAGAGCAATTACTGAACCCAGACAATGAGGAGCTATTCATATACTGGAATGGAAAAGTTATGATGTCTGTAAGCATCCTTCAAGCTTCCTAATATGCTGTTAAACATATTAAATATTTTAAAACTGCGACTTAGATTATCACATGCAATGACTTTTATTATATAATACTTATCACAAAATATTGAAGAATATGCAGCTCCATTTTCTTTCTGAAAAGTAGACTATAAATATAGCAGTTTTGTTCTCAATACTCATTATAACTGGCATGACTGAGATCAGCAGAAACATCTTACAAGCTAAAATATCACTAGAGTTCAGGATTCCAGCTGTAGCTGATTCACATTAGCAGCTGGAAACACATAACACAGTATATTAATGTATAGTGAAAGTAAAAGATGAGTATAATCATGCCCTAAAGGCTCTTCTTAAATGCATCCAGATAACATGATTTGCCTGTCCTAAAACGACAAGTTTATACATGTTATAATAGAGCTGGACACGTAACTTCTACAAGCAATGAAAATAGCAAGTAAGCAATTTTATCTTAAGCTGAGTTTCCATAAAACATCACACAAGTTTCACTTGCAAATAAATAGTTTGTGAATAAGAGTAACTACGTATTTCATATTACTTTTTATCAAGGTAATGGAATGTCTACAAAGTATGTATAAAACCAACTCTGAAGCAGTAGAATGAAGAACTCTATGAGGCTGTAATGTGGTTATGTCAGGCAGAGAGATACAAGTACTCAGTTCTGCTCTCAGATCTCTTCTACAGTTATTTCAAAACTTAGCCCAAGTATTTGAAAAGCTTTGATATTCATTCAGCACCTCAGACAAACTATAAAAATTGTTCGTCATGCAAAATGTGTGTACACATTTATATCTGGTGTCTAGAAAGAGTAAAAAGGAAAAGATCCTACTTGGACGCAGTTAGCAAAATACTTAGGCACAAATTGGCTGTCATCATCTAACTGTGATTGGCACAAGGAGCTATAAGCGATTAGCTTATATTTCTTTTCACATCTGCAGATCAGTGCATGCAAAACACCTCAGACTATGCCTTTCTCATTTTGCTCAACCCTATTCATGTCTCATGTCAGGTTTGGGTTTTTTTTTATGTATATACTATTCTACATCACTGTAAATAGACATTTTCTGAGTCTGTTATGCTTATATATATTATTTTCCATTCACAGTGTGCAGCTCTGATAACCCACAAAGCTTTAAGAGTTTTTGTATTTGAAAATAAGCCCTTACTCAACCAGCATGAAATCAGAAGCATTATAATCAAGAGCAAGGAGTGAGTTAGGCAGACAAACAGCTAGGGTTCTCCTTATGTTACCTCCACATACAACCAATTAATCTACTGTAGACTCTAAAAAGGTTTTGAGAAGGCAGCTGGATTTTACTGCATGGTTATTTTCTCTAAGACATGTGTTAAACCACAACGCATGTAAATGAGAGATTATTTTTATAGGGATACACTGTCCAGAGATAAGTTTTATCCCTACTAGAGATCTTTTTGACCTCACACCATCTTTCATTGCATTTTTGAACTTTCACCTGTCTATATGCATTAAATTCACAATCAATTACTCATGTTGAAAGACATTTCCTGTAAATCTGCTATGGTTTTAAATGTATATACGTATTGAATATATGAACTAATGCAGTAAACATTGTCAGCTGTTCTACAGCTTTCCCATAGGTATGAGAATTACAGCTGAAAATTCACAAATTCAAACAATTTACAATTCCAGACTTCAGATTTTACACTCACACACCTTCCTCCTTCTTGTATAAAGAAATAGAAGCCAATAGTTCTCTATTAGGAGGAGACTGGAAAAATTAATATGAAGAATCTACAAGTACATGCCTGAATTTCAAAACTTATAAAACTTTTCTGCCTTTAAGTTTTTCAGGCAGAAAAGAAAGTAATATTAAATTCAGAACTTAAAACATCATTAAAGAAGCTTAAAAAATAAAAATTCTGTCGAAGAACCTGTAATTATTTCAAATACAATCCTCTTAATATTGACCTGAGCCCCAATTTTCTTAGATCTTGGCATTAAAAAAAAAATTCTATTCCTCTTTTAATTATATTTCCACTCTACTGAAATTGTTTGTAGGCAAGATACATTTATAAGTTGATCTACATTTACAGCAGTTACCAGTAGTCCTGGCTTTCCATTTCACTCTCAGGCTACTACATGCAATTACATGCCTAAAGTGCTGGTATATAAAAAACTGGAAGCACTGTCTGTGCGGGAGTATGGAAGCTTTTTGCAGCAGTAAAGAACGTGATTTTTAACACCAGGCACTAAGCTGATGGGCTGAAAACCACCCATTAGGTGGTAAGCAATTAACATTAGAAAATTACACTGATATTTAAACTCTCCTCAGCTTACATTTCATCCAGGTTAGTTTAAGAAGGGGTGTCTCACAGCTTTCCAGTCTAACAAGAATATCCACACACTGCTGACAGGAGCTGTTGATGTGGTTGTCACAGCTTTGATGTGTAGTGCGCCATTTATCATGCGCCCTTTGCTCTTGATCTTTAGACGTACGTGTTGGCCATACCTCCAATACCAGATGCATTTTATGCCTGTGAGTCACCAAAATAATTAGAGAGCATCTTTACCAGGGTGTGTGTATACTGTCAAAAGTACAGTCAGCATCTGCACCTGGCAAGCAGACACACTAATGATGGTACGTATTCTGCTGTAGACACAGCAACAAATGAGAACCTCTGAGTGACTATGAGAAGTAACTGAAGGAAGAAAAACAATGTTCTGCATGTTCTGCTGCTTTCCTGGACTGAAAAGAATGAAATATCATTGTTTGTAGGTAGCACAGGATTTTAAAAATCTAAGTCTGGGAGAGGTAGCAATTTTGTATATTACGAAGTATTTAAAATGATAGATGGAAAATGAAAACAAAAAAGTTCTTTAAAGTAAAAACCTGAAACAGGGAAGCAAAAAAGATTAAACCAAACAGAAGAGGAAAAAAGGCCAAGATTAAGTGAAAAGAAAGGGAGGTTAAATTCAAAGATCCAGCAGAAAGCTCAGAGACCCAAATTTGTATGAGACAAAAGTCATTATAGAAACTCAAAAATCTGAACTTCAGTCATCTGTACTTACAACATTTCAATATTGAGAAAGTTTTCCCCAAAGTGATGAGATATAGTATATAAGGAGTAGACTAAGACTCTGCAATAACTAAAGATGAATACTTAACATATACAATGAACACTATAACATGACAGAAAAGTTTTCATATCTTATTGAGAACTACTTCCTTACTGTCATTATGATGGTCTCTGCCTGTGCTCCTTCCTTGCAACACTGCCACAGTGTTGTCACATTTCTCACCATAAAAAAACAAGCAATGTTATATATAGCAAATAAGCATGTTTCTTGCACTTCTCATTTCTTTTTCCTTTGACATCAGTGAATTCCATTAACATGTCAGAGTTTAAAAGAATATGGTGTATAGCTATTTATATAAATCACATGCATGTATATTTCATATTATATATACTAGATATTGTATAGATATTAATATATTCTTATATAGAAGATTGTTATATTAACTTATTATTTCAAGGTCCATAGCTTTATAGAACATCTATGATTATATTCTATAAAAATATTTAAACTAATATATTTGCCAGGTACATATATGAATGATGCACTATATACTGTATAATTTATATTATACAAAAGTGTGTGTATATACATACATTACTGCCTGTAAAGTATAATGCATTTTGGTACATTTGAACAGCAATGAGCAAAATCAAGTTAATTTATAAAGTCAATGGAAAAATGAAAAATCACAACACTTTCATGGAATAGATTTGAGAAACTTTTGAATAATATTATTTTAGGAAATTAAAAAAAACTAAATATAGTCAAAGTGACTGTTTACAGGAAATTATGAGATTCTTGGGTTAATCCTCTAAATTATGAGTTCTGAAGTAAAATGTCGTACTACTGCTGTGATGAAAAAGGTCTTATAGTAAAGAAGTGATTCTTGAACCCTGAATGTCTCTGAACTACACATCAACTGCATGTCGAGTCTTTATAGCATTTTGATTCGTAATGTGAGGTTTCTAACATCCTGGAAGAACATATCCTAGACAAATAATTATCCAAGGTATTCCTCAGTAAAGCAATCTAAACCACTCCTGAGGGAAACAAAACAAAGCAAAGCAAAGCAAACCACACTACACCACTACCAACAACAAAAAAACAACCAAGAAACAAACAACAAAAAAAGCCAAACACTAAACTAACTAGTCCACAAGACAGATAAAAAAATTGCTATTGGGTATTTTTAGATCATTCCTTGACACCTTTGCCAACATGCATCTTCTAGACAACATTATTACACAATTACAGACTCATAGAATCAAAGAATTATTGAGGCTGGAAAAGACCTATGACCCAACACCATAACATCAGATAGACCATGACACTAACTGCAGCATCCAGTCTTTCCTTAAACACCTCCAGGGATGGCAACTCCACCACCTCCCTGGGCCATCCATTCCAGTGTTCTATCACCCTTTCCCTGTGCAAATGCTTCCTAAGATCCAACCTAAACCTCCCATGGCACAGCTTCAGGCCATGCTCTCTCATCCTATCACTGGTTGCCTGGGAGANAGGTCATCAATAAAGGTGTTGAGTTGTACTGGGCCCGGTACTAATCTCTGGTGGACACCGCTGGTCACCGGACACCAACTGNTCCAGACAGTTTTTAACCCAGCAAAGGGTGCACTTGTCCAATCCATGGGCTGCCAGCTTTTCCAGGAGGATGCTGTGGGAGACTGTGCTAAATGCTTTGCTGAAGTCTAGGTAGACCACATCCATAGCCTGCCCCTCATCTACCAGACAGGTCACCCAGCCCTAGAACTAAATAAGATTAGTTAGGCAGGACCTTCCTTTCCTAAACCCAGGTTGGCTGGGCCTGAGCCCCTGGTTTGCTTGTACATGCCACTTGATGGCACTCAGGATGATTACGATAAATTAAGCAAGCAGGCAAACCATCTTTACAGCAGAATAGTGTTCAGCTTCAATCATTGTGAGAAATAGAGGAAACATTTTGAAATATCACCCATTTTTAGCAACAGCATTGTACAGTAAAGGATTCTGAGCAAAAGAATGAAAAAAGGAGGATGGTGTTGCTATTTTTGCCTTGCTCTTGGAACAGAGCCAAGAGAAATTTGTAGTTAGGTGAATGAGTGGCAGAGCAAGTTCCAGCTGTTAACATGTGCTCTGCAAGATTCATCAAGGTCCCTAGCAACTAATCGGGTAGCTCACCAAATTATACTGACATACTCTTTCTTTGCCCACCTCTTGAGACATGCCAAAGCAGACAGTAACAACAGAAGCATCCCCATTCTTAGCCTTGGAAACCAGAGAAACCTTTCAGGGCCATTCCTGAGAAGTTAGTACATGCACTTCTTTCATATTCGGTACAACTCTTGCAGTTTAGAAGAAGTTTGCACATACAGTCACTCACAGTGTAAATAGAAACTGGCAACACAACTATGCCTACTCCTCCTCAAAAACCTCATAAGCCTTCTCTTCAAACAGATTTATGAATAATAGGAACTAAATAATTCATGACACTGTGGATGCCAGTCCAAATAGCCTCTTCCTTTTTAAGGTTTCAGTCTGTAGATGTGTGATCAAAAGCCTTCATCAGTCATGATAGTGGCATTTGTACGCAGTCCAAACAAACCGTATTTGCATCTGAATGTTTTTCATTGAAATGAAAGACATAATATGCAAGCCAAGTTCCAACTAAAAGGCATTTTATGCTTTTTAAATTCAGTCAAATTAAAGGATGAATGCAATCTAAAAGGTCTACTCTCAGAACAGTAATTTGACACATCATAAATAAGATTCATTTTTTTGTAAGAGTACCTCAGCACTTGTCTGAAAATTTTACACAGCATCTTAACAGTGCTGCCTCTTAAGGAATAATAGAGAAAAGTACTGCATATAAAGCAATGAAGTAAACAGAAACTTGCCAGCAGTTCAAAGATTTCACCTGCTTGTACACAGTTACATGAAACCAAGCAGGTAAAAGTAGTTACTCTGTGAAGGTGACACTAACCTGGAAGATATTGCTACTACATTTTTGAGAAAATAGATACATCCTGTACATCAAATTCCCACCCTGTTTTACATACACTGTTTATTATTAAGGCAAGGATCATTCTTTCCTACATCCATTGCTCAGCCTTACCACTATATTTAAAAGTACCACAAGCAGTCCATCAAAAAATAACAAAGGGAAGAAACCAATTCATAGAGATCTCAGTTATTAAATGTGGAAGACATCACACAAATTTCACCTTGGCAAGAGAAAAAACAGTAGGATCAGATTAAAATTCTCATTCTTGCCTAGGGAAAATAAATATAACTCTCATAAATTGAGGTTAACACTAATTTCAAAAGAGCCTAAAATGCCCTTTTCTTATGAACTTTCTTATGAACCTTAATGGTGATAAACAAGATAATATTTTTAATTGCCATGGGAGTTTAATTTAAATCCCTTACTTTTCCTTTTTTATTTTTTTGAGAAAGTCTTCCTATTGTATTTAGTAATGACATGAGATAGTGAAAAAAGGAAATTAGATATTATGTATGACCCCATACTGAAGCATGCCACAGGTCAGTCTTTTCATTTGAAGTACACCTGGGTTGGATTTTCAGTTGGTTTGGAGTTTTGTTTTAATTAAAGATATATTCATTTACTTTGCAGAAAACAGAACACTATGAATTAGTTATCCAAGATATATTACCTTGAAGTCTTAATTTTAAAGTCCTATAATTTAATTTAGGCATTGGTATATGCACCATACATGAGATGCACTACGATGATCCGAACGATGTTTATATTCACTCATATACCATCTATTTAAATATTTAGAGAATGCATGATTTTCAAGGTATAATTCATTTTTACAGAGAAAAGTTAATAAAAAGNCGGCCTTACCAGAGCAGAGTAGAGGGGTGGGAGAACCTCTCTCCACCTACTGACCACCCCCCTTCTCATACACCCCAGAATGGCATGTACTCATGAAGGAAAGTACTCTAGAAAGCAAGGCTACTCCACAACATGAAAGTACAGAATTCTTTGGAAAACAATAGGGAATGGCTTGTGGTAGACAAGCACAACACAGCACAGACATTGTGAATGCTAATGAGTAAAGCCAAGGAATAACGCTGGAGAATCATATATTGGAAGATGACACTGATGAGGGCAGATGTAGAAAAATGATTATCAACTTCAGACCCCTAGAGCAGCGTGAATGAAATCACATCCTTGTGTTCTGGGAAATAAAACAGGCAACTTCGATAGAAATAAAGACAGCCTTTAATTATCTAAAAGTAAATTGGGAGCAGCCCATGATAATTCAGAAGTTGCGTTATTATAGAACACAATGCAGAGTTAATTCAGAAATCAGTTTGTTCAAAAACATCAACAGCTGGGTTTAATAATAGGTACAATGAATCAGAAGTGAAGAAAAGCTTGAGACAGAAGATTATTGAGCAATTCCAATCATATTATTAGATTTAAAGCTAAATGATGGCAAAGAACCTGTACATTAGATTTATTTAAATAAAGGAAAACAATTATTTGGATTGATGATCTGTGAGTGTCAAAATATGAACATTTAGAAGATTATTTTTTTAGTTATGTTTCAGAGATGTTTGGTTATGCTCTTACCATACCTAAAGGTAACTTTCCCATTACTTCATTACTTTAAAAATAAAATAAATGCTGTCTTGACACAACAGAAAGATATGATTTGAATGAAAAAAAAAACCAACCTTTCATGTTTAAAATGGTTTTAATTATACAGTGCTACATTCTGATACATCTTTTCATATTTAGTAAGATCTTCTTCTAATTCACTCATTGATTTTATAATTCCCGTGGCATACAATGCTTAAATTCCATAACATTTAGGAAAGCATGGGAACAGCACAATCAGACTACGATAAAAGAGGGCTGGAGTACCTCTCCTATAAAGACAGACTGAGAGAGTTGGATTGTTCAGTCTGAAGAAAAGAAGGCTCCACAGAGACCTTACTATGGCCTTCCAGTATCTTAAGGGGGCCTACAAGAAAGCTGGGGAGGGACTTTTTAGGATGTTGGGTTGGACTAGAGGGAAGGGGTTAAAACTAGAGATGGGTCAATTCAGACTGGACGTTAGGAAGAAGTCCTTCACCATGAGGATGGTGAGACACTGGAATGGGTTGCCCAGAGAGGTGGTAGAAGCCCAGTCCTGGAAATTTTTAAGGCCAGGCTGGATGGGGCTCTGAGCAACCTGATCTGGTGGGAGATGTCCCTGCCCATGGCAGGGGGGTTAAAACTAGATGAACTTTAAGGTCCCTTCCAACCCTGCCAATTCTATGATTCTATTTTTTTTTTTTTTTAAATCAGTAAAGCCAATACCATTGGCAAAGCAAAAGCAGTGGCTGACTGCAAGTGCAGTTAGAATGACTGGCTATTTTATTAACAGAACTATAAAGTTTAACTTTGTGCAACACATGATTGAATTTTTCATATAAAAAGTAAGTAAGCAAAGCAAATACTATAGTGTCATATCTTGTTCTGTAGACAACAGAAATTAGTATTTTGAAGTTTATTGTTTGGTTTTGTTTTTCAAGGGAGAAGAAGGCTGTGCTGTTTAGGCAAGTCTCAGCAACATTATATCTTTTTAGTTAACTAGTTAACCAGTAATCTTTACAGCTATAATTATACTTTCAGAAATGTTTTCCTGTACATATACTTTAGCTTTTGTTTATCATCTTGGTTGAACTGGTAAGTGATGTTCTGTAGACTGGCAAATAATAAGGCTACCAACAAGCATTAGCGTTCTAAATGTGCATGTCAGGTCAGCCTAACAGAACAGATTAACAAAAACTATAAAAACCCCTGAAGTGGGTTTGATGATGTTGTGCTGAAGTATGAGAATATATCAAGACAGGCGTAGCACTGTGACATGCTGCCTGCTAACAAACAAAGGATAATAGTTTCTCAGAGAACATGAACTAAACAATGTTACTATATCTCTCTAAAACCAGTTTTTCTATAGTGGCCCTGTATTATATCCAGATCAGAAACAGTGAACAAATTCACCGTTTCTGATCTCATTAAAAGCTGTATTTTACTTATCTGATGGAGTCATCAGAAAATACGGTGCTTTCTCAAAATGTCTACAGAAGTTGTTCTCCCACTAGGTATTCCCACTTCTACAGCCACCGAGATGTTTACAGTACTTTGTTGACAGGCACAAGGCAAGTGTTTGTTTCTCCTCTCATTTCACTATGAAGACTAGTCTACACTGTGCCAGCCACAGTGCTTTGTGGCAGCATAAGAGTGAGCTTGAAAATACTCACCGTTGGTTCTGCTGTCAGGGCACTCATGCCAGAACAAGGTGATTGCAAAGCCTCCCTGTAGAATCACTGAAGTTCTTGGTTAAACTGTCAACAAGCAGATTAACAGCAAAGTGTATTCTCATACACCTAGTACTGACTTCCAGTAAGAATGAAAGTAACTCTAGGGTGAAAAGAACAGCATTGAAAAGGTGGTGGTTCATGGTAAAGTCACTGAAACTTACACAAACATTAGTTCAAGACCATAACTTTATTTTATTTCACCTTCCTTCTCTCTCCTACTTTCACCTACAGTGGAAGTATGGATGCAGAAAGAGACATTACCATGGTATTTTCTTCAGTTAACAATTACTTTGGCAAGTTACAATTCATAACAATGCTTTCAAGAAGCAAAACTGAACAGCTTTTACAGTCAGCACTTTGTCTACCAAGCAATACTGAGCACCAAGTACTGTATGCTGAACAGTGTTTAAAACCTTACAATTTCAAATTAGATTCTCTTCAAAGAAACAAAAAGAATACTGGCAAGGAAATTGTCACTCAGGTAAAATGCCAGTATCAGATCTGTGTGAACCAGAAAATAACTCAAGTATAAATATTTGGTTTCTGAAACAGCTTACAAGTGCTTAAGCTATATTTGATTCAATATCTTTCTATACAAACTTTCTAATATAGGAACGAGGGGTGGAAGTATCATTTGCACTGATGCAACATTGCGTAACCATCCATATTTCATCATATAACAAACTGTCCTGAGGATGCAAGCAAGTATACCTCTACATAAGTTGAACTGTACAATATACAAATGAAGTACCTCAATGGCAGTCCAACAGAAAATTTGCTGTGATGCAGTGAACAAATCCCTTTACAATGACACATATTACTATGTTTATTCTTTAAAAGTTAACTTTTTTTTGAACACAGTTGTTCCTTCTATGACTCATATGCTTTGTTTCCTTTAATGATAGAAGATTTTTATTCCTTTTTCTTTTGTCTCCTAAGTAAAACAAAGTCTTTCCACTGACTTTATAGGTCTTTCAATTAGAACTGTAATCTGACATTCAAAGAGACAGGGAGAGGAAGGAAAAGGTTTTGGCCTGTGCAGCATGAACAGCATTTAGCTTACAATTGAAAAAGTATTTTAAGCAAAAGATGTACATGCAAGAAAGAATTCAGGATGAATGATGGGGAAAAAAAAATAATCTAACACCCATTGAATATGACAGGGATATTTCTATTGACTTTAGTAGGCTATGACTCAAGCAATAATTATACCATTAGATTACTGAAAGAAAATAATAGTGGTTTATAAAAATGAAACAGAAAAAAAGGAAACAGTCTTAGAATGATCTGTATAATCTGATATCAATCTGGGCTAGACAAAATTGCATTTTTCAGCATGCTCTAATGCAGCAATTATCACTAGTCACATGTACGTATTATTATATACTTATCAGCTAAGATGGATGATTATTGTATAATGTAAATCACTGATAAAACAAGAGTATTCACAACAAATAAAAACAATTTCTTCAAAGTCTTGCCACACAGAGAAAGTGATGACTCATACGATAAGATTCAGGAATCAATGTGCAACCAGTAGTGTCGTAGGAAACAGCTACCTCGTGAAGTTAACTCAATAAGGAAAAAACTTAATATACTGAATCTTAAGAAGCAGAGCAAACAGCCATATGATGGTCTGGCTCTTGACAGGTATCATGAGTGGTTGATCTGTTGTTCACATTAGTATGCTGAAAATCAGTTCAATTAAAAGAGAACTTCTAGGAGGTGATCACTGCCTGAAAATGCCATGATTTTACTCCCAAAACTGCCACATGCCTTTTCACCCTAAAGTTCAGTGATGAGAAGTCATTTATATATAGATATATTGAGAAGCAACATGTAGCTTTATCAGGGAATTATGTTTCTAAAAGCTGCATATTTCATTCACGTTTAGAAAAGTATATTAATCTATAGAATAAAATACTATGTTATTCTAGATTATTCATCTGCAACTAAGGAATACAGGGTATTTTATATATATAATTATATGTATGACAGACAGATGTAGGTCCTCTTCAAGCTTAATGTGAGGCTGAGTGCAGTCATCAAAAGTCCATGAAAAACTATATTAACAATAATCCCAGGTAATTTAATAACATGAAGTTCAAAGCACTGGTAGACAACATTAAGGATATGACAGTAAAATAGTAATGAAGAGAATTAAAAATGGAAGATAAGCTTTTTTACATGATGCATTTTTTACCACTAATCTTTTTATACTGGAACTATAAAATTTTAGAAAGACATGCAGATTTATTTAGATCATAATCACATTTTGATTTAAGTGATCATAAATCTAGAATTAATGTTCTTGTCCTATGTTCATTCCCCAACCACTTATGCCCTCCCCTGTTTTTAAGTATGCATGTATGATCAGTACATTTTCAACTATGTGAAGAGTCAGATAAAGGAACTGATGCAGCTGATATTCATTTCTTTATGTTGCTGTGCTTTTGATTCCATTGTGTTTTGGACTCAGTTCTCTCTCTAGTTACAACCTACATTCTTTCATTGTATGTAACTATAACTGTTATATACTTCAATCTCATAAAAAGACATAATGCCCTCCCCTCACATCTTTAATCTGAAAATATTATATAGCACGCATTATAGTTAATATGGATAGATATCAGATGCAATTTACATCTTGTCTCATAAATAGAAATTAATACTAACATCATAAAAAAATATCACGACTTGAAATTTTCAGCATCTGCAAACATGAGATATTTAAGATAAATTTCATTATCTCAGTGAATTTTCTAAATTTTACTGAAGTTAACTTTTAGCTTTAGGAGAACATACTTTAGAGCATAAATATACTATCAGTAATATAGTTACTTAAGATAGATCATAAGAATACTAACATTTATAACTTATTACATATTTAAATTTGGATGGAAAAGGTGTAAAAGAAGGTAAGGTCTGGGAGGTATGGGAGGAGGAAGTCCACTTAATATATACAAAAAGCAAATTAAATTATAAACTGGGAAAAGGTATAATAAAATAATGAAGGAGTTAATGAAAACTGCCCTACTTCTTTTGAATTTTATTCCCCAAGTGTGCGAAATCTGCCTCTATGAAATTATACTAAGGTCAACTGCAAAAAAGGAGCCACTTTTCCAAGGCAATGTTTAATTATTATGGTGTTAACTGCTGTGGAAGTTCATTGAGACAAATATTAAAGCTGCTTTTTAAAAGGGTTGGATGTGATGATAAACACTAGCAGCTTTGTAAGCAAAGACAATGATGTATGAGTAACTATCATGCTTCAGGGTGTAAGTAGAATCCCTCTGCCCCAAGTGCAACATGAACTGTTATTAATAACATTTTCTTCATCCCATAAATGTAAACTCCTAGGTGAATTATGTTATCTGGCCCACCTCTTAACCTGTTTGCCATTGCCAAGGGTAGCATATGAGTCTAGAGAAATCCATGATCTGTCTCAGTTCATCAGTGCCTGCGTTTCTGTGTGAAGAGCTTCAATGCCATCAGAGAAGTAAATGCAGCAATAAGCCTACCTCCAGCTATTTACTAACAAATAAACTTTATTTACTCTAACTCCAGAAGACTACACCATTGTCAGTATTATCCACATAATGGTATGTCATTTGCAATAAATAAAAGTGAAAGATGACAAATTGGCTAATAGAAGGAAATGCAGACTTTTTTCAACTATCTTCTTGAAATTCCTATATTGTTGATTATTCTTTGATAGCATAACTGAGTGCAGAAAAGAACATTATGCAAAAAAGGTGTTGGAAAACATGGAAAACATGCATTCAGTACTTATCAAATACTTATATTTAATTGCTAATAAACTGCTAAATTTTTTTTAAAATATATTTGGGCACAGGTATGCATTAGTTCCTTTTTTATTTTATGCCTTTCTCTGTTTCCAAACACTTCAATAAACCAAAACTTTAGAAGACATGAAGAAAAGTCATTCATCCAGCAAAAACAATACAAGGGAGGGAAAGTGGAAGGAAGCACATACACATGGAAGGCCATACAAAAATTGCACGTTTGACTGTCCTTTCATTATCCAGCTATTTAGAGAAAACTTCCACCTCTAGACAACATATTTCAGAATACAGTAAGCCTATTACAAAGACAAAAAATGCCCCAAATAATCAAGTTTATTAGTGTATACACAATTATAAACAATTAAGGAGAACTTCAGAATTGTATCAAAGAAACAGATATATATCCTGAGCACTTTTTGGCACCTTTTTTCATATGTATACACAAAAAATATAAAATGGCAACACCCATTAACAGCTTTTTGGTAAAAGCAGTTTAGCAATCTTGCTTGAAACCACTAAAGCCCAAAAATACACCTTCCCATGAATGGCAAATGCCTCTACTAAAAGAGAAGACAAGTAAAATAACACTAAGCAAATAAAACAGGTAATGTACAGGATCATGTTGTATTTTCCAATGAAAGTTTCTCATACTTCGCAGTACAGTAACTTGGAGGCCAGTCTGGAAAAAACTGCAACCAAAAGGCAGCTGATTGACACCTGATATCCAGGTGGCCACATCATTAACAGTTTCCATACTGGCACTGCTAAGGCACTCATCATTAAGGAATCAAAGCTGAAAATCCCTGACTACTGAGGTGTCACTGGAATTTGTCAGGCTGCTGAGAACTGGGACACTGCTACTGCTCCTTCTTTCTCTCCAATTACTGCAAAGAGTGACCAGGAGAAACTGAGCCGCACCGCCCACTGCCGCTGCTCATGTTCAGGGCGAGGGCATGCACATCCTCAACCTTTCACACTGCTCTGATCTTGCAACAAGTAACAGCAGCAACACTGACTACAAACAGGATACAGAGCCTCAATAACAACGATCTGAATAAATGCATTTCATGTTAGATTCAATATTCTCCCATGTCCCCAGGCTTTCAGGAGTTGCCATCTACAGATGCATCAGTATAATGTGCCTTTCTGAGTTACTTTGTTTGCAGTTTCTGTACTCTATGAATAGAAGTTATATCTATATTCAGAGTTGACATAGTAAATATAAACAGCTTCTTCCTGTGACAATTTTTTAACTAAGCTACATAAATGAGACAAAAGTAGAAAACTAAACTGAGAGCTTTTCTGAAAGAGTTCCTTCTGTTTTCTACTCATGAGTTAAAACAAGTTATCTGCAACAAAAACAAACAAGAAATCAAACCCCCTATTTCCCTATTTCTGTTAATGACTTTGTGTTATTAATTATAGACTTGGTTAAAATAGTTTAATAGTCATCCTATCCATTTGGGTTTAAGAGATATCTTCAGAATTACTAACAGTGGCATGATTATAGAAGAGTTTTCAATAGATAACCAGATTCAGAGCTCTGTTTACTCCATTTACCTGACTGCAATACATGAGCTTGGCCAAAGCATATTCTGGTATTCTGATAATCTGCTGATTATTCAATTTTATTCTAGGAACTATATTTTTTTTTTCTCCCTTAATGCAGAATGAAAATATTCAGACACTTATCTTTAATGTCTAAATTTACTATACTTCTTCCAACAGCTTCACAGCAGAACCAGTTTTGACCAGAGGTTCAGACCAGATGACTTACAGAGGTCTATGCCAACCTAAACTGTTCTATGACTCTGGTTAAGTTCCTGTAATAATGTAAGACAATTTGTTGGTAGAGGTAAATTCTTTTATTAAGTCAGTTGGTATGCATGAACCACATAAAATTAATTTACCATAAAAAAAAAAGACTAAGAAATAAAAGGGGATTAGGTGTGGGTACCTCAGAGTTTCCACTCTTGCGATTCCAGAGGCTAAGAGGGCTGTAAAAAAAAATTATCAGTGTGCAGTCAGCACAGTGTGGTAGAACAACCAGGCTGCTCTTTGGCTCAGAAGAAAACACTGGCATCCATCCATCTTCACATCAGCTTTATAACCCTTGTTAAAACCTGAGCATTGTTTCCTTCTTGCACTAAGTGTGATGGCAGACATGCCAGCTTCAAGCCTGGCACAATAACACACAGGGTTAGGAAGTTGTTCACTGGACAGTAGGCATTAGAGCCATCACTGCTGGCAGCTATAGCCTGGTTTCTTGTAATAAACTGTAAATATATGACATCATGGAATCCTTTGAAAAGTGAGGAGCTAGTCACCCTGGGAAATCATCACCTCAGAAATCCCATTATCACGGTCTTCTCTTGCCTAAGTTACTCCCATCACTACTTCCATCAAGAATCACTAATGTTGCATTCAATAATCTCATCTTTACGTCTGCAGCCCTAAACTTCAGCTTTAGCTTGGGTATTCTATAAGAAACAGTATGTTGAGTATTTTCAAAGACTAAAAGGATATAGTATCACAGTAGAAAAAGAACGTTTTATCTCCCCATACAATTACAGTTCTTTTAATATTTACTGATTGCCCAAAATCTTGAATCACCTAGAGGAAAAAAGTTAAATCCATCCCTGAATTATATTACAAATTAAAGATTTTACTCTTGATGAAATTAAGATATGAATTGGCATGAACCATCAAGTGGCACTGGGTACAAAAGTACCTCTGTTTGTAAAGGAAGAATTTTATAAAAAAGAACATTTACTCTTGCATTAGATGCAAGTTATGAGACAGATGATATACAGTAGGACACACTTTGAGTAGATTACAAAGACATAAGAACAGTATTAGCTCCACAAAGACATAAATATGTTCTCTATACTTAGAATTTTAAACTTACTCATTTTAGATGATATTGTAAACTAGTTTATGTTAAGGGTGATTTACAGGTACCAAGTAAACTGTAAGGCATCCAAAACCCCAAAGTTTGGTAATCTTAAAATCCAAGAAACTTGAACAGTCTTGCAGTGCCCTCACCATGAAAATTATCCTCAGGGTACCAAAGTATAAAAGGGTGCAAACAATACAGCTTGGATTTTGGTAATGGAAGACCATGCTAGAGAAAGATGGTCAAACTTAGCCAGAAAAGCTCTACAGCAGAGGACTGAAAATTACAATCCACTATGTAGTAACAAAGCCTATGTCCACTGCTTTAGCAGTAAACTCTAGCATACTTTCACCACTAAAAGTATTCTGTACTGTTTCAAATGTTGGCTTAATCCAGCCACTCAGGCGGACCAGACACATAGACAGCAGGCCAGACTTCTCACACACAGATCACAGTTCTCATTCCAGACCAAGACTAGCAGCAAAAGTCCAGAACACAACATTGCTTAACAGTGTTATTTGTTACCACTTCTGTAGGATGTCATTATGATCATCACCAAATGTTTCCATAATATAATACAGACTGCTAAATTATGTTTTTTAATGTTGCTGTAAATACATTTGCTAAAATTAATCAATGTACTTGATTTCCAAGGCAACTTACAAGATGTATGGTATCAAACATGTCGTGATTTTTTTCTCTTTTGCTCCACTTCTGTATAAGAAGACACCCTTCCACCATAATGCCAATTCATGTTCTCTCTCTCTAGTAAGTAACATTCATGTTCTTAACCTTGGGGGCTGCAAATCATATATTGCATCATGTCACATGGTAGATGACAGGTGCTGAGACTGTGTTTGTCTTTCCGCATAATTGCAACTCAAAAAAAAATATAGTTTAAAGGAATTTCTAAGAGCAAGTACAAGAAGATCAATATTTTACATTTGAGTTTATTAAATTTCTACTAAAGATCCTATTCATCAAAAGCATCTACACATGTATTCTTCCCATCTTTAATCTCCTAATACAGGCAAGGAATTATATAAGTAAGTCAGAAAATCAAACAAAAATATCCCTGCAAATGGTTACAGGTGGCAATTTAACACTGGTATTGATTAAGCACCTTGAATATATTGGAACTTGACAGAAATGTCTCCTGACCCTGGAAATCAATGTATGCTGATTCTGTTTAGACTTTTCTTCACAGACTGGGGAACTGCACTGCTGGGTGCATAGACAGGCTCTCAGCTCTGCTATGAGGAAGAAGTGCTGCTGTGTGCATTACAAAGCAGCTGGCTGACTGACACTGAGCATACCCTGATGTGCCTTCATGGTTCTGTTTCATGCTTCTCCTGCTTCTTACACATCCCCATGTAGTGCAGCTCTGGCTACTGTGGAGTGAGTTGCTGGATTTGAGCCCTTTTAGGTCAGCAGTATGGAAAGATAGGAAAATGGGGGTGTGTGCAATTATGCTACTCAAATTAGACACCTCACTGAGATTCAAAAAAAACCCCAAATGCTGCCTTAATCAGTGGAAATGCACATGAAGTCCAGAGCATTTAGGTTAGGCTTCCTCTCTGACATATGTCTATCCTATTCACTGATTGCAGAATCTCTTAGAACTGCTGCTTATGGGTAGATGATATGGGTATTTCCCGTAACATAATTTTAGTGTTGAATTAATGATACTTATTTAGACTCTGATGACACTGCCATTGAATAACAATTTATAGGAAAGGAGAACTTCGAAAAAATTCTGTTGCTTAGTATCAGTACTACTTCTGAAAATCTGACTGCACAAAAACACACATGCATGAAGCTTATACTGTTAGTTAAACTTGGCTGCAACTTTTTAATTATCTTTAGAGCAACAACAATTGACTTGACTGTGCCCTGGAATCTAGATGATCACTTCCATGAGCAGAACAGCAGATGGTAAGAGTTTTACTATGGTTACAGACTTTACTGCATCAAGCATTATACATATGCTGAAACACATACTCCTTTTCCTGAGAACTGTTAATGCTGCTGCACAAGAGAACCAAGTCAGCAAGGAAGTTGGATAGACACTTAGCACTTGAGTTGTATGGCTGTACAAGAAAGGAGCACAAAGCATGACTGGGATAATGACAAAGGGTTTTTTTTGAGAAAAGGAGGAATGGATAACAGCAGAGGACTGCCACAAAGCAAACCAGGAGAAGAACAAAGGCAGAGGGAAGAAGAACAAAAGGAAGGATAAAAGAATCAGGATATATTAGGACGAGGCTGCTCTGGTAAAAGCATGAAAAAGAAATTCAATAGTATTTGGACAAAACAGTGACTAAACAAATGAGAGAAAAAAACAACTCGATGAAAACCTTGACTCGGGTTAGAGTGAACAATGTCTGCAAGCTCTCTTCATGCTTAAACATCTATCCCCCTACCTATGATTAGGAAATATGTGAGACTGACTCAGGAGAGACTTAAAATCTTTTCCTTATTCTTCTTGGAATGTCAAGGGTGAGGAGGGTGGAAAACAGGGGTCAGAATAAATCTCCTCATAGTTTTTACTTTGCTTCCTGACAACATCTTCAACTCTTATCAGAGGAAGTGAGGGCAATATCAAAGCATGAAAATATGAATCATTTGTTCAAACACGACTTCTTCTGTGTGTTACTGTAGCGGTTTGGATATATTGTACAAATTAACTTACAGAAGAGGGGTCATGATATTCTTGAAACTTTTGAACAATTGTGTAAAAATAATGAATACAAGTGTGTGAATAATGAATAATGAAGTGTAAAAATAATGAATACAAGACGGCAATTTCTATATTTTCAAAATCAATTTTCACCTGAGCATTGTTACAGTTTAAAAACAACCACAGGCAGCATCTATCTGGTTAGTTAGGCTGAAACTACAAAATTATCAAAAGCAACAGACAAAAGTGCAGCTCTGATACTAATCTGCCATTTCATTATTGAAATTCTTAGACAGATTTTGCTCTTCGTGCACTTCCTCCTCCTTCCTCCCCTGCCCCGCCCCCCCCCGAGTTGAGTAGAAACTGGGGAAAACTCAGGAAATAAGTGTATATTCTACCTCTGTAGATGTTCTGCCTTATATAATAAATTGCTTCCTGTAGGAGTCATTTAATTGGCTATTATTTTAAAAACAGTATTATATTAGTTAGGAAATAATACAATAAAACTATGCAATGAACACCAGAATAGCATACTACAAAGAGAGACTAGAAAGAACAATGTGTAATTTTAGTGGGGAACAGGCAGGTGACTCACCACTGTCACCTCTTTAGGAGAAGGAGAGAGACCAGTACAGTCTTCTACTGGAAATAGAACTACATCAACACGTCCAAGGTGTGCCCATCAGCAGGAGAAGACAACTCAGAAAGAATACTCCCTTTTTCTACTACTTTAAAAATATTCTTTTTAAGAACAGTAAAAATGTTTTGTTTCAATGTGTTGCATTTGGATTTCATAATTTTATGTACAACTGAATTTTATGCCTCCACATAATGAAATTTTTTTTTTAAAAAAAAGGTACACAACTCTGCATTACAAACAAAAGTTTTCAGTTACTCAGAATTACAGTTGTAGGAAAAGTGGGAATAGTTTTCATTCCATGCAAGTTGTTTTTTCTGATGTCATTTTTTCCTCTTAATTTAGAAAAAACCCTGTTTTCACAAAGGTTTAAAAGCAAGGGGAGGAAGGGAAAGGTTTTGTTCCAGTTCAACTAAATTACTGGGATTTTTGCAAGATAAACCTTCACAGTTGTTTTGCTGTGTTAAAATTGTTTACATTACTTGGAAGCTTTAAGAAATACATAATGACTGAAATCATGTGAACAAACTATTATGTAATATTATGGAGTCAAAATTCATAGTGTTGATGAGCAATTTTAGCTTACTGATGGCACTGCAGCTTATACTCAGTGGCACTTGTGCAGCTGCCTGTCAGGTTAGGAAGTAGAGGGAGCAACTCCTTGCAAAGGTCTACACAGATGCACCCTTGGACTAGGTAGAAGTCACTAGTCCCAGGATTAAGAACTGTTAAATATAAGCACACTTCCATTTTTTTGTCCACACTTTACTGCACAGGTAGTCCAGAGGTTAAAAATAAATACATTCATGAAGAAACCTTAAGACTTTTTCCAAGTAGCACATAATGTAAAAGGAAAATTAAAATAATAAAAAAACCCCAACGAAACAATCCAAAACAAATGAAAAAAACCCCACTCATTCTAGAAATACAAGGACTTTATATAGATTTTTAGTTTAAATATTTGTTCCATCAAAAAAAGTAAGCCAACAAAGCCCAGGATTATCAAACAGCTTTCCTTTTCCTTCATCTGCGTTGTAAGGTTTTGTTAGTTTGTTATTGTATACTTACTCCTCTTTAGACTTCTACTTGTATTATTTAATTATTCTGCTGGCCAGTAGATAACAAATCTGTTGTCAGCCTGTCTGTATATGTACATCAGATATGCACAGGGAATAAAATGTTTAGAACAGGAGACAAAGGGCTATTCCTTTACTCCTGCTTGAGAAAAATCAGATTCACTAGAAGCTGAAGACAGCTATACCTCTTACAGTGGTGGCAGGTTGAATAATGCTTTCTATTTACAAGTATTATGTGTATCATAAAGGGACAGACATTGCATGACAGTTCTCTCTAACTGTATGGTTCTAAAAAAGCTGTTACACTGAGAAAAATATAATTTGGAGATACTGATATTTTAGTCATCCACAAGGGGGAAAATAAAATAAATGTATAGAAAAAAAAGGATATGCAACTAAAAATATAAAAAAAAATACACCCTGAATATTTTGCATTTCGTTAAAGACCATCCTCTTCAATGACTGCTTTGCAATGCATACAAGATGGGAAATATCTGTAATCTCTTCTTTATAGAGAAGGGAAGATTACTACACTTAGTGAAATCCACTGAACCTCCAGTGACTAATGCTCCAATTTATTCATTAAATATCACTAGAACTTTACAGGTGGAAGCTTCACCTGCAGCACTTAGCTGGCAAGATTAAATCGAAAGCTCACATAAATATGCTTGCAGTGACATTCGGCTTTGTGCTGCTCTATTAGTTTATTTCCCCCATTAATCAGCATTTGTAATACACTGCTGACACTTGCATAAACACAACATATTGTAATAGCACTGACCACTATTAATATTTTATCATGTGTACTTGCTATTAATGCAATTATTTATTAACAATAGACTTTTATGAAAAACATTATTTCATATACGAACAGCTCTAAATGATTCCCACATGCCGTGGTAATTATTTATGATCTGAAGAATTATTTAATATCTGCATTTAGCCAACTCTTTTTCATAAGATAATAATGCAAGCTGCAAAAGAAGACACAATGGATTTATTTACTACACTGTTAACTAATTTGTGAAATAAAATAAAAATATATTAGTTAAAAAAATATTCAAAGCTGGTTTTACTCTGAGGAAAATAGTACATATTCACATACACTCTCAGTGACAAATATCTGTAAAACAACTGACAGGTGTAAGTAAGTGGCATAAATTTAGGGGCACTCAAAAAAGACACTACCAGGTTATCTTCCCTGAAGAAGAAACCCATCACAGGACTAGTGACTTTCAAGCTCTGAAGGTTTGGAATTCCAAGTAATTCTTACTTCCTTAAAATTATATTATCCAGAGTACATCTTCACCACTCTTAAAGGTGAAGATGGGAGGAGACAAAGATATATTTCTATTTTAATAAATAGGGGAAAATTTATTATCCCCAGAAGAACTATAGTCAGCAATATTATGAAACAATCTTTTGGCTTGGAGAGAATACCAATGTCTTTTTGTAAAAGAAAAAAAAAACAAAAAAAGAAAAAAATTAGTAGCCATCACCACAAGTATCTAATTCCATCATTTCATTATATGCCGTTTTCTGAAAGAGCACAGGGTTCCAATTTCATCAGTAAAATACAGAAATACGTTCTGAAAGAGGTGGATTATAAACAGTAATGTGACAAAAGAAATACAAAAACACCAGAGTGCAAGAACCAGCAACCTTAAACCAGCAGCAGGAAGACCAGCAAAGTACAATGATAGTTAGAGACGTTGTAGCCCACAGCCAGATGGAGACTGAAAAGAGAAGCTTTCAAAGATAACAGTATGGAAGCATTCCAGAAGGGAAGGAAATGCATGCCCCTCTCCTGTCTGATGGTCAGAGGAGCTCATGCAGCTTTAGCTAGGAGCTTAAGAAACGGTACCCTAAACATTGCTGACACCACCTCAGCCTATGCACTGAGAGGCAAGAGAGGAGGAGCAAGAGCCACCACACAGAATCTGACTGACACCTTAGCAAAATAATTTCTAGTCTGTGCTGAGAAAGCATTGGCAGAAGAACCTAAATGCTACTGGAGCTGAGCTCCAAAAGGAGAAAGGTGCTGAAAGCAGTCTGTGCCTGAGGTATCAGACTTAACAGCTGACATCGGAGAAACAGTCAGCAGCAATTCACTGAAGCAGAAAAATCACTTGCTGCTGTCATCTGCAAGGCATGGACCCCAGTTTTCCCACTGTGCCACAAAAGCAAACCAAAGGCCAAAGGACTGTCTGACAACAAGGAATCACAGGCAACTTGAGAGCAGTAAGGATCCACTGAAACTTCAGATGTGTTCAGAAGAGATACCATCTAAAGCTCTCCAGCTATGTGTTTGGATGTTAGATAGCAGAGCATGAGGTACAAAGGACTCAGGGCTGAGTCCTTAAGAGAGAAAGTCCTTGATAAGAGATAGAAAATATTAAAGCCTTATCCTTCACACAAAACAACAAATTGATAAAGCGAAAATTTCCTTGCTGAAACTGTCACAACCTATCATTTCATATAGATGATATGACAATACATATTTATAAAAAAAGATGTAAACAGTTTAACCCCTTTGTTATAAGCTTTTCAAAGAAAAGTTTGGAGGGTTTTTATTGTTGGTGTTTTTTGGTTTTCCCCTCTCTAGTTAGATTATGGTAGTCTCAGTCCTACTAATACTCCATTCCAGAGCTGTCTGCTGTGCAGAGTGGCCAGAAAGTTGGACTGAAAAGATACATTAGATTTTATGTCTTGCTAAATGTGCTCAGTAGAGAATATCACAGACAGCAAAATGGGGCATGAGCAACTATGTACCAAGTTCCATCAATCACTCTGCCTAAATCTTTAGTCTAGCTGAGGTCTGCTGAAGTCTGTGCTCAATGGGCGTTTGCACGACTAGGGAATTTGTGGGTGTCCAATGATGATTCCACTGTGTAATAAGAGGAAAATCCCTGTTTCCCATATTTAAGCAACTGTCTGGATTCTTACAGGACATTTTGACCTTATTTCAGTATTTCCTAAGAAAGAATAAAAGGAATTTTAACAAGTTTGTTCCATTCTTTCAGTCCTTTGTTCCAAACTGATTTTCCCTGTGTTAAATATGAAAAATAGTTGCTCTGCATCACTGAAAATAGGACACTGAGAATTTAGACAGGAAATTTTATGGGTCTTATGAAAGGCAGGATATTAATCAATATAATGATGACATTTATTCAAACAAATGACCATAATACAAGGAAAATATATTAGCCATCCTAACGAGTAAGATGAAGGACACCACCAAATAACCAAAGATATACTTTGTTCTTAAATATGATTACAGGATCAACTGTTGTCAATGGAAAAGACAAATGGGTAGATTTTCCAGATTCTGACACTATGAGCAGCAGCTTTTATACCCGGTTTCTGAAGAATGGGTGTGGTATGTTCACCAGCACCTAAACGCCCATTCAGTCAGTCACTCTACCCCTGTGGGATAGGGGACACAAAAAGGACAAAAGCTGATATAAAGTTTAATATGTAGGAAAAAACAAACAAAACAAAACAAAACACCAAAAAAAACAAAACTCCAAGTGAGTCAAAGACAAGTTAAAAAAAAAACAAAACAAACCAAAAAAAGCAACCCAAGTGGTGCAAGAGACAATTACTGACCACCTTCCACCAGCAGCCTGATGCCCAGGCATTCTTTGAGCAATGGCTGTCTTGGAAAAACTGTCCCCTCCTAGATTTATTGCAAAGTATGCACTATATGGTACGGAATATCTCTTTTGTCAATTCAGGTCAGCTGTCTGTCGAGGGACAGAGAGAAACAGAGATGGCCTTGATGCTGTGGGAGTAGCTAACACACTGATGTGTTATCAACACTCTTTTAATCGCAAATATAAGACACAGCACCATATGGGTTGTTATGAAGAAAATTAACTTCCACACAAACCAGACCCAGTACAAAGAGTTAAAGGCTGTATCTATATTCAAATATTTTGTAAGGAAAAAAAAAGTTAAATGAACAAAACCACCTAAAACTGATAAAGTATCAGAGCCTTAACACCTAGGCACCAGTGAAACTTTTCTAATAATAAAGTGACAGCAAGTAAATTAACAGCTTGGAAATATATTTCATTGGGTAAAATTTACCAAGGGAACAGGCTATGGTAGGAGGATCTCTCTTTTGTTGAACAGATGAGAAGTAATCTCTCATATTCCAAAAGGGGAAAACACAGTATGTATTTTCTGGAATGGTTCCTATAGTAAAATTAGGGGAAAACCCAAGCTCATTCATTACTAGAAATGAGATCAAATATAATGGTACAGAAACTGAAAGTAACAATCCAAATTATTTGTTGACTTTGCTCTTACTCATACAATGCAAAGAGAAGGAAGATGACAATATAATAAAAATTCAATGTAGCAGTAGTTTCCTACTTCACAAGCTAGTCACTACTGTATAAATCCCATAATAGTAAGATTTGTGAGATGGTGATGGCATAATTCTATATATTTCTCTTCACATTTGCAGTTAGAAAATATTTTCCATGAAGTCACAGACTGAAGCTACAGGAGTCCAAGATCACTTTGTCATCTCAACACTGGTGCGCTGTGCTGAGAGAAAAGCCCTCCGATCAATAGAAAAGAGAGATGATAATAGTCTGCTCCTTAAAGACTGCGGGGCTCAGAATATGAATTCTACTGTTTGTTTTGCCACTCAGTGACATGAGGAAACCAGAAAAGATGACCTCTTTCCAATGGTATTATCTACACTCTACTTGCAGCACACCTTAACACAGGAACTTCTCTTTCCCTTCAGGGTTATACTTCCTTCTGGGCATATGAAATCAGTTCTAATCTTAATAAATTGTAATCTTTATCTCAGAGTTTGGCTGCCTATTTAATTATTTAAGATGTCACATAATTTTACTTCTGATTGCAGCTCCTTACTCCCAGTATCTTCTGCTTAAGAGATTCTACTATTCTCTTCTACTTTTTCTTTGACACTATTTGAGCCTATACCAGCACACCTACCCCTTGGCACCACCTAGCTATTACAATTCTTTATGTTTTTCATTAAACCAAACCTTTGTGAGACCTACTGAAGAGTCACATAATGTCTCTTTCAGCAACTGATACCTTTCATCTTCCTGATGACCAAGAATTTTTGTTGCTATTGATTCATCTTCTAGTACCAGGTTAGACAAAAAAGAGAGACTTTTCTCTATTTGTCCTTCTGGTCCACCAACAGCAGCAACAAGCCAGCAGTTCCAACAGCCTACACAGAATTTCGCTCTGTATAAACCTGTATATTACAGGTTTATAGTGAATCAAAAGGTGATGTTAAATGCCTTCTGACAAGGGGTCCCTACATAATAGATATTTTGTTTTTTTTTTTTCCTGAAGGAGACCCTAGATTCCAAGCATATTTTAATACTACTATAAAATCTTTCACAACTATTTGCACAGGATAACCACAGGATGTAATAAAGATTGTAATATTATAGTGTGCTATGAATTATCTAAATTTGTCCTGAGTAAACTGACTACTGATGTGGGAGCTCATGACTCGATAGTTCATTCTGTAACACATTCCTAAGAATACCATTATCATGACCTAAATAAATTTACAAGCAAAACTGATATTTATTTAATTATATATTTTAAATATTTCTACAGGGTGTTTCAAAAAGATTTTTGAGAAAAAATGCAGTTAACCACTGATATTCACAGAATCCTATTCAAGAAAATGCAGACTGATTTGCACTGGCATTGTTATCTATGGTAGATAGGGGGAAACCCAGTTATATTTCAAGAAATAAAATCCCTCTCCACCAAAGATCCAATTTGATGGCTTCTTCTTTTCATACTGCATTAATTCATGCTGTAACAGTCTTCTGCTAATATCTATAAGAACACTGGATCCAAAAGCATCAGGTTGACTTGTTAGGGCCTCTACAGAAAAGATTGCTTTTTCTCTCTGACATCAAAATCAACAGGCATCAGATTTTTCTGAGTAAGCTTGACATTCCTGCTCAGGCATCCAAAGCAAACTTTTCAATAAAATATACACTGTTTGAGGATACCCTCAGGAAAAAAATAATATTTATGAGTGACAGGAATCCAGCTGCTGAAAACATAAATTGTACTCTCTCCCTCATCTATATACAAACACTTCAGAAGATAGAGAGAAGCTATAAAGCTATAAAGCCTAGTTTGGCTATTAATTTACTGTTTTCTTCTGAAAACTAACTCCTCGTACCAAGCATAATATAACACGTAGCATATCTTTTTTCTGCTTTCTCTATGGTAGCCACCATATGGGGCCTTGGCCAGTCTTGGGCTGAGGGGACCACATGCTATCACCACCTGCTATTGCCTACTAAACAAAGGGCGTGTTTTGCATTCTTCGCTGGTCTTGTTGTCCTGAAGTCCAGCAAATGCATCTCAGAAGCATTATGGTCATAAAAAAAAAAATAATTGAAATTCGTATTAAAAAATAAACAAGGACTTTCAGAGTAAACATTTTTATTATCTGAAAGTTTCCATAACCAGCATGAACTTTCACTAACTGAAATAGGTATATTTAGCTGTAACACTTTCAGAGTGAAATACATTTTAATGAACCCCTAGAGGTATGAATCATAGCCCTGCTCTTTGTTTTTTCCCCTCTAAGTTGGAGAAAATAATTTTCTTCTAGCAGATCTGTTCTGCCCAGTGACAGATGAAAATGGGCAGAGGAATCGGGTAAATGGTCTGCCTCTTCAGTGCAGTGAAACAGCAAATCACTGCAGTAACAGCAGTGGTTCAGGTCTCTACCACTACCAACACAACAGCACTGCCATTCTCAGGCTTGGAAAAATTGACATTCAGCCACGTGTGATTTCTCTCCCTGTATTAAGTGAACAAAACTGGAAAAGGCATTTAAATTAATTTTATGAGATACCTTAATCACACTGTGTGCTTATTAATAAAAAAACAGTGCTTTCACTGATTGAAGGAAAAACTCTGACATTTCCAGCTCCAATAAGAAACAGTCAGACATCATCAGAAAATTATTACTTGCCCCAAGACTGCAATAGATTATGTAGTAAATTTCATGCTCACAAATCAAATTTAATTTACAAATGATCAAATAATTAAAAAAAAAACTATTAAAACCAAAAATCTTGATCTGATCATATTAGATAATGATGGCCCTGAAATGCTGAAAGGCGTGTAAAGCAAAAACCACATTTGAGAAAAGGCAAGGTTCTTAGTTAGGACTGTGTCTCCGAAACAGGTTTTGACCATTATATAGAAATAACTGAAAACTCGCAAGCATTTACATATTAAGGCAAACAATTACTTTAACACCAGTAAATCTGCCCTAGCAACTCTGTGCAAAATAATCTGCTGTTAAAATCTCAAGTAAACAACCTTAGATGCAGTTATCTTATGCAAAAAGGCATTCTCAGATCTAAAAGCAGGAGTTTCAAAAGAACTGGGCTTACATAATGCCAGTTGTACTGGGGTGATGGGAAACAGTTCTCATAACCAAGTCTGATAAAACCACACCTGTTGCCTTTTCTGACAAGTGTTTTGGACACATGGAGACAAGTTATTCAATTAAGTGTATATTAGAAATTTAATCACTGTCATACTTCAAAGTACTTTTTGCTGACAGGTAAGAACTATGGACATTTCACATTTATTGATCATTTCAGCTTTGTCTTCTAAAATTCTCACTTTTTAATATCTAAGGTATTCTGAGTGACAGTACTGAAGCATTTGCATTTATAAGGAATGTTTTAGCTCTTAGAAGTTGGGGGTTTTCTATGCAGTCTTTTTCTTCTGAACATGACACACTTCTTACACATTCAGTATGTTACAGATATATATACACACACACACACACGGTGCCCTAATATAAAGATGAATGGTTATTAGATTTTAAGAGCTTTCAGGGTAGTGAGTGGCGAATTCCTGTCTGGACCTTCATAGAATACACTTTGTAAAATGAATTTTATTATTATTATTATGAATTTTTATCCGAACATTGTCCATTAAAAAGTTAATAGAAAAAAAAAACCTTTTTTTCCTTCATCAATTTTATTTGATATTACATAGACTTACATGTAAACTGGCAAAGCTTCATGAAATTTAATTTTAAAAGGTTATTTAAATCACTATAATAGGAAAACAAGAAAGTTTAGCATAAGTCATAGCCAAGTTATTTAGAGACATCTTTTTATTACTAAAAAGAGTCTTTAAATCAGTTAGAAGGGCTGTGTATAAACTAACCTACTAATAAAAATAATTTTGAAAATTTATTATAGAAATATAGATATTAAATTCAGAATAATAATTTTGCTTCCTGGTTTATTTATTTATTTTAAAGGAACTCTGTGGCTACATTCTACAACATATTTAAATACCATGTATGATTTTAAAAACATGAAACTCCTTATCTCACAGACAATTTTATTACTTTATTGTCAGGGAATTCATTCCTTAGGCATTTATCTTGTTCTTATTTTGAAAAATGCAGGGAGGGCACTGAAGAGCTCTAATTCCTATCTCTGGAAAAGTATATTCTGTAGTCACAGTCTTCACAGAAAAAAAACCTCTTAGGTAAATACTTTGACTCTCTCTCCTTTAGCTCTCATCTTTTAAGTGTCTGTTTGTCTTTCCAAACTTTTTAAAGAACAAATTCAAATATTCTTAATTTCACTGATTTAACTAATTACTACCCATTCCTACTTTGTTTTAATTCCAGTAGTGCCCCTTTGCTCCATGTTTTTGAAGTCTAGCTAATCTTAATTCCAGATTATTATTTTTTTTTAAACCTTATATGCCCCCTTGTTTTTTAATGGTTTCATTTCCTTTTGCGTTCTAATTTTTATTTCGGTGACCTTCAGTAGAATCTCCTCATTTCACCCTAGCTCTCTGCAAAGTTCCTCAAGACCCCTATATTTGATGTAGGTCTCAACTTCATAATCCCATCCGCAAACTGACATAGTAATGTATATAACATCTCTAAACTCTTATCTCAGCAGCCTACTTCTTTATTCTGGTTCTCTTCTACCGTGTCTGAATTAAAATCTCATTAGCCTCTTACTCTGGCCTTTTTCATTGCATGTCTTGCATGCAACTGATATATTATGGCTCAACTGAAGCTCTTCATTCTGCACTCTCTCTTTCGTCCCCACCTCCTCTCTGCTTTTTAAAAATCGCTTTTGTGACTGTTGCCTATAGTAATAACTACCTGCAGTTCAGCCTTCTAAACTTGACTGAAATGACTATACTGATTATACCCTCTGCTAAGTCCTTCACCTTGTTGGTCCACAAATGTCTTTTGCAACATCTCTGAAGTATAGTTCTTCTCATCTATTTAAACAGAAGAAATCTCATTTGGGCCTCTCTGTGGCAGCATTCCTTGTTTTGGCCTAGATAAGTGCACTTTTGCCCTGCTCAAATCCATTCTAAGTGTGGTTACCACCAAAGAGAAGTTTTTTGGGCACAGATAAGCATACCACAGTATCCCACGAGCAATGGCTGCAACAATATGAATTCTCTGGATCATCTCAGATAAGCAGCAAACCATTGCACAAATTACAAATATCTCCATCCCTTTCACTCTGAACCCCAGTACAACTGTGTAAGTTATCTGTC
Organism: Chloroceryle aenea; assembly: GCA_013399075.1. Taxonomy (NCBI): domain Eukaryota; kingdom Metazoa; phylum Chordata; class Aves; order Coraciiformes; family Cerylidae; genus Chloroceryle; species Chloroceryle aenea. Next base: position 371,518 of record VWZY01008729.1, on the reverse strand, counting down.
CTCCATCAGTGCTTTTTCAAAGCCATTTGCAAGATTTTCTTTATTGCATCAACATAAGATTTCTTCATTTCCACAGCCCTATACCATTTCTACCTCAATGTTAAGATACCAATTTCTACTTCTCAGACCAGGCTGGAAGCCTCCAATTTAATGGAGAAGACAATTCCTCAAGCTGGCAAACTTAACGCCTTTGTCTTCTTGAAACAGACCCTTTGTTGAAACAAGAAAGATTGTTACAATGCCTGCTGTGCCAGCCAGGATTGTGACACCATCTTACTATATACTTCTTCTGTTTGATTCTGGTTTTTTTGCTCTATAGTTAGCTTTTCTATTCTTGCAAGACATGGACCTTCTTTCACCTCTGTTTTTATAGATCAAGTAGTACAGCACGGCCTTATCACTTACGCAGTGAATAAATAAAAAATACTAAAGTAAATACATTCTAATTGAAAACCTTACTGTGACTACACCTTTTTTAAACTCAGTAAAAGATAAAACTAGACTGGGAAACAGCTAAAGCATGACATGGTTCAGAACCACCTTTTGTGATTTTGTTTTGTTATTTTTTGTTTTGTTTAAAAAAAAAAAGGTTTTTTTCACAATCCCAGATATAACTTTACCAGAAAGAGCCAGGGGAGGGAAGCAAGGGGCATAGAGGGAAGAGTTTTTCAAAATCAACACTATTCTATAGCAAAATGATTTCTAACCTTTTTCATTTAAAATCTGTGTCTAGCTGACAATCTACTCAACAGTTAATATTTATGCTCATAAGAGAACTTCCTATCCCAAGAAAAAAATTGCTTCATGTACATTCAGCATCCATAATGAAGTAGTTTATCCATGACATCAGCTACGTGACACCAAATTAATGGCCCCTTGAGAAATAGCCTTCAAAAAAAAAAAAAAAGAAAAGAGAAGAAAAGAAGGTGATTAATATGCTTACGCCTGGCTTAAAGCAAAACAGACAAATTGTGCAAGAACACAAATGTCTCTTAAGGCCTAAGATTCTGCAATCGTATGGATAAAAGCAGCACTGTTATATGCAGCTTCATAAAGATATAAGCCTATGCCTAATAGCAGGGACAAAGGTGTTATTTCAAATGAGGTAACTGAAAAGAAATTTTTTAAAAAATGTATAAGCTTAAAACAGCAAAGGACAAATCATTTCATAAACCATTGTTTAAATACTCCTTCATAATATACCAAGCCACAGTATTGAATTGGCAATGCTACCCTTTGATATGTATAACTATATATCTATTAAAAAAACCCCATGTCTATCTTTTGCCAAACTAATTCTCAAATCATAGTAATTTAAAACAGCAAACATGCAAATACCTTGCAGCACGCTTACCCTTTCAGCTTGTCCTACCTGCAGCCCCGTGTTTTCTATACCAAATAGGACATAGCTTTGCTTTCAAAGAGTACCCTTACTGATTCTTTTCCCTTTTCTGCAGATTTGCTGCTAGAATTTATAACTAGCACTTCAAGCCTTTCCTCCCCCTTGTCCGTACTGGTTTAACTTCTTTATGATGGCAGATAATTGTTTTGGCCTTAGGCAAGGAATGTGCTCTCTGCTTAGGAAGATGGCTGCACAGCATCTTTATAAAGCAGCCAAATGAGGAAAAATGAGCTAGTTGCAGAACATTACATTTCTTTATCATCAATTATTGAAGACAGACTTTTTTATTTAATATGCTAAGAACACTAATAAGAAGACAAAATATAACACTAGTGTCTTGGTATTAATGGTGATAAAAGTCATGATGAACAAGAGTTCAAAATAAACATTATTTAATGAACATGATAGCAAGACTATGACTGAACTAACACTTAAACTAAAGCATTGCTTTTAAAAGAATAAAAGAAAACAGAAATGAATCCAAGAACTTGAAAAAATGAGAGAAGTCATCTTCTGTAAAATCTATATCCACTTCTTTACTGACCTATAAATATATCTTATTTTTATGGTAATGAGTATAATCCAAGATGTTAGAGCAGGAAAGGGGTCTATAACATGCATAATGTGTACCTACACTTAAATAGTATTATTCATTAACGGGGACAATAATCAAATTGATTCTCAAAGTTATGTGTATTTAAAATGGTAGGCTCAGAGATTTCTCAACAGAGGCGAAGACATATTAGATCATTTCCCACTTAGATGTAAGCAAAAGAACAGAAGCAGCAGATGCTTAAAACCTTCTTTTACAAATGAAACTGAAGGTGGATTTTTGCAAGGCTGAGGTGTGGTAAAGAGAATTCTGTGATCCAGAATTGTATACATTTTTATTTTGTATCCTGCCTCTCTTTTTAATAAGATATCAATAATTATCAGACAAGTTGAACCGAGAATGAGGAAGAGAAAATGCTGTTCAGAAAGCCATCATGTATTAACAGAAATTCCCTACAAGCTTCAGAGCACCAGAAAAAAAACAGAGGTAAAGATACTCCTTTTCATCATCTTAAGCAGTTCTATCATCATGACTACAATTCTTTTTCCCATTTCCTGTAAAAGTCATCACTTCCCATGGACATCAAATATCATTACAGGAATACACTGGAGAAATCTCTCCACTGGTACTAAGGTCTTCATTCTGTAGTGGTAGCACCAAACCCTAAACTTTATAATGGTATGTCAGAACATACACAAACTTTAAGTTTCTTCTGTTTTGAATATTTTGCTGGGTTGTGGTGTGGGTTTTTTTGCTGTTGTTGTTTGGGTTTTGGTTGGTTGGTTTGTTTGTTTTGGAGGTTTTTTTGTGTGTGTGCGTTTTTTGTTGTTGTTGTTTTGTTGTCTGTTTTTTTCTTTAAGTCCATTCACTCAATGCATAGAGGCATTAAGGTTGCTAAAGAAAAAAAACCAAAACCAACAGTTTGAATTCACTCAAAATCACAGCACTATCATAGATTTTGAAATTTATTTTCCAGCTTGTTAAAAAGTACTTATAAATAATGATGCTCATGAAAACAATAGATAAAAATTAATAGTATTGTCAAATGTTATAAATGGATGAGGCTATTCTGAAATCTCTTTAAGTGCTTAACAGCCTGCCCTTTTTGCTGATGTTTCCTGTAGTTTTAAAGCAGAAATTCTTAAATCTGTAAGTTGAAGCCTTGATATTACAGAGAATAGAACCCAAACTGGTTATTGTTAACAGTAGCTCTTCTTCCAACATTCCTTCTAAACATTTTCCTGTAGAAGCAAACTCAGAAATACCACACTGGCAACAGCTGAGGAAGAAAACATGAGCTATCCTTTGGAGATTTCTGCTGGCAGGTGACTGCTTGATCTATTTCCCACCAGTGTTAAGAGTACAATATGGCAGCATCAAAATAAAAAACCTAAAAAGTGGCTCTGCTGACATCTTATACTTTATATTCAGTTTGGAAATAAGAATTTTTCCAAGAAAGATGGGTTAATGAGTTTCAGACTGATATGTAAGAAAATCACTCTGGTTTAGCTCTTGAGAAACAGATACACAGAATTCATACAATTCAAAATTCAGACATCATCTTAATCACATACATCAGAACTATAATATGCCTAGAGTATTTTAATTAGCAAGAGTTTACATGGTTTTCATTCATGAATGAATGACTACATGGTAGTTCTAGTATTTAATAAAGTTATGCGATGAAATCCAAGTGGCTGACATATAAACCTCCAGAGGCAGTACTAACCTGAGTCTGGCAAGCATCTTTTCTTCTCTTTGGTTGAATGACCTTTTACTTGACCTACAAGCATGGGTATTGCTAAAGAATATCAATGAGAAGTGCAAGTAGCCAACTCTCTACTACACAGGTTCCCTGGACAGTGGCTGGTATGGAAGGTAAAGTTAAAAGAAAAGTTTTGACTGTCCTTTCTGGATATCTGCATTTGTTCTTACTAAAAATTGTCAGATTTATCACCTTCTGCCTTGTTTACCCCTCCCCACCCTAGGCTTTCTCTTTTGAACTTAAGCTTTTCTAAAACTACTGCACGGAGAAACAAATATTGACATGGCTGCCTGATTGCTGTGGAATTACTCCACAGAGGAGAATTCTGAATTAACATGCAACATCATTTTAGCTTTAACATTTTGTGGTTCACTCACTAGACCTTGCAGTTTATTGCGTCTGTGAACTGCATTTGCTTCTGCCAGAAAATAACCTTCTATTTAAGGCACTTGAGGTTGGGGAAAAAATTATCCTCAAACAGATTTCATTAATTCAGGCAAGAGAAAGTTAATATCCCATGACACAACTGATTTGTTTGTAGGGGTGTTAAATGCATCATTTCCCTAATAAACTAAACCACTAGAGGAATGTTTAGAAGTTGGTGTTCCCTCAACTCATGAAAAAGCAGCAGTTTTTGCCAGGTGAACTCTGAGGAAAAGTACTGAATGGATCACACACTGATAAGCATTTCTAAGAGGGGTAAATGGATTTATATACTTATCACAATAATAGAAAGAAAATGCTCTCAATTTTTTTCTGAGTGGTCTCTTTTACAATACATGGTTGCTCATTTACTGTGATGTAATATTGCTTTCATTGTGCCCTCAAAGGAAAAAGCCTATTCTAACTGTGCATTACCTGAATTATAGTTTGAGCATCCAGATTTAGAACTCTTAAGTCCCTGCATTTGCATTTTGCTTTAGAAATAATGGTTTTCAATTTGTTTATCTTTAGGATGTTACAATTTATCATCAATTCTAAGAAAACAAACCCAGCCATCTGAACAGCACAGCTCTATGACATGATTAATTCAGTTTTTGAAAAAGATACATCTTCGAGAATTGATATAACTGATAACATTTGCAGAAAAAAAAATACATACTTAACTTGCATAAGTGCTGTAAGAGACATGCCCTCTTATCATTACATACCCCACAGAAAAGCAGATTAGAGTCTTATTTCACAAAACCTTCAATTTAAGAAATGCATCCATCCTACGTGTCACAGATCAACTCAATTCTGAGCTGTCCTTGCTGACTAAGAGAGGTTTGAAAGCCTGGAAAGATTTCAAAGGTTCTAAAAGTCCTATCTGTATCAACTTCTGTGAAAGCTGGTTCTGTTAACCTTGCGGTATGGAAGGCCAAACATATCTGCCAGACACAAACAAAAGAACTTGACAAACCAAACACCTACCAGACTATATACTTCCACATTGCCTTCCAAAGCCACTGTCCTTAGTTCTTTTAATTTAAATAACATATTCTCATGATGAGAAGATCATAGTCCTTCAGAAAGCTGAATAAATATAAGATGAAAGCTAAATATTGTTGACGTGTCAATATATATTTGAAACATCAAGCAAGACAATTGTCTAATAGATCACCATGAATATTAACAATGTCACTCAGAAAAATCACTGCATACATCATCAGGGAAAATATCAAGTGTTCTGTTTTCACTTGTCTTTTCTAGGGAAACAACTGGTCCTCCTACAGTCTCCTGCAGTGTCTTGTTCCCTACTGAGTAAAGAAGCAAAGACAACCCCTAGATTTTACTGAACAACAGCTGAAATACAAATCTAGTTGCCTATCAAACTCTCACACAGTTTAAGCAACTGTTTCACTGCAAATGCCTATGAAGACCAAATCCTTGTGCACTTCCATGTTCTTCCATCACCTCTCAGAGGAACAGAGGATTGGTCTCAAAGAAACCAGAGACATCATTTATACCAAATAATTTTTTATTAGGTAAGATTGGACTTGAAATTTGTTAGGATTCAGAGACCAGAGTGGACATATTATGTCAAAGTCAAGAGACTTCTATCCATAAGATTATTAAGGTCCATATGTCCAGCCTGTGGGACCAATGTGCATGATAATAATCTGTAAATGTTTAGGGAGATGGACTTGAAATCCACTTTAGGTGGTGCTTCACAAGACATGTATATGAAGGTCAGATATAGAAGGGTGAGCATCATAGTACAGAGGGGGGATGGAGCAAATGAAAGAAGCATGGCATATAGGGAAGCTAAATCCAGGCTTATGAGGTGTAAGATACAGGAGACAATGGATTTTCAGCAAAATGCCTGAATGTCATCATATTCAAGAGAACCAGAATTTTTTACTTGTTATCCTGCAAGGTACTTAACTGAACAAAGTAATTTTGGTATCTCACAATTGCAGGGACTGAACAGACACTTGTGTGCACAAGTTGCACAATCATTTAGCTTTAAAATTATGTAACTATACATACTTTATAAACACTAGATGGGATCTTGCATCTATTCTTAAGCTGTATTTGTCCTTTTACCTAGATGACAATCAAAAGAATAGATTTATGAACAGTATTGCAAACCAACGCGTAATTTGAAAGGAGTGAATTATGTAGCTTGAGTCATAAGATAGTTGCCCATGAGCAGTGTTTGACAGAACTGCATGATCCCGAGAACAGCAAACCAACTTTTTAATACTGCTGTGTTACCGAAGCCATAAATATTTTTCTGACAGTGTCAGGTTTAACATTCAGCATTGCTATAATTTCTGCCCTAATCCATGAACAGTTTAAAAGATTTATAGTCTCTCAATATTTCATCTGCTGTAATTATAGTTGTTTTAATGTAGCATGTCTGTTTCTGCAACACAGTAGAGATATTGTCCTCCAGAAAAAAAAGGCAAACTATACACCTAATGTAATTTAAAGTGCACATCAGAACTGCTACATAAATGAAGAAAACACTAATTACAAGACTCAGCTGCTCAAACAGAAGAGCAAAATCAAAACTTGTAAAAAATAGTCCACTCCGTGATCATTTCAATAACTACTATTTATCTGGCAGACTACTACACTACTGTGACCTGTATACTGTGCAAAAATGATGGCAATTAAACAGGAATAAATGTGTCAGACCAACAAGCTTCAGTGAAAGTGACTAGATGGAAAAATCTAATTAACTTCACAAACTAGTTTTGCCTTTGTCAGTTATCTTAATTGTACTAGTGGAGTACGGGTTACGAACTTCACTAAAATTTGAATCGCAAAAACGTGTCTGAAATCACTGAAAGCAAAACAACTTCTGAATGCTTCTTAATTACAGCAACACGTTGCGTGAAGCAGCATTACATCTGTTGAGACACAGTGGTGCTACAGTTAAAATATTTTCAGCTTTACTCACCTACTCAACTAGTGTAAATACTGGAAAATGAGGATGTCGTTAAAAATAATTAATAATGCATTTTTTAATTGAATATTGATAAATAGGAGCTTGGGATTTCCCAAACCTTGGCTTGTTTGCCTACGAGTAATCTTATTTCACAAAGAATTCTCACTGAAATAACAGAACAGCTGGGAAAAAGATAGAAAGGATTTGCTGTGGCACTACTATAGCAGTAGCTGCCTGACTGAGGGTCAGCAAGAACAGATCAGACCTTCTGTCAAGTACAATTTCATAGCTGAAGGTACTTCTAAGGCTGGTGCTGACAATGGTGTATTTCCTGAAAGATGACTCAGTTTACATTGTGTGTACATATTGAAAACATACTAAAATCACTAGAATCAGTAACCCCCTGCAGCACTACAGAATGGGGGGTGAATGGCTGGAGAGCGGCCTGGCAGAGAGGGACCTGGGAGTGCTGGCTGATTACTGGCTGAACTGGCCAGCAGTGTGCCCAGGTGGCACGGAAGGCCAATGGCATCTTGGCCTGTATCAGGAATAGTGTGGCCACCAGGTCTAGAGATGTGATTCTGCCCCTGTACTCGGCCCTGGTGAGACCTCATCGCGAGTACTGTGTGCAGTTCTGGGTACCTCACTTCCAGAAGGATATTGAGGTGCTGGAGAGGGTCCAGAGGAGAGTGATGAGGTTGGTGAAGGGACTGGAGGGAAAGTCTGATGAGGAGAGGCTGAGGGAGCTGGGGTTGTTCAGCCTGGAGAAGACAAGACTCAGGGGGGACCTTATCTCTCTCTGACATGATGTAGCTGATGTCATGGTGTTGGGTTGTAGGCTGGACTTGGTGATCTCAGAGGTCTGTTCCAGCCTCAGAAATTCTGTGATTCTGTGATTAAGCTGGAGACTCAGAAAGGAACCTGGAACTGCCCATCCACATAACTTCTGCTCCTATTTTAGAGGCTTAGCAGTTGCAACTCAGGGATGGGACATAAGAACTGCAGCTCAATATTGATAGAAATATCCCAAAGCACAAACCAGTTATTTTCCTTGCAAATCTCACTCCTGACAGTACCTAAAATTTTGTTTCCCAACATTTCTCAATAAAAGAGAGGCAGCTTCCTATTGACATCCTTATCCTCAAGACCTGTAAAAGACTACCTCCTTTAAGACAAGAAACGAAAGCAGCTTCCTTCCCCTCTATCATTTTGCAGGGGGTTGACTCTGGCCAGCAGCCAAAGACCCACCCTGCCTCCTTCTTAGTCCCCTCTTTTTCAGGATGGGAAGAAAAGAGAAGGAAGACAAGAAGACTCGTGAACCAAAATAATGACAATTTCATGGGGAAAACAAATGCTTAGTATGCAAGATAAACAAAATTCACTGCTTCCCATCTTCAAGCAGATGTCCAGCTACCTTCCAGGCAGGCAGGGCCTTAGCACATGTTGACAACTGCTTGGAAAAACAAACACCATAACCCCAAATGCTGCCTCCTCTTCTTCCTTTTCCCTTTTATAGTTGAGCACCCCATGGTCTGGGATATCCCCTGGGTCAATTGGGGTCAGCTCTCTTGGCTTTGTCCCCTCCCAACCTCTTTCTCACAACCAGCCTCCCAGCACCTGTGCAGGTAGAAAAGAGAAGACTTTGAAGCCTTGCAAGCAGTGCTTAGCAACAGCCAAAACACTGGTGTGTTATCAACACTGGTTTAGACACAAATCCAAAGCACAGCACCATAGGGACTGCTATGTAGAAGTTAACTCTGTCTCAGACAGACTCACTACAGATTCAATTGAAAATGCAGTCATGACTTTCAAAAAAGCAACCTATATATATTAGTAATTTCAAAAATCATCTCTAAAGTCTGTTACTTTTTGTGATACAAATAGTGCAGTCCAAGCTGCTAAGTTACCTGTGAGACAAAAATATTCTTTAGATCTCCTAATACCTTTTAGACCTCTATCGCATACTGTAAACCTCCTGCCTGCAAAAAAACCCTTGAGAGTCATTCAACAGTTTTCTTAAACAGCTGCCATTACCAAAACAAAAATTTGTGATAAAATAATGCTATCAATAAGATTGAGTTCAAGCACACCATATAATACAGAGTAAAAACTGCAAACAGTTTGAAATATATGCAAATGAAGATATGTATTCTTCATCCTCACTGTCAAAAGTATATATTTTTTGACAAATGCACATTTTGGTCAAATGTTGCCTGTCCCACTGCAACACTTCCAAGCTAAAACCAAACTCCACACCCCTTAAATGAAAAATCAGTTCTTTGTAACTAAAATCACCAACATTGTTACAGTATATCTATTGCCTTTACATAGAAGAGATTGATAATTTTTGCTTATTCCTTGATGAACCTCAGATAATAAAGTCTATTCTTTCCCCAAGTGTATGAACTCTATCACCTTGAGGTTCCAGCTATCAGGCATCTGAACTGCATATTGAATGGGATATCAGAGAGGTCAGTTTAAGCCCTTCTATATCGCAGAACATATTATATAATCCCATTCACAGAGCTATCTGGCCATCACCTTTTCTTGTCAAGAATTGCTACCATTGCTGTTAATCTTGGGATCTACCTTCTTCAGTAGTTGAAGGTAAACAGAGCTTCTTTCAAATAATTGTGCTTCATTGTGTGGCATGGCTGCACTAGAAGGGACATCCTGTGATGACGTGACAATTCCTGCAAACGATGGTGGGACCACTCTTCATTCTCCTGAGAGAAACGCTTCCTAATCATTAGATGTAGGAACAGAAGATAGGTACCTAACAGCAGGCTGAATCAGAAGGAGGAAAGGAATTGTGGAAGATAAGCATGGTGTAGTTCCCGGGAGCACAAGAAAAAGTAAATAAAGGTTTTGATAAAAAATATACAAAAGTTCATTTAATAGCCTATACAAGTTGAAGGCCCAAGAGTAACGTTTAAGGCTACTGCCATCCCCTAGAGAAAAGCAAGTTTTATGGGTTAAATACTTTATCCAGAAGAGAACTAGATCAGCTGCCATACCCACAACCTTGCAGCCTGAGGCAGAAATACTCAATATATTAAACTGCTATATAAACAACCCATGTCTGAGAATAAAGTGCCTTAAGAACAAAAGGAAAAAAAAAATTCCATTGAAAAGAGCATCCATTTTTTTCTGAAGTTTGCTGGATTATACTATAAAATGTAGACTATCCAAGGGATCCATTTAGCTTTCAGATATGCAAACACAATGATGATTCAATTTTCTTTAATTAGTGTTTCATACATAGCATTTAAGAACAGAACTGGGCTCCCTAAGTATCAGTATTTCTGCAATACTTTATACTGTAATATTACTAGGCTTATCTCCCTAGTCTTCTGTTTAATTAAATTGTTCTTTTTATTTTTAAGATACTGGCACAGCCGTTACCAAAAAAATTAAGCATCTCACACTCTGTTCTGAATTTGTTCCAAACCTTTTGCTTTTCTAATAAAGCTACCTCCAAAAAGTGCAGCTTTTAAGGTACTTCAATGGGATTACAGCTGGCCTGCTAATTCTGCCATTAAATTAATTCAGAGAAGCTCTCCACTGCAGTTACTTCTCTAACAAATAAGACTCAAGTATAAAAGATGCATTAAAATGTGTCTTGGTCACAGTGTAAATGCGGAGAGCATTACAGCCATCTAATCTCAAGAAGACAGACAAGGTAGACTGTAGCAAATTGCATACTGGAAACAAAATATATATTTCAATTTGGACCCATACAGATAAAAATCTAACATTTTGCATTTGGTTTATGTAGCTAGAGGGGCAACTATCAGAGCCTTTTAGACTCCAGCTACATTTATTTTTTCCTTGGGAACTCAGGGTTCAGTAAGATGAAAAAACAAAATAAATTACACCTGTTCCACAAAAAGGAAAAACATTATTGCAGAAATTAAGCAGAGGCAAATGTCCCAGGGCCAGTAGATGCCAGAGATGGAAACAGAACTCGAACATGGTCAAGACAACTACCCCCTTTCAGCCCTGCCTGTACTGTTACAGCACATGCATCAAATAGATAACTTTATTGCAGAATTCCATGCATAACAGCCACATTTTAATAGTTCTTTAACAACACTGAAGCACTTCATGAGGAAGAAGAGTACCGGTAATGAGAAGAGTTCGTCTGGGTCATGCCTATCCCAAACAAGTCTCACAACAGCTATTCACAACACCTTACTTCAAAGATAAAAAGGGATGAAGTTGTTGCTTATACAACATCACTTTCACTGAAGTAATGCCGCTTGGGTACTGAAGCAATGATTCTCTTCCCTTAATCATCTAATACAGAACAGTAGGTTATAAGAAGAGACATTTCCCCTCCCCCATCATTTAAACTGCATAAACTGTAATTTTAGTAAATGAAGCAAAGAGCTAATCAAGTTTTGATTTGTTAATTACTTCTCAATTTGATTAGAGCTGGCAGCTAATCTGGAAATGTAAAGTCAATCTTTCAGTCACATTTGCAAATCAGGACTTTGGTGTAAAGAAACAGGGATATTATGCATTGCATCCTTGTAATTTTTCTTTTTTTTTTTTCCCCTCGTGTTTCAGTGCATTTAGCAATAATCCTAATTTTTATTATGGTGGCAGCACTCTGAAGGCAGCTTCTATCAATGGCTCAATCTCCGGGCCACATAGAATTCTACAGAGTATTTGGCCCTGAGAGAAGCCACTGATAAGGACTGTGGTTTTACTATCATTAAAGCTCAAGAGGTATATATGCTACATTAAACAAATACAATGCAATTTAAAAATATAGTTCATTTAGGAAAAAAAGATATCTGAAAAAAACCAAACAAACACAGAATTTCAAGAACCAACACTTTAAAAATAAACTTGTAGTGGTGCTACACCACATGCAGGAAAAAATAGTATCATTTACCTTATGTAGAATAAATAAGATCAGTGGAAATCAAGAAATTAGACTATGTAGTTTCATTTTGTCTGAAGGAACAGTGAATTGGGAAAGAGAAATGACTTTTGCAGCATTTTCTGTGAAGAGTTCTTGTCATGGCGTAGCTAACCTATATTGTTCCTCCTCTGAGTTGAGGACAAACAGCCTTCTAAAACCATTAATTCTCTGCTGTTCCTCATGGCCTGGCTGCTGCAGTGTCTTCCTACATTAGTTGCACTAAGGGACAGATGGAAATTTAACACCCTGAAAAAATGTACTGTTACAGATATCACAGCAGTTTCTGACCAGAGCAAAGCCTGACTACACTTTGGTCAACAGAACTCAAATTAGGCATCTCCCTGCTCCTCTGATTGTCCCTCCTCCGCAGAAGAAAGCAAGAGTAAGATTAGGTTGGAATGCTCCTACTTCTTGACTTCATACTGTTTCCAGTATCACTAACCATGGAGTCCTTTCTTTCATCTAACCAAGCCAACCTAAACCGGGCCACTGCCGCTTCTCTCTATCTTACCCAATATGAAAGGTAAGAAAGGATGTCACTGATGGGCAAGTACAAGGCTCCTTCCAACCAGGGTGGGAGCCTGATATCTCTCCCATCCAGGAAGTGTCCAGCCTCCTCCTGAATGCCATACACTTTAGCACTATGTGTCTGCAGCACTGTCCTAGCCCCACATCTTCCTTATACCCAAGCTCTTACCTGTAATATAGTCCTTGTTTCCTTTGATTTCTTCAGGCTTACATTTGATGCTTAAATTGAGTACTGTAGCCACCAGACTGACATTATTCAAGACATCCACTATCCTCAGGGATTATTACTTCAGATCCCCGTCTGCCCCAGCAACACACCATATCCAGTTCCTTGCATTAGCCAGACTCTTTTCAATTCCAGTATTACCCTGCCATATAGGGAGAGCACGAGAAGGAAAGCAGCATCAGAGAGAAACAAGCAGTGGGCAGCAGCTCTGAGGACTGCTTCAAAACATTCAGGAAGAATCACAGAGAAGGGTATGGACATGTTTAGTGAAGTGAAATTCTGAGTACATCTTTCCTCCTTCCTTTCTGGTTTCACACCTCAAGACCTGTAGATCTGCACTGTGACAGAGATCCACTGAAGCATGGGGAAAACAGGGAAGGACAAAGTGGTACGAGATGACATTCCTTCATGGCAACAGCTATTTACAACTAATTTACTGAAAAACAGGATAACTGACACTGGTACAGAAAAAAGAAAGTCAGAAACTGTCTTAAGTACACTGTAGCTTATGTTAAAAAAAAAACCAAACAAAAAAACACATTAAATGGGTCAATTTTCTAGAAAACACATTTGAAAGAAAAAAACCTCACATTTAGAGCCTGTCAAAAACATTTTGCTTTGAGTTCTTCCTACAAAATACTTGACTTTTTTTCTTTTACCATTACTTGATATTTAGCATTTTAGAACTTCTTGCATTTGTACTACAGACTTTTGAAAGATTAGATTAAAACAAAATATTTACTATGATTCAAAAGAAATTTTAAATAGTTCATTTATAATTAATTTAATGAAGAAATTCAAATGGTGAATTCAATGGTTACAAACTTGAATGATTTTTATAGAGCCTCCATGAAATAAATTATCTAGCCAGCTGTATCTAGCAATCAAAACTAGCCAGTATTACAAAAAGGATGTAAAAATTGTCTCTACTGTCTATAATCTGTGTCTATAAAAATTTCCTCAAAGTCGCTGTTTTCACTGAATTACCATTAACTCTTTTTTCCCCAGGAAAAAAACTGCCATCTATCTATTTTGCTTTCCAGTTGAAGGCTGGAAAAGTAGAAGAGGAAGTGTTTTGACTGAGGATAGTGAATACTAAAGACACTGTTTAACAGTGTCACTAATTATTTGGTGTGACAGATTTCAAATTTTGAGTATCATCATTGCTTTAGAGCCTCTCATTACAAAAATGACTGATTACTCATAACTGATACTACTGTCAAAAGTTTATACAAATTCATTGTCCGTATACTCATTTTAGAAAGAAAAACAAATACAGATTTACAACTGTAGCATCAGCAATGTATTATTTATTAGAAAGGTCAAAGAAAGCATACCCCCCTGATGAGCAACAGTGTCAACCTGGTAAGGACAGACAAGGAGAAGGCTCAACAAGTTTTGTGCCTCGGTATTCACTGGCAACATCTCTTCCCACACCTTCTGAGTCAATGGATCACAAGAGTGGGACCAGGGGGGCAAAATCCCTCCCACTGGAAGAGAAGATCAGATTTGTGACCACCTGAGGAACCTGAAAATACATAAGTCTATGGGACCTGATAAAATGGATCCCAAAGTCCTGAGGAAATTGGATAATGTATTTGCTAAGCCACTCTCCATGACACGTGAAAAGTCCTGGCAGTCTGGTGAAGTCCCTGATGGCTGAAAGGACACATTATGCCCATTTTTAAAAAGGGTAGAAAGGAGGACCTTAGGAACTATCGACCTGTCAGCCTCTCCTCTGTGCCTGGGAAGATCATGGAACAGGTCCTCCTAGAAGCTATAATAAGGCACATGGGGGACAAGGAGGCGATCTGAGACAGCCAGTATGGCTTCACCAAGGGCAAGTCCTACCTGAACTACCTAATGCTTTCTATGATGGCATGACTACATCACTGGACAAGGGAAGAACTATGGATGTAATCTATCTGAACTTCTGTAAGGCCTTTGACATGGTCCTCCACAACAGCCTTCTCTCTACATTGGAGAGAAATGGATTTGATGGTGGACTGTTCAGTGAATCATGAATTGGTTAGATAGTCTCATCCAGAGGTCAGTGGTCAATGGCTCGATATCCAGATGGAGATGACTGACAAGTGGTGTCCCTCATGGGCCTGTACTCAGACCAGTGCTGTTTAGTATCTTCATCAAGGACATAGTGGGATTGAGTGCACCCTTAGCAAGTTTGCAGATGACATCAAGCTGAGTGGTGCAGCTGACATGCCAGAGGGATGGGATGCCATACAGAGGGACCTGGCAAAGCTTGACAAACGGGCCTGTGCGAACCTCATGAGGTTCAGCAAAGCCAAGTGCAAGGTCCTGCACAGGGGTGGGGGGAATCCTTGGTATCAATACAAGCTGGGGGATGAAGGGATTGAGAACAGCCCTGTGGAGAATGACTTGAGGGTGCTGGCAGATGAAAAGCTAAGCATGAGATGGTAATGCATGCTCACAGTCCAGAGGGCCAAACATCTCCTGGGATGCATCAAAAGAAGTGTTGCGGGCAGGCTGAGAGAAGTGATTGTGCCCCTCTCTTCTGGCAAGACCTCACCTGGAATAGTGTCCAGCTCTCGCATCTTCAGCACAAGGACATGAACCTTTTGAAGCAGGACCAGAGGAGGTCCATAAAAATTATCAGAGGGTTGAAGCACCCACTCTATGAGGACAGTCTGAGAGACTTAGGGTTGTTCAGCCTGGAGAAGAGAAGGCTCTGGGGAGACCTTGTTGCNTACCTGAACTACCTAATGCTTTCTATGATGGCATGACTACATCACTGGACAAGGGAAGAACTATGGATGTAATCTATCTGAACTTCTGTAAGGCCTTTGACATGGTCCTCCACAACAGCCTTCTCTCTACATTGGAGAGAAATGGATTTGATGGTGGACTGTTCAGTGAATCATGAATTGGTTAGATAGTCTCATCCAGAGGTCAGTGGTCAATGGCTCGATATCCAGATGGAGATGACTGACAAGTGGTGTCCCTCATGGGCCTGTACTCAGACCAGTGTACTGGAACAGGTTTCCCAGAGACGTGGTGTAAACACTCAAGGGGAGGTTGGACAGGGCTCTGAGCAACCTGATCTAGTTGAAGATGTCCCTGCTCACTGCAGGGGAGTTGGACTAGATGATCTTTAAAGGTCTCTTCCAATCCAAAGTATTCTATGATTATATTGTAATAACAGTCAAAATGTAAGAGGTAAGGAACTCCTTATTTCTTTTAACAATAGCTGTGGGATCATAGCAAGCATATCTTTAACTTGCCTCTTCTTCACTTCCCCCTGTAAAATTATGCATACAACTTATTCTTAGTTTTTCTGAAATTGAATGTGGGGCAAGAAATGAATAAAGGTAACTATGAAATCTTTAAAAACGTGGAAATGCAAACTTTGTGACATTTGATATATTCCACATTATACTCTGCAGCAAAACACAAGCCATCTTCTCAAATAACAGCACAGCCACCCTTCAATCTAGTTTCAAATACAAGTGCAATGAATTAGATGCAGAACATTTTCCCTCTGATATAATGTTCTAGGTGTTGCCCATTAAAAGTAAATGTCATATTCAATTATTNATGCCAGAGGGATGGGATGCCATACAGAGGGACCTGGCAAAGCTTGACAAACGGGCCTGTGCGAACCTCATGAGGTTCAGCAAAGCCAAGTGCAAGGTCCTGCACAGGGGTGGGGGGAATCCTTGGTATCAATACAAGCTGGGGGATGAAGGGATTGAGAACAGCCCTGTGGAGAATGACTTGAGGGTGCTGGCAGATGAAAAGCTAAGCATGAGATGGTAATGCATGCTCACAGTCCAGAGGGCCAAACATCNCTAATCCAGAACACAGATATTAAAAGCTTTCCAAATCATCTTCAAAAACACAAGATAAAAGGACTTTAGAACCCATACCATCACTCCACAGAAATCTTTAATTTTCCTGTTATAGGTACAATCCAAACCTGGCTATTAGTGATTTTGGCAGTTATTTCAAAAGCTGTAAAGCACAGTTAGAAAATTACTTAGCTATTTAATGGAAACCACATGAGAGAGCACCACTTATTTTTGCCAGCAATGCTTTAAAAAAAAAAAAAAAAAAAGTGCTTAGAAACTCATTTGTTATGATTCTATTGATGAAACATTCTGCATTCAACCTAAGTCTCAGGTCTCAACAAACTACCAAGAAAATGTGCCATTTTGCATTTAAGTATAACTTAACTTAAAAACTTAACATTTCCCTAAAGTAAAATCTCAGTATGAAATGCATTATCCATAGAAAAGAACACATACAGTGTTTTCAAAGCTTTTGAAATACACAGTTGAGATGATATCTATTTAACCAGGTATTTTTCAAACATCAAGAAAATATAATTTCCTACAGAAACAATATTTAGTTTTAACGCTACCCCTCTTTTCTATCAAAGAGGAAAACAACTCTGTAATTCAGTTTTGGTAGTAACTGATCAAGTGCCAAATTCTTGCTGAAAACCAGTCAATCTATTTGATCTCTGCAACTTTATTCCATCTTCACAAAAATGAAGGTGTTATCAAAAACAAAGACTTACAAATACACACACACACACACACACAAAAAAAAGAAATAAAAAGAAGACCTGGTGACAAACCAGTAACAGATTGCATTGCAGCTTTTTTCTTGTACAAAGCCAGAATATAACAGAATGACACAGGTTGCACTTCTTGGAGAAACTAATTTTCCTAGCAAATTCCATTTATTTGTTGAGAAAAACATTTCTCTCTTTTTCTTTGTTCTAGCCATTGCTCCAATAATTGCACCTGCCAGTTCACATAACAAATTGCTGGCATGGTTTGTATCTATAATTTAATAAAAATTTCATAACTTACATGAAACTAAGAAACCAGGATGTTGACAAGCATAGAACAAAGAAATTATGCTAAGGCAAGATATGAACTTCAGGCCCTTTTATCATGAATCATACATCAGGTTTCATAGGAAAATTAGAAGCAATGAAGCCTACTATCATTCCTTTACCTTCAGATGAATACTCCATTAATTAGTAATCAAACTGTAATGAATAAAAGTTTGCTAGAGATTTAATTGTTATGTATCTGTGGTCATAAAGCCCACAGTGGAATGGCTGTTAATCTTCCTGCAGATTTTTCGATATGATTTTGATAAATTTGCTAGATGACTATTTCTGGTGGTTCTGGGAGTTCACCTGCATTTCACAACATCTTTCAAATTCTTCAGTGCATCCTGTACTTCTTTTTTACATTACTCCCCCATTAAGAAGTTGCACATCCTTCGAGGCAAAGTGACTTTTCTAATTTTGCAAATTGAAATCCTTGCTTCTTAATGAACCTTTGTGAAATGCCCAGATAGGTGGCAACGAATTCAGAGCCTCAGAAAAAAAAACAAACCAAAAACAAAACCAAAAAAAACTTCTAGTTCAAGATATATATTGGGAAGTATAGAACATAAAACAAACTAATACAAAACCTTTATATTTAATCTGGAATATTTTAGTTTGGTCACATTAAGAAAAAGCCATGACAAGGAGTTACAAAATACTCAGGAATAAAAAAGAATTATTTCATCCCATAGCAAATAAATTTGTAATGATTAAGTTATCAGAATACAGTAAGATTTAGACAGAGGTAAACCAACATTCTTGCTTTTTCTACGTTGTTTCTTTTGTCCACAAGTGACTGCTCTAACAAGAAATCACAGGTTTCCTGTAGCAGGAATTTAGGAAGAAAACTTTAAATACTTTTACTTCAAGTAAAGTAGTTATTATCCAATCTTTATCCTGTTCTTGTTTACCTGTTATACAGTGCAGCAGAATATGATGCCGTGATATTAAAAGCAAGCTAAGTATCTCCTCCTTAAACAGATCTTTATCTCCTTTAGAAATCCATTTTTCACTACTCTTAGTAACATAGTAAGCATCCAGTTTTTAGTAGCTGTATAAATTGTTTGCTCACATTCATGTTAATCTTTCAGATATCTAGCAGGATGCTTCATTTCAAAACAAATTGATCATAATTAACTCAAGATCGAAAATATTATTACTGAAAAACACCACAAATATTTTAACTTGACAAAAGTATCATGCCTTCATTTTCCATTTAACAAACATGTAAAGATCAGTATAATCATACTACGGGAAAATAACTGTCCTAATTAACATGTGACAAGATATTCTGAGTTGAAACATGCAGTAATTATCCCTCTGTATACAAAATACACAGTCATTGAGATATACATCAAGAGAATGAAAAGATTTCCTTATCCTAAATTAGTGACACTGAACTAGAAGTTGTAACAATTTCTGCTTCAATGATTTGTATCTAGAAAGATGTACAAGTTTTAAGATAGATAGATAGATAGGTCACCCACACTTAACCATACTTGAATACATGGTAGATATGGCACTCTAAGAGAACATTCAGAATTCTGAATAGCTTTAGGAAAGAGAAAACTGAAATTTTGTTTTAAATGGTGCTGTTTATTTTAGAAGACATACCTTTAATTCTCATCAAAATTGTCTCAGCCACAATCCTCTGAAAATGTTGTATATCTTTAAAATAAGACACAAATACTTAGCAATTGTAAGCACAGACTTCTTGCAGAACTAAAAGTAGTACAGTATCTATGCCTTGGTCATTCTTACCATGTGCCACTCCTTCCTCTTAGGTTTCCATATACATGGCTTGAATTATAAAAATAAACTTTTATGGCTTGAATTATAAAAAACTTTTATGGAACCTAGTTTGTGGTGGCCCCTCCAAGACAGAAAAACAAGTCTTAGTTGAGCCGGAAATTGTTCTTGAACCGCGGAAAGAAGTATAAGGAACATTGTTTTCCAATCATAGACATATATACTGATAATCTTAACTATAGGATGCATCACTGAATTGCCTAGGATTTAATCTTAGCTATCTCAGTAACTGTAACCATTTTCTTTCCCAAGCACAGATATACTTTATTTTTCATTAATTCATTTCCACAATGATTACTGCTTTAAGGCAACACTGAGATTTGTCTTCATTTAAGAGAATGCTCTATTCTGTTTCTAGGCATGTCAAATGAGCTGGAAGAAATTTTCTCTATAGTACAACCCCTCAATAACACAACAATTAAAAAAAACCCAAAACAACCCACAAACAAGCAACTTACATTGAAGCTTCTATTAAACTGCTTACTAAATGATAATCACTGTTGGTTTTAATATGTCCAACCCCCTGCCCCCCATTTACTTTGCCTCAAGTCTATCAACCCACAGAAATGAAACACTGGGCTCCAGCTCTAGATGATGCCTTGCAAAGAGCAAGGAAAATTCAACAAGTTTAAAAAAAAAATAAAATCAAATCCTACATGTTTTGCTCTGTTGTCAAAATCAAATATGATGCTCTAAGATAAAATTCTTTTTCAGTGATTCCATTAACCAGTTCTCTGGACAGATTATCTGACTCTTCACACTAGTAGTATTCTCCCAGAGAGCAAAAGAATAATCAGTTAGCTGTCCTATATTTCCCAATACAGAAGTTAGTAGCACCTAATATGTTCTTCTCTTCCCCATTCATCCAGATTCTGGAAGGATGCAAGAATAGGTTGAATTAGAATGTTAGAAATAAAATGAATGGATATATTTTCTACATTATCAACTAAAACTGCAAACAAAACACTGAGTTTTGTAGTACTTCAGTTAGGAACAAAATTTTCTCTTAAAGCGATCAGAGGGATCAACAGAGGTAGGCAATAATCATAGTAAATCCCAGCAAATGGGATTTTTAACATTTTTTATGCTAAATTAATAGAATCTATTTAGATTTCAATGGCTTTCTCCACTGAGACATACTGGCTATCATTTTGTACCTGTTCTAACTCCCCAACTCTTCTTTTTCTCCCCCAAGTCTGTCAACTCGCAGAAACAAATCATAGTTGAACAAGACACACATGGTAGAAATGACACCTTGCTGCTTTCTCATGCACTAGAATTGATGGGAGCCAGTTCACAATCAAGAGAAAGCAAGCATGATGGGAGTGAAGGACTTCTGAACTATGGAATGGCCTTCAGGAACACTGTTAGTTTCAGAACCCCCCTGGCTCAACCCTGCACTCTCGCATCCCCTATCATGCTTTTCCTTTCTCTTATACACCTCAAGATATTGAAGGAACAGATACTAAGGGGCAAGAAGAGGAGTCTGAAAAAACAGGGGGTGCAGAGGAGATGAAAATTTGAGAGTAGAGGGAAATATAACTGTTGTTGGTCAAGAAGGTTCAGTGACGAAAGATGTACATAGGTGGTTGGTTGAAGCAATGAGTTGCCTGGAGGCTAAGCTAGGCTGGTACTTCTTGTGGTCAACTTTTATGGTACTTTTTGATGCCCTTCTTTGCTTACAATGAGAAGTGCACAGATTTGGAAGCGTAAGTATCTTAAAATCATATTAATATGCATACAGTGCTTGCAAACTGTAAAGCACAGCATTTCTGGCAGCATGATTTCTTGCAGTAGAGAACTACTAGGATTACTAAATGGAGATTTTTCAGGCATGCCTAGAATCAGGCAAGAGCACAAGAAGTAACATGACAAAAGAATAGTGAAGACTTCTGGATATATCTGCAGAATGTAAATTAATGAGTCCATTTATATTATTTTTACATTGATTGATGCACAAAGATGATGTCTAAACAGTGATTTTATACGGTTTTGGAATAACTAATATGTATGTGCTACACAGACACGGATCATTTAATTGCATATATTTTTGCAGTTTGCAAACCATTCTTAATTAGGCATCTATTTCTTTCATTATGTTCCATTATAATTTACCAAATAAGGTAATGTCTTCCTGAAGGAGGGATACACTTCTCCCAGGGCTCAGAAGGACTGCAGTATTCATAGAAAAGGCTTACAAACAGGTTATAAATGGACAAAAAGCAAAAAATAACTACATGAACAGAGATGCAAACTGGAATCTGACTTTAACATTGACCATGAGTGAAAACTTCTGTCTCAGACTATAATGCAAATCCCACAGTAGTCTGTATTTTCAATAGGAAGGAATTTAAGTGCCTTCATAAAATTTACCATAAATACCACAACTCTACAATGCAGTCCTGTCAAAAAAGCCCATGTTTTTCTCCCTTTACATTTGGGATCAGCAACTGCAAACAAACTGCCATGTTCAATAATGGTTTAAAAAGTGATTTGTTTTCACTGGCTAATGATGCAAATACAACATTGAAAAATCTAACCACAATGACATATGAGTTCTTTCATGGACTTTAAATACAAACATTGATAAACCACATAGACATTCTATGCTTCATTTCCCTTCTCTAAAAATGTGATACTACCACTAATTTTTTTCCCAGTTTGGTTTTTTTTTGTGTGTATGGAGTTGTTTGGGTTTTGTGGGTTTTTATTTTTGTTGTTTGGTTTTGTGTTTGTTTTTTGTTTTTTTTTCTTATGAAGTAAACATCTTTTAAAGCAGTATGTTGAGCATCAGGTCTATCACTAGGATGCTAGCACTGACTGTTATTCAGGCACACAGCATTCAACATCATCTCAATAAATCTAGTCTTGCTTATCAGGAATGTTTTGAAGGACAGGTGAAATGTAGTTTCTTAGTTCATAATTAATTAATTAAATAATACATTTTACACTTGCCTTTCTCTAGCTGGTGCAAATGATGTAATCTAGAGCTACCCCAGTGGCTTAATAGACCATTATGCACAAAAATATAGCAGCCTAAAGACAAAGTTGCTTTTCTTGTTCCGAGCGTCTCAGAAAACATTACACGTCTCAGGAGAAAAAATTCCTCTACGTGGTTCCTCTACATCGACATAGATTCATATATGGCAATGGTGTTCATATATTTTAGTTAAATTAACAAAAAGAGCTGTTACAGCTTTGAAGCTTTATGAGAAAATTATGCCATTTAAAAATTATTCTCCTCTCCAAATAGCCAGGCCATAATGAAAGTGCTATGAAATGGCTATGAAAAAAAGCATCAGGAAGGCAATTAAAGCTGGATGCACAGCATTTACTGAAAGACAAGAAGCAGGAAAAGCTGCAAACAATGTTAATCAAAGTTAACTTTCTCTCTCATGGATCTGCAAGTTCCAGAGAGAGTCTGTTGTGATTTAGGCCCAGCTGGCAGCTAAGCACCACCCGGCTGCTTCTCTTGCTCCTCTTGCTCCTCCTCTCCCCCTCCCCATCCCAGTGGGATGGGAAGGAGAATATGGAGAAAAAGATAAAACTGCATGGGCTGAGATAAAAAGATCTTACTAGAACAACACAAAGAGAGAAGAAACACTAATAACAATAATATCAACAAAGTAATATATAAAACAAGTGATGTACAATGCAACTGCTTACCACCCACAACCTGCTGTCCACTCAAACTCTGCACCCTTTGCCTGGCCAGGTCCCTTCTAGGCCCCTTGATGCCAGTATGGTATAGAATATCCCATTGGCTAGTTCAGTTGGCTATCCTGGCTGTGGCCTCCCCCAGCTTCTTCTTAAAATTAGCCCTACGCTAGCTGAACCCAGGACAGAATTATGAATCAAAAAGATTTTTTTTTTTTTGAAAGACAGAAAAGTAATTTCTTGCAAGAATGAGGCAACCACAGATTGCTCAAGCTGTTAACAAATAAGGGTTAGAGAATATACATTTATATATATTATATCTCTGGGGAGAAATAACAACAGGCACCAGTACAGGATAAGGGTCACCCTGCNATTATGTAAAGATTATAAAAAGCACAAAATCATTAATTTTAGTAAGTATAATAGATATTTATTACATTATTAAATATGTAGCATGGCACTATAATACTTTAAATAATATTAATTGTTAAATAATATTAAATAATGAATATAAATTAATAAATAATGTTAAATAATTTTTAATACATAATGACAGCCTGGTTTATGTGTGCTGAAAATTTTTCTACACAAAAAAAGAACAAGTTCAAAACCAATACTGTTTGGATCATTAAAACAATGCAAATCAGTTCTCCTTATCCCATTTGATTTTAAAATAATCAAGAAATACTGAAATGTTTATTTCATCATATATATAGTGGCATCTGTTATTTCACATGTATGAAAGTCAAGAAATCTAGGTCGGAGCAAAAGTTGAGGAAACAAAAGATAATTATCCTTCATGGATGACATACTTGATTTATTCCATAGAGATTCATTTCATTTGATCACAAATTAGACTGTTTAGCTGAATACTTTGAGTGTCAAGTATTGGAGGGGATACCTGGAAAGACCTAGTAAGAGAGTTCTAAAGAGAAAGTGTATTACAGAAAGTAAATACTGTGTTTATGATTATTTGCATTAGATGAGTTGTTACTTTGATATCATCTGATCTCTTCTACTGTTCCTGACCTCTTCCTCCTAACAGCAGGCATGTTACAGACATACAATTTCTGAGAGAATGTTTTTGCAAGAATCTTTTTGTTGAGATTTTGAAGCTTTGTTTTTGTTATAGAAGTCCAAGGTCAATATTATCGAAGCAAATATATTGAAATAGAGTCTTAAAAAGATTGCTATCAGTTCCCTCCCCTCTATTCAAAGAGAAAGAAAAAGAAATATATTCAGCTTTAAATTTTCCTTTCTCATGCAACAAAACTGTATTATAAATTACACGACAGCTAAACAACCTAAAGATCTGTCTGGGTATATTCAGCTTTAAATTTTCCTTTCTCATGCAACAAAACTGTATTATAAATTACACGACAGCTAAACAACCTAAAGAATCTATCTGTGTATGTGACAGATGAGTTACATATTAGCCAGATATGATAGAATTGTCACTTTATATTATACTGAATAAAACCAATAAATGTATTAAATTAAAATAAATAAATAAATAAAAGGGGGCCAAATCTCTGCAAAAATTTCATTTAAATTGACCAAATGAAGAAACAAAATGATGAGGATGTCAGTCTACTAATTTTTTAACACTGCTGCTTCTAAAAATTGCTAAGTATTTAAAAGCACATCGCAAATTGTAAACAGCAATTGATTTTACACAGGATGTGTGCATGTTGAGTCTAGAAGAACACACTCTATACAGTTAAAAAATGTTATACAGTTAATATATGTTTACCTCATTACAGTGTCCCCCTAAACTGCACAACTCTATAAGGAAAGTAAAACCACAGCCTGATCATCATCAACATGGATTTTGAGGTAAAGAGCTTCTTAGTTACTTGGGGCCAAGAAAATCCTCAGCAAACAGGTGGACATTTGAAAGGTTACTTACAATTTATAAAAAATGTGCTGTAACAGAGGAAAAGCAGGTGCCAGAATAAAGGAAGTTTTCGGGAACTTTTTAGAGATATGTGGCATAAAAACTTATGAGAATTGGAGTTAAATGCACTTAGATTGATCTATCACTATATGTGATAAATAACCTTTTTTAATTTTCCTCAAATAACTTCTAGATAACCTTGGTCTTCTCCTGCTTTATGCTTGCTGGAAACTAAGCCCTAAAATAGCTTAGGAATTTTAGCCAAAGATCATTGTATTGTAGAAGAAATTAATAGAGGAGTGGTGACAACAAAGTCTTTCAGGTCTTGTCTAGTACTTGTACAAAATAAATCTCTACTGAGCATCTACTTTTCTCCCGTGACAGCCCTTGCTATAGACTATAACTTACAACAACTATAGAACATTATATAGAAAGATTTTAGGTTTTTCCCCTTCTAAATGTAAACAATATTTAATTCACAGTCATTATATATTCACATAAAGTTATCTCTCTAATATGTGATGAGCCACCACATTGCTAGTAAAATTTCAGCCTCTGGTAAAAAACAAAAGAAAAAAAGCCAACGATGACAACAAAACAACAGCAAAATAAAATAAAATAAAAACAACAAAACAAAAACCCCTACAACAACAAAAAACAGACACACAAAAAAAACCCCACAAAACACAAAACAAAACCCCAAAACCAACAGATGTGTTAAATTTAATAGCAGCAAAGATTTTATGAAGAGACACAAAGACAGGAAAGTGTCAAGAAAATACCTTATTTTCTACTTGGAAGTCGTAAACTGTGTGCAAACTTAAGCTTACCTAACCATCACTGTACATATTTTTTATACATAGTTTATTTACTACTTAGAACCTCAATAGAAGAAATATAAAAATATATAGAATATAGAAAGGGAACTGCTGATTTTGTTTTAAAAAGACTCTATGCATAAGCTAGACATTAATAAATCCAGCTATTCTGACAGCTGTTAATAATAAAAAGTAGGACCTAACAAATTTGATGCTTGCAGTTTAATCAACCTAGCAGAAAGAATATGTAGAGGGCATAGTACTTCTAAACTGTAACGATAATTGTGAGATAATCACACAAAATGGTAATTTAATGATTTTCTTTGATGTAAGTACCAAGCAACCATTACAAGCAAGGTACTGTTGGATACACTATAATGTCATCTACAACAAAACACCAAGGTAAATTGTGTGCAATCATGTTCAGACTTTGGCTTTGGGATAGGTCAATTTGCTGTACTGTCCTTTGACTAACAATACATCAATGATTCTGGTGTTGCTCCTGCTATACTGGAAACCTGAGTGATGATCTGGAATGATACAGAATTCAATACAAAACAGAAATCTGGACCAACTGTACATGCCAAAAGGATATTCAGACATACTACTTTAGGAACAGAAGAAAAGCTAAAGAAACAGGAACCTTGGAGGGATTGCATACTGCTGTAATTGGATGAAAGTGTTCTGTTTGTCTGCAATACATATTAAAAAAACAAAACCAAAACCCTTCTAAATTATTATAAGTATATATTAATTTTACAGAAGTTAGAAAGGTTCCTTCAAAATGAGAAAGTTTCCTGTAAAGACTAATATGCATATGTGGCAAGTTTTAAGGGGCCAAAATCTATCAAAATTTATCTATTAAAAATATTATTACCCTGAAAAGCACAGGCTCATGCACAGCTAATCTATGGCGCAAAGCAGTGTAAAACAGAGGTTTTGGGGTATGTTCTCTCAAGGCAGTGGTGCCATGGAGGCAAATGAATTTGACTTCCATAAATATGGCCATCATTCATGGACTGAAGTACTAGATGCTGAGACCTTTTTGCAGGAATTATTCTCCTCATGTCAACAATAGTAAAGTTCCTGCAACTGGCTATAACAGAGCATATATTCTTGTCACAAAGAGTCTAAAGATAAGGATTCCACTGGTTGATAAATCATTCTCGTCCAAGAATAGAATAAAAGAATATTTTGAAGCCACAACCACCAAAAGCAGGAGAAAAATACCAACTAAAATAATTTCAGTTGGTGAAAGTTACTTTACAATTCAGAGGTTAGAAAAAATTGCTAAGATACCTGTGGTTACATGTCCGTGCTACACATGAAGAGCGCTTTTTAATCAGGCAGTCAAAGTTTGGAATTGAACATACTGAAAAACTAGCATTTGTTCAAACAAGAAATTTCATATTCTACAGTCAAGACAAAATTACTGTATTGATCTGGATTTTCAAAGCAGGGGAACAAGGATTTAATCACTTTTGAATATGCTTTATTCAAAAGTCTTGCTGGCTGCAACAACATATATACAAGACCCTTTAATTTTGACAGTTTTTGGTCAACACCGAGCAGATGTATTCTTTCTATATGAGGTATATGGTATTCCTTAAAGAAGATATAACACTGTCTAAACACTACCTGACAGAGTGTCAGCCTTATGTGCAACACCTGCCTTACCTTTAGTAAACCCACATAGGAAGAAGCTTTCAGAAGTTCACATAGGTAAAAATGTATGACTTACAGCAAAAGGAAACTGAGTTTTTTTTGTGTCTCATCAAATGCTTTCTTTCTAGACTGATCATACGTTGCCAATAGACAAAGGGTTGTGAGAATAGTTGGCCAATTCTTCTCCCTATGTTCTGTTGGAGGATACAAAGAGATGGACTTGGTTTGCAGGGAAGGACTCATGTTGGCTACCAGGAAGGCACAAAAAGGAAAACCCAGCTATGGAAGAGCTGCGGCAATGGAAGAGATTATCTCAATCCACTGTGCAATTTCTTTTACTGAATGTTCTTGAAAAACAATATACAGGTTCTGTGTCTATGCAGGGGGCTTAGATAAGTAAGCATTTAAGACCCATCCAACCCTTTATTTTTGTGATTCAGGAAGAGTTTCAATGTTTGAACAAAGGCTCAAGTAATGCCAACAGACTTACATCTAAATACCAATAATCTTTGTTATAAGAAAAACTAATTCTAATTAGCTTTCTACCCCTATATAAAAGGATTAAAAGATGCAGTAAACTACCTTTGTTATTTCTGAGGAAAATGCAGCTGGAGAATACAGAAAACATTCCTTTTCTTCATTTTACTTATATATTTTGCACCTTCATTTTTTTCCAAACTGAATTTTCCACACTGCAACTACATTGGGATTCCTTCTTTGTTTCAATTGCTCCACAGTGTGCTTATTTCTAACATTGTTGTTTACAGCATATAAAAAAGGTGAGACAGGTGTTGCACATAAGGCTGACACTCTGTCAGCCATAAGCTGCTCTCTGGTCAGCATCTGTTTTTATATATGCATGAGGTAAAGTATTACTGTTAGAAGAGGTTTCCAAAGAGATTCAGAAGTAAATTAAAGAAGCTACCCAGCTGGTGATTTTAATGAATACGTAAAGATAATGAGAAAGAGTAATCAGATACAGACCATGATTTCCTTGGAAGTATTTCCTGATTTTCTTAAGGAAATAAAGTGTGCATCTTTAAGGTGAAATATCAAACTAGTGTCCAGCGTGAACTTAAAAGTAACATACTGCTTCTTTGGTCTATATAGAACATACTGTAATGCTCTTAAATCCACACTGGGGTGGAGGAATAGAATAAAGAAAAACCCAAACAAATTTCTCTCATATGCTTGCAGCTGATGTTTCTAGAATACAAAGTACATTAACTAATACATTGATAGGATGAAATTTATCAGAAATCTAATTAAAGCAAGTCAAATGTATAAAATTAAAAAGAAGAAATAGAAAATTCATCCAAGCTCTTCTTCACCAAATTAAACAGGAAAAAAATCCCAAACTGACTAGCTTTTAGTTTTTTTCCTCTATTTTCTGTGTGAGAACACAAGTTATTTTTCACCTTGAGAATACCTGTTGCAGTTAAGTTCTGCCCTAACACACAGCACCTTATTGAAGAAAAAAGAACTCTGTCTCTCGTGGACAAGTCAAATACAGGCCAGCAACATGTCCTTGAAGCAGAGACCTGCCAAAGTCTGGGATGTACAGCGACAGTGAAACCTGCTGGTTTAGGGAAGTGAGCCTACTTTCCTCTCTTCAGTCTCTATCAGACCACATCTGGATACCATTTCAGGCTCCCCCATACAAAAATTATACTGACATAGTGGAGTGGATCCAGTGGTGGACCTCCAAGTGGGTCAGAGGGCTGGAGACACAACATGTGAGAATGCTCAGCATGTTCAGCCTGGAAAATTGTGATGATCAGATGATACAGAAATGATGGAGCTGGACTCTTCTCAGAGGTGTGCAGTGATAGCACAAGAGACAATGGAAAATATGAAATGTGGAATTCCAATTATATATTAGGAAAAAAAGGGTTAGGGTGTTTTTTTGTTGTTGTTGTTATTGTTTGCTTAAACTCTATGGGTGGTTGAATACTGGCACAGGTTATCCAGAGAGGCTGTGAGATCTCTGTCCTTGAAGGTGTTCAGGACTTGATTGAACATGACCCTAAGCAACCTGACCTAATCAGATATTTTGAGCAGGTACCTTGGCTACATGACTTCTGGAAGTTCCTTCCAACTTAAAATTATGACTACTATTCTCCTAAGAAAACATAAAAATACAGTTTTTCAGAATGCTTCAATTCACTAGGGATTTAAACAAGTTTTCGTGGACAGCAAAGCTGTCTTCTTACAAATGTGTCCTTCTTACTCACTATATTTCTTCCCAATAGCATAAACATTCCCATACCCCTTACATGAAACAGCTAGTCAACAAGAGCTGTAACACATACCATGACAGGAACTGATTTTCTAGCTGGTATATTTGTACTGACCAGTAAGGAAGCTGCTTTCAAACAGAATACCATTCCTCCCTCTCCCACTATAGACAGCTATTACATTTCACTTGACACGGCTGCTTTCATGGAAATCTGGATGCTGAATGTCTTGAAGACCTCTAAACTTTTGACAAATGCTGTTTAGGCTATTGATTCACAAATTCTCAGCAACAGTGAAAAGATAGGCAGTGCAGATAGCCTCTTAGGTAACCATGTTTGGAATCACTGCTGTCTAATACACAGGGGAAGCAGCTTGAACTATGGCTGCACTTCTTGTACTTTCTGACATCTAGTATTGGCTTTGATTTAGCATCTCAGAAGTGGTCTTTGTATTTACATGCAAGAAAGAGCAAGATGCCCAAGAGTAAGATATTTCCTTACTCTTTCTTTTGCTCCTGTCAAAGACCAGGAAAAAAATCCTTAAGCACCAAGATTTGTCTTTCAAAATCAAGTTAGATCAGGAATAATGAAGACAGTATCACCAAGATTACTTAAAAAAATAAACACCCCTTCAAACCAGATCATGTTAAATCATTAATTTGAAGCTAATAATTTTTTCCGTAGCACAGGCAGTGAAAGCCTCTAGGATTACCACAGGACTGAACAAATCATAGACCCATATAAACATTTCAGTTTTTAAGACCTTTAAGATCAGAGTCCAACCATTAACCTAACACTGATAATCCCACCACTAAACCATGTCCCTAAGCACCTCATGTACATGTCTTTTAAATACCTCCAGGGATGGTGACTCCACCGCGTGCCTGGGTAGCCTGATCCACTGCTTCACAACTCTTCCAGTGAAGTTTTACTTAGTGTCTGACTTAAACCTCTCCTGCTTCAAGTTGCGGCCATTTGCTCTTTTCCTAGATTGTTACCTAGAAAAAGAGACCAACCTCCACTTTGCTACAAGTTCTTTTCAGGTAGTCATAGAGAATGGTAAGGTCAACCCTCAGCCTCATTTTCTTCAGGGTAAACAGCCCCAGCTCCCTCAGCTGTTCCTCAAGAGACTTGTGAGTTATACCCTTCACCAGCTTTGTTGCCCATCTTTGGATATACTCCAGCACCATAATGTGTTTCTTGTAGTAAGGGACCCAAAACTGAACCCAGTATTCAAGATGTCATCTCAACAGAGCTGAGCACAGAGGCATAATCACCTCCCAGTCCTGCTGGCGACACTATTTCTGACAGAAGACATCATGTTCTTGGCCTTCTTGGCCACCTGGGCACACTGTTGGCTCATGTTCAGGTGCCTGTTGATCAACACCCTCACATCCTTTCCCACCTGAGAGCTTTCCAGCCATTCTTCTCCAAGCCTGTAGCATTGCATGGGCTTGTTTTGACCCAAATGCAGGACTCAGCACTTGGCCTTGTGGAACCTCATCCTTGGGCACTATAGTACTCCTGCATCCAAATGTAAATGAACCAGCCTACTGCAGTTCAAGATGTATAGACCTGGGAGAAATTCTTTGTTCTTCCTCTAGCACATTCATGCTATTTCATACTTGCAGTTCTATTTTTATATTTTCCATGTATACACGGTACTGGTACATGAAAGTCACTGGCTGGACAGCTGTTTATATCTTCAGCATTTCAAAACTGCATTAACACATTTTTCTTAGAAATTAGTCTCCATCAGGAAAGAGGGATACTTTCCAGGAGAAACAAAAAATATTCTTTTACTCTTAATGCTTGTCTTACATTCCTATTGCTTCTGGTACTGGTGTCACATTTCTCTGAATGGCCAATTTGAAGAAAGTAATTTATTAGATTAAAATTTACCTAAACCCCCCACTTCACAAGATTCTCACTTAAATTTATGACTGCCATTTCAAAAATGAGAACTATTAATAGAATTGGAGATTAAATCTTTTCAGACTTCTGCAGTGGTCATAGAGCTGCTTTGCTTAGCCTTCCCTAGAAGAGGCAAAGAGATACAGATAATTCATCTTGCAGCTGGACTCCCTGTTGGGAGTATGCTGGACAGACATTTTATTATCAGGATAAATAAATATATTTCTCGTTCACATTATAAATAAAATTGCCACTTTGGGAATAACCACGAACTAATACTATTTTATTTTAAAAAAGCCTTCATATAACCAAATCTACTCATGAGGTGGGGGGAGAATAATGCAAAAGACCCAAAAGTATGTACACTGCATTTGAAAAAAAAAACAGGCAGGTGTGAACTTTCAAAAAGTCTTGATTTTCCTGACACAGCATTTGCAGTATATGTGATGATTGCAAAATGGATCTTTTTAGTTACCCACATGCATTTCTTTCTTTTTTTTTTTTTTGGTCCTGGTTTGAGTGAGAACAGAACTAATTCTGTTCAGTGATTTTACTTTTCAGTTCAGTTCTTCTAACCAACTGCACTGTCTGAAGTCAGCAGCCTGTTTTCACAGGCAGTGTCTGCTGCTGGCAGTGAGAACACCCCATGGTTAGAGTTANTCCCTTATTCCTTTTCTCTTCCCGCTTAAGGAGGGAGGAGGGTAACAGAGAGCATCTGTTAGGTCTAAGGGGCCACCCTGACCCTAAACCGCGACATTTTAAAATCTGTATTTGCTTCTGCCCACAACTTTGTCTACTCTTGTTTCTTAGTCCCGCCACCATCCCTTGCAATCTGCAGCTATGATTTCTTTTCACGTACAGACAGAGATAGTCTAAGGGGGCAAGTAAGCAGACAAATATTACTAAAACTCCTACAAGCTTTCTCAATACCCATCAGGAGAATCTCTTAAACCTGAAGAACTGAGACTTTCCAAAAAGAAAGATAAAAGAAATTGGAAACAGTGGACTAGAAGTTGGGTTTTTTTTATTATTCCTCAGTCTCATTATAAAGCTTAGGAAGTAACTGATGGGGTTTTTTTTCCTTCCCAAGTTTCCCTTCTATTTTTTGGTACTGAAATTGAGGAGTCGGCCAGGCTGGTGGTTAATATTGTCTACATTTGTGATATACTTGTAGTCTGTCAAAACTTATTGCCTGGCCAATAACAGTTTTTACCAACAGGTTTTGTTTTGCTTTTTCATAAGCAAGTTCTGAATTTAATAATAAACAAATAATTCTGAACTCTGTATATGGTATTTGGTTACAGACAATGTTACTAAAGCAGAAAAAAAAGACATATGAAAATTAAATACTAAACTTCAAAACTGTTCTCTGCATTTAAAAGGCATTTGATACACATGATGAGATGACTGACGCAATTACATGAATATCTGCGGGCTACATTTTAACAACTTCATTCAAAAGAGAGAATAATAAAATTTAAAAAGATGTAGCAGTGAAATGATGAGTGAGAAGCAGGAAACAATGCTTACTGAAGAATGAAAAGGCTTTCAAGTATCAAAGTTAAATCTTTTAAATTTGCCACATTTTTGTTTTGATGTAAGCTAACATATTAATATTGGTTATTGTACCTGTTCATACCCCCAGTAAGTGCTATTCTAATAACTCAACAGCTTAATTTCCTTGATCTTGTTGAAAAGCAATTATATTATGTGATATTTGCTTATTTGTTACTTCCAGAGGAAGTTCAAAATATGTATATATAGGGCCTTACTTCTCTTGCCAGATTGCCTTTTAGTAACAAATGTACTTTTAAGGCTGGTTTTAAGCTTTTTAAACTTTCTAAAAGCCTGGAGAATTGTCAGAATCTTCTAATATGGTCTTACAAAAAAACTTTGGAATCGTTTTGCTGTTGAAGTATATTCTGCTATTCATCCATTAATAGAGATCTGTCCACTGAAAGAACAGCTTAAAATCTTGTTTTATTGTAATTTCAACATCACAGAACTTGGGTAGTGGCTATTACATAGCATAGATTACACAGAACACTAACCCTACCTCTGTGTAGCTATTGGCTTTTTAGTGTCTTTCTCATTCTGCTGCCCTCTCAAATACACTGTCAGCAAAATAAGTAAGGAAAGTCAAGGTAGGGTTGCCTGATGAAGGCAATTCAAGGTAGAGAAAATTCAGAGGGATACTATCCATCTGAGTGCCTACATCATGCATCAACACAAAATACAAATTCATCTATTGAAGCAATTGTCTAAATTATGCTTATTTTGCAGTTAATGGAATGGTACCATTCAGCATTAAATACTCTCAAATGCAGTGAGACTTTACTAAATGTTTGTTTACAGTTCTAACTGCCTTTTTTTTTTTGAAGGAGACCTATTTGAAATGCTCTAAGATCTGCAGTGTTGATCTGTACATATAAAATGTTACATCTCTGCTCTTTTTATTATTGCATTTCCATTACAGAACCTATTTGCAGGGTTCTGAAACCAACCTTAAGAAGTTGTTGATGGTTAAGACTCAGAAAGAAGGTCTGAACCCAGAGTTTTTATCTTGTTACTTTGGAAAAAAAAAATCTTTGCTTAGTCTTTTATTTGAGAAAAAGGAAATGCATCTCTCATTAAAACAACCACAATCTCTAATATAGCATTTTTGAAAGTAATAGACAGATTTAAGTTTTAGATAATAAAACTCTTATCAGATCCACCAATCAGTAACCATCTGTTCTAAAAATCAAGAACAAAGGTGGTGGCAAGCCTCATCTACCCAGGATGTAATTTCTTTTTGTTCCTATGACTGCATGTCTCATTCTCCTTATACTTCTTTCAAGCTTCTACAACCACAGCTTCCTGCCTTTTTATGATTTTCACGCTGAAGCTTAAGGAATAGCAATAAGAGGTATGAGGCAGAGATTAGATGAAAAAAGTGTTCCATGGGACGAGAAAGGAAAGGGAACTCTTTGGGTTTGAATTATATTCTTGGCTGCAGTATTCAGAAAAAGTCCTTTATTATTGTACTGATGGCTACCCACAAATCATTTTCTCTTCCTTGTGCCCTTTTGCTATTAAGACCACCCATGACACTGTCATGATGGCAGAAACATTCCAAAAGTCAGAGAGCTTGAAAAGACAGGCAGATTTTGGTCAAGACCTACTAAAGTACATTGGAAGATACAGTGAAAATTGTGCAAATATTGCCTTTTGAGATCATATCTAGTCTCCAATATACTGAACAACTTGGATTAAAAAAAATAACATAAAAGTCTGAGGTAATAATTTCAATTCTGTGTTTAATAATACAACATTTACAATCAGACTTTTGCAACTCATCTGATTATATTGATACTATGCTACTGTTCCTGGAAAAGATGCCGTATACTTTTAAGCATGAGTAAAACAAATTAGCCAATCTTTTCTCATCAACTACCTGTTATCTTCAACTTTTACAGCTGCAACACATGCTTACTTCAATTAGCATAGAAGCCAACTCTTTCAGTATGAGACAAGATATTTCTATATAAACCAAATTCATTTTCCAGAACACTCAAGCTTCACCTCTAATTACTGAGAGTTGTTTTTATACCTCTAGAGCCTAGATATCAGCTGAAGACATTCATGTCTTACATGAAAGTGAAGGCTTTCGAATATTAGTTACACTGACACCTGAAATCAATGCTGCTTCTAACAAGACATCTCTGCACTTACATTTCATCTGTGTAAACTTTATTTCATCAGACAGGAGCTGAATGTGAGTGTACTTGGGCAATGTGAATTTATTTACTACTCAAGCTTTCTACAACTACTTTCATCTAAAATTCAACTACCTTCAGTATGGATAAACAGGACTCATTAGTATTTTTAATACTTCATTGTCTAGCTTTGTCATAGGAGAGTTCTCAAGAAACTCACTGTTGAGACAATTAAGAGGTTAGAGAAAATGGAAGAAACTCATTTAAGAAAAGTGTATTACTAATTTCACTGAATTTACATTAACATTGTAAACACACCAACACCCAAAGTTGGTTTCTCCAACTCAACAACCTCTCCAACCTCTCCCTTTTCTGCCTCTGTATTTTCTTCACACATTATAAAGACATGTGAATTTTAAATTAATTTGACTTCTCACTTTCACAGTGATAACAATTGCAGCAAATAATAGTCACACTACTGCTCCGTGATAGCTAATCTGAAATATTTGAAGCTCTTGGAACTTACTCCTTGCAAACAAGTGCAATGGCAGCACTAGATAGCTAGCAGCCTTACCCTTGAAGGCTTAGAGACTGACTGTCATGATCTTATCTTGATCAAGATACTTCCTGATTGAGGGTGAGCCAGATGTCTGGCAGCTTCTGCACGGTACATTATCTGGACTAAAACCCTTTCCCTTGCCAGCGGGCACTGTGCTGCACTCCTTGCAGCTGTCTTATCTATTCCAGATTATAGGAAGCCTTTTCATGAGTTAGGTAGGGTAGCAATTTGGAAGCTTTCTCAAAAGCTTGAACTTATAGACCTACTAAATAAGGCTTAATGTTTATAAATGACATGTCTGAGTAACTCAAAGCCTCTGGAAGAAGCTTTCCTGTCTTTTTGTTAGAGAGACAGTGGCTTTTTAGTGCCTAGCTACACAAAAGTGATCAATTGACTCCACAATTTGGAATAGTTATGAAGGATGTGTAGTACAGGATAAAAGCCTCAAATATATGCTTTGCTTTTAAAACCAAGCCCAAAATATTTTTTGCTCCTATAGATGAGTTATTACCTCAAAGATAGTCTCCAAAAAGTAGAACAGACCACTTTGTCTTAAAACTGTCACTGAATTCAGTGGTGTACTCCGAGGACCACTGACCTTTGGCCATCTAACTTTGGAAGACAGTATTTACTTGCACGTTATCGATAAGAAAAAAATGGTAAAGCAGAGTCGGGCCAAGACTCGGTCTGTATTACTGTGAGCAAATTATTGCAGCTGCTGCTGTATTTCCTTTGATAGAAAGCCAAACTACCCTTTCCTACGTTCAAATCAACCTTTTAGTATACAAGCAGTTGGAACTGTAGACTCGTATGAATCAATCATCACTATAACACCCTTGAAGTGCAGTGTTGAGTTAATAAAGTCTATTTGTCTTGTGTTAAACATCACATGACTTAGGGCTTTTTTTTTCACAGGAGATGGATAAATATCTACCTCTACAGTGCTCATATAAACTCATGAGCCACTGTATCAAATTCAAGCAACTTAGCACACTTTCAAGTAACTAACCAATTCACTAAAATTCTAGTCCTCTGGCTTTAAAAACAAAACAAAACAACCCAAAAAACTAGAGCTGTTCTATTTTGGGTTTTATACCATATTTTAATTAGTATTTTATAATACCTATGTTAGGAAAAATGAAATGACAAGTGATGAAAAATATGAATGAAAACTGAGCTCAGCAAGTAAAAATCATTAGTATTGCATAATACATAGTAAAGGTTTAGATGTCATCAGGCACCTTGCAGTTACTAGTGTGGATTAGATGGTAGCTTTGACTAGGTTTCGAGAGTATGCCTTTTGAAAGAGACTCAGATAAAATACTTTGCTCACTTGTAAAGTTATTTGTTATTTCTTTCAGTATGAGAAAGTATGATTACAAGGACTCCTGTGCTCCAAACCAGTACATGAAATATTGAGTATCTTGTACCTAACTGTACTATTACTAATGATATTTGTTAGTGCTAGAGCCTTACTCTATACCACATCTTGCCTATTTTACTCAGATCTGTCAGTTTTCTAATTCTGAATGTGCTCTTGCAAATCATCTTCCACATTTCCCCATCTTTTTGCATACCAGGTACTAGAACATAGTCTCAAAAGTAATTTAGGAAACTATTTGTCACTCTTTGGGCATTTGAGAGAGATTTCTTTATTTAAGCAGATCTTGACAGATAGTGACTAAGCTGACCTAAGCCAGTTCACTGTCTGATCAGTTACAGTCTACACAGGAATTGATTACTTACAAAATCAAGCAAATGACCCTGTGGTGAACTAGCTACAGAAATAAGTCAGGCTTTAGTGGTCTACCCAGGAGCAATGGTGAAGAAATAAAGGGAAGAGCTTACTTGTGTCACATACCCAACTTTGATCAAGAAAGCTCCCCTGTGGTGTTTGGTTTTGAGTAAATTTGTTTGAGTAATGAAACTGGTTCCAGCAAACATATAAGCAGGATTCTCTTTATGTTACCTGTCCTTTCAGTCCTGGACAGACATGCCTGCATCTTATGGTCATCAATGGCACTGAAATTCTGTTTATGTCATCCTGTTTTTTCTGATGCTTTACCAAAGCCACTGTTGAAAAGGATCAACATTTTATAAAACACAAGGCTGGTCCATCATATTCTCAGTTCTTTTCCCCCTCACTCTGTTTTATAAGATGATCTAGATTGAATATGTGCATATGACATACAGTCACTTTCAATTCAAAGATTACAGAGCAATTACAAAGCACAGCTTACTGTTTTCTGCAAATGAAGGACAGTACTCTAAGCAGGGTCCATTACACAGTGCCTAGGGTTACCTCTAACAAGGGGACATCAGAGGCAGAAGGTAGATGAGATCCTAGAAAGTGTAAAGGAGCTGTGGATAGAATAAATGGCTATATCAGGGCTGCACTTCTGAAAGACTTTCAAAAGATGTACTGATGACAACCAAAGGGTCCTATAATTCTTTGTTGCCAATATTTAGCTATTTTTACTCACAATGGGATATTGTGAAAGAAAGTGGTCACAGCCAATATATCCCAAGATTTTATTTGATTTTTTTTTTAAATAAAATGGTCTTGTGTGTGTGTGTTTGCATGCATATATGGATGCTTGTCAGGTCTGGAGTATTTTGAAAAGAGAAAGGTATATCATAAGCTTGTACCATGCCCTCAAAATTCTGGTACTTATGAATGGACATAATCCATTTCTCTGTATCTACTTATCTGCAGTAGCCCAGGTGTCATATCAATTGCTTTAGACATTCCATATCTCCCAGTATTCCTAGATTTTTTTTTTTTTGAAAATAAGGTTTCAGTGAACTTCCTCTTCTTTTTTGTGTGTCTATAAACTAACCCCAGAACTGCTGCACTAGTTGATGAGAATCTTCTTGTATAGCTAAAAATATACATGCAAGTAAACGTAGTGGCTATTTCACCAAAGTAGGAAAATTCCATTTAAATGTATTTTAAGAACTCAAGATGATCTCTAGCAGATTTACTGTACCAACTATAAGAAACATGTTCTAACTCTGCTTGCTGGTTTGGAGCAAGAACTGAAAGAAGAAAATAGAAGGTTAAGTTCATTAACACATTCACATTTTTGCTGGTGTTCCAAATTGTTTGGCTTAATTGCTTGTCTTGAACTGCTGCTAAATGTAAAGCTTGTAAGTCACTCCTGATTCAATTTGATCCTTCTTATTTACTTGTGGAACAGGCAAAATATTGCCCATAGTAGTATGATCATCTTGTTACCCATATAACTCTCTCTACATAAAATTACTAAGATCATTTCTAGATACCGCATTATTCATTCTTGCTGCAGAACCAGTCTATGCCTCTCTGTAACAAACTATCCTAGCCTCAATTAATTTAAGTAACTCAAGTGCCAATAGCGGTCTGCTTGAAATGACACAGACTTCAGCACTGGATGAATTCAGCCCCAGTTCTTGCCAGTGCATGTCAGTCCAGACTGAATGTTTTCTGCTGCAGTTAGATGAATACTTGTACTCAAATAGTTCATGACTGTATGATGATGCAGCTATCATATGTTAAATATCTTAAGGGAACCCTTTTAATTGGCACCCATTCACATTTCTAAGCTTGTTTTGTTTAACAAAGATACTTTCCACCATTAGATGACTAACTAACAGTAGTTAGTTGAGATAAACCTCAAGTCTCCAAATATTAAAGCTAGAAAACTTAAAAAAACCCCAAACCAAACCAAAACCAAACCAAAACCAAACCAAACAAACAACAACAATAACAAAACCACAAAAAAAAGCCCAAACAAACACAAACAAAAACACCCAAAAACCCAACAACAACAACAAAAAAAAACCCAAACCACAAAAAACACACGCAAAAAAACACCAACCAAACCAAACCCTAAAGTATTTGTACGCTTGTTATGTGTTTCATGATACTCACTTAACTACATTTCAAAAGAGATTGAGACTGATGTTTGCAGACAGTAAGGCTTTATAGAATATTTGTATTACTTCATCTGAACAGACGAGCAATCTTCCCCTGCTGCAACAGGGGTTCTGAAACACTGAAAGCGTTTAGGAAGTATTTCTATATTTATTGGTCATATTTAAGAATAATAATCAGTATCATTTATACACAGCCTGTCAAATAAATGTGTTACAGAAATCAGTCAGTTACGTTGTACAAACCACAGGGTTAACTATCAGATTTACATTCTCTAAATATATAGTAAGGTAAACTGGGAAATTATTGCAAATACTAAGGCTATCTTAGAAGGTAATTGAATTCAGATTCATAAGGTTTGAAGCTTTAATATGAAAAACCAAAACCAAAAACTGTAGCAATTAAAGTTTCTTAGTGCTTTGGTATGTTTCAACAGCTTTTGAAATGACCTGAATATCACAACAAAAAGCCAAAGAACAAAAATGAAGCAATAATGCTCCCACAAAAACTCAATGCAACTCAGAGAGAGAATGCATTGTTTCTAAAACATGGAATTCTTTAGTCCCAGTATGACTCAGACCTCAGATTTCTTTAGCATGCTTCACTCATCATACATGCAGAATGCACTTTAATTTCATCCTTGGGTTGTATACACATATTCCTGGTATTTTTAGTAGCACTTTAAAAGTATAAAATCTATTCCCTATGCCCTCATCAATTTG
Source organism: Chloroceryle aenea (assembly GCA_013399075.1). NCBI lineage: Eukaryota > Metazoa > Chordata > Aves > Coraciiformes > Cerylidae > Chloroceryle > Chloroceryle aenea. The sequence continues at coordinate 330,955 of VWZY01008729.1, read as the reverse complement.
AAATTACCATTTTAAGGCTGATTAAATAAGGATTAGTGCCAATGTTCCACTTATTAGTCTGTGTCTTCGACTGGAACTGATGATGTAGTATTTGTCAATAACTAGTTCACAGCCTTAAACTTCACCAGAAAAACCCTCTGCAAGACAGTCCATCTGTCAGAGGATTTTGTAGCAGGCTCCCATGTAGAAGAAAGCCATCTATTACAGGATGATACAAGCTTAAAGTGGCATGTATCACAGCTGTTTGATTACTACTGGGAAGATGACTTGCATCCCCCTTACAGCCCTGTATCAGAATCCAACAGTGATGGATTGAATTTCCCTTGCTTTAGCATGATGATGGATTACCTCAGCAGTATGTGTAAGAAAGGTAAAGTCTGGCTGAAAATTAACATCATGACTAAAAGATGCTGGCCTAAATTGTGATTTCTGGCAGCTCTGAATAGCTAGAAAAACATTGTAATCGCATGATTTAGACTTTTGAAAGGTGTTTAAAATCTGGGAATTATGGACGACATGGATCTGGAAGCAGGTTCAGAAATTCAATGAGCTTGTTTAACAAATTTGAATTCAGACATGTTCTGCTGTCCCGAAACACGACATCATTTCAATCCCATCATATAAATAGTATGTTCCAAATAGAAAACACCATGCCATGAACTGAGATGTAAATTATTCTATTGGTCTACTAAGTGAAAAACAAAATTATCAAATCAAAATTGTTAAATCAGTGTTACTTCAGACTAAAAGACAAATGAGCAATAAAACCCCAATGATAAAAAACTTACACGGAAATGTCCCATTTTGCCAAACATCTTGACAAATACTAGTATTTCACATAGAAACACCACTACTTCAGTATGTTCCTTAAATACAATTTTGCCTGCAGCATATTTTGAAGCATTTTTGGGTTTTCTTTACATTTTGGGGTTCATGGTGCTATGGATCTACATATATTGTAGCAATACAGAAAACTCTGACTGGAGTCTATTCGTGTAGCACTTGCAAATCATTAAACACAACTAATTAATTAAAAACCTTCTCTAAATTGTGTTGCATCATATTTTGTGTTGTAATTTGTCATACCATTTTATAGTAGTTATCAAGATAATTACATTCTGAGGTAAAGTTCAAAGCACAGGAATATAGTGACACATGAAAATGGTTTTAAATAACCAGATTTTATTTAAATGCCTACCCGTACCCAGTTAAATGAATTTACCTTTCTATCTAGAACAGATGTGTGCCTATGTTTTATCAAAAGCTTGAATTCGAAACCTTTATTTGAAACTGCTTTTCATTTTTAACTTTTGAACTTACACAAAACAGATGAAAAGAAATTATGGGGGGCTGGGGTAGAAAGTATTGTTTCGTTTTAGTTGAGTTCCAGCTTCAGATGATACTTTACTCGCATTAAGTTCCATTTTTTTAAACGGACCTCTATAGATAGGTGTGGGAATGTGGAGCTAGAGGAATTTAAATATTAATTTAATACACTCTTTCACTGAATAACATTTTCATATGCAAAAGGTATCTAAGCAGTTCTTAAACTGCAGACTGAGGTAAGATGACTTTAACAAGCACTGGGACCCAAACTCAACTGAATCCTGAACAATCACACTAAGACACTGACACCGTGCTGGAAACATCTTCCTCGTGCCTAAAAGACATGTCTAAAAGGCTCATCATTGCTGATGAGCTACAGGCCAGGTAACACTAATCTATGAAGTAGAAACACAAAAGCATTATAATCCTCCCATTATTTGATTTAATGAAGATAAACAAAATCTGCAGAGGTGGTATAGAAAATGGAAGGATAAAAACCAAAATATGGCTGAATTTGGCACATTTAGTCCAGCAAAGCTTTTTTTTTTTTTTAAACACGACTTTCACTGGAGAACATTTTTAGAAAGGCACAATAAAATAAACTTTTCCTCCACATCATCTGCAATACAACCTAGCCTTACCACACAGGCCACATAATTGTGGCATTCCTCAAATTGTTGTAAAGAAATTGTTTAGATGTTATCATTTATTGACTTAATATATTATAAATCTATATTAAAACCTGATCCAGATGCCTCTATAGAAAATGGATGCTACAACCTCCATTAAGTACAGATACTCAGTTCTGAAGAGGATAAATGCACTTGATAACTGGTGTTTACTTAAACTCATCACTTCTGTTTCACGTCAATTTCAGAAGAGCTACCAAGTTTAAAGGGTGCTCAGCTCTATCTGGTATGCTGCTAAACACATTTTTTAAATTTTCCAAAGTCTGAGTAGAAGGGTTAATACTTACAAATTATCTTCTATCTTGCATACTCCTGTGGTAGGTTATGATAGCCCCGAGCTACTGAAGTCTCATGAAATGCATCCAGGTATGGAAAACTACTCTGAAAAAGCTTTTACATAACTAAGCAACCTGTGTCCCATTAAGCAAGAGGTACAAACCAGCAAGACAAAAATTAATGGATATTCTGATGCATTTAAGAAATCTTTCTGACAAAGGAAAAAGGATAATGAGGAGAGTGTGACTGAGGAACACCATAACTGAGTCCGAGAAACTATTTTTCCACGTATTAGGATTTTTAAATCCAACCACACCTTAAGCTCAGTATTCATAACAATTTTGTAAATAGCAAACCTAATGAAGGTTGCACTTCTATGCAGTATATTCTATAACTCTGAATTACCAGACAGTAAATATTTTTTATTTTATCTCAGGTCAGACAATTTCTTCTGCTCCATTTAATCTGTAATGCTAGATATAACAGCTTCACAAACAGTAGAAAGCAAGTTTCAACAAGTCATCTGATCTGCACTTTCACTTTTTTCCTCTGTTTCACTGAAGTGTTAAGGCTCCTGCCAAAACCATCTCAGTCTGGGTACCAGGCCCAACCCTGGAAGGCCAGCCTGCCACTGTGCACAACTTTCAGGATTGCACTGTGGAGGCTCACTGGCTCCAGCCTTTTAGTACACAGAGAAAGATCAACTCATTTAGGACAGCAGCAAAGTTCAGACAGAACTGTGGTTTTAGGTTCCTCTTTCCTTCCCTGACATTTCCCTTTCTTTGCTTAGTCTGCAGGCTGGGCAAGACACACTAGACCTGCTAGATGGCACAGCGCTGTTAATGGTAGAAATTCAGGTAGCCCATGCCACCCGCCCTCCTGGCACAGTCAGGAAACAGTTGGCTTAAGTTACAGTAAACGTGAGGTGGTTAAAGAGCTTGTCCAAATACCATGAAGCTCCTAACACACCATAATTTCTTTTGTATATGTTTCCTTAGTTACTACTAAGGAAACTAAGAGACAGGAAAGCTTCCCCTGACAAAACTGCATGCATTTTGGCAAGCATGCAACACATCACAAAACCCAGATTTTTTTTTTTGTGTGTGCTAACAGCAAACATAATCAATAAAATAAAGTTCATTTTCCTAGGGAAAATCTGAGAATCAGGAGGGGTCCTCTTCCAGTGATTTTTGTCTTGTATTACATAGTAAACAGTGACTGTGTTAGAATATGCTTACTGCTGAAATTAGCTGGTTCTGGGCATGTTTCACAGGGCAGCTCACAGTAACAATACAACTGATACGTTGGCTATACTCATATCACTGGTAATTCCAACAAATGAAAAGGTGACAAAAGCTCTCCCTGAAATTGGAAGAAACTGTAAATGTTAAGAAGTACAATCTGATTTTTCTACATGCATAGCCAGCAAAAGTTACAGTCATTAAAGCAAGGTGAACATGGAATAGAATCATTAAGGTTGGAAACAACCTTCAAGATCATCAGGTCCAACAGTCTGCTAAACATTATCATGACCACTAAACCATGTCCTGAAGTGCAACATCTAGATGGTTTTTGAACATCTCTAGGGATGGCAATTCCACCACATGCGAGCTTAGAATGCATACGACACATAAGAAGTTCGAAGCTTGCTTTCAATACTTAAAGGATATTTTTTTAAAAGAAAAACAGAATAATCTGCTTTAAAATACATTTCTCTTACACTTACCGAGTACTTAAAAGAAAAAAAAAAATGGCACCTTCTCTACACTTTGCTCACTTCCCTTTGACAATTTCATTTCCATATTTTATCTTTAGAAACTAAACTAGATGCCTCTAGAATCCATCAATGCTTCATGCTTCAATAATCTTTCCAGTATTTTTTTCCATACATTTATTACTTTAGGTGTAAAAATGTTTCACTCAAGCTGTCTTTTTCTCAACCTTTCCTAATATGTTTTGATTTTCCCCTCTCTTTTTTCCTACAAGAATAAAGAGTTTATTTAACATCAACCATCCTTTCCCTAAATGTATAAGTTTTGCTAAAATCACTGTAAAATATATTCTTCTTTTTCAGTCAGAACAAAACTCTTAATCTTTCTTCATAAATTAAATCTTTGAAGCTTGGTATTATTTTTATTTCTTCTCTTTGACCACAGAAGAAAAATTATATAAGAGTAGGTACTGAAAACTTCTGCCTGGGATTTAGTCTAAACATTGCTTCAAATAAATTAAGAATTGTATGTTCTGAATGTGGCTAATGCTCAAGAGCATTTTTTTTCCAGTCACACATACTGATTTTTGACTATACCAGGTAGTCAGAGAGAACAATTACTGCCATTTTGTTCAGAACTGCTGCAGCCCATTACCTCTCAGTTAACTATATCACAGGAAAGAAAAAAATTAAAAAGGATATTCAGCATAATTTTCTCCATACCATCCTGCCAGAAAAAGTACTTTTGCTCTTATGGGGACCTTCTTTTTCAACAAGCCTTAGAGCTTTATTTCATCTTCAAGGAAGTTTCCATATCCCAAGTCTCTTCCCAAGAAAATAAATACTATTCTTCAAAAAGTGATAATGCAGTTTTATTAATCTAGAAGCAGCTGTAACATGACACATTTCCCCTGCAGCTTTAATTTGATAACACTGTATTAGAAGTTCCAGTTGAGAAACAGTTAACAGCAAAGAAACTATGTTTATATGCATGTCAGTACAACAGGTCTTTGATTGTCATCAAGCCCATGGGCACTACCATTATAAAAATATTAAACTTCATCCACAAAATCATATAGAGAGATGGTGCTACGAAAAATACACAAAAGGAGGAAATGCAGACTCTAGGCAGCCTGTAAAATCCAGTTCTTGTATCTTGTGATACATTTTCCAAATAAATAGTAAAAATAGTGCCTTACACCACAAAAGCTCCTGCATATCGCAGTGAATCAGTTCACTGTGAACATATTTTTATTCTTTTGTTCACTGTAAAGCCCTATACTTCAAAACACAAACTAGTATCTACCAAGTACTGGGTATATAAAATAATTATTTTCTTTGTCAACATTCCTACCATGTTCCACTGATGTACTGAAGGACTTCACAACAAATGTATTTTCAAAGTCCTTTTATGGAATTAAATATTATTCTTGGATCTGTGATACCACTGTGTTCAAATTCTCCAGTGTCTGGAAGCTAGGTGAAGCAGCTGCAGGGAAATTCACCCTAATCCGAGACTCTCAAGTCTCGAATTACTCAGTACAGAATGCCTCTTTCATGAGCCATGGCTATCAACACTAGAAATCTTCCATGTCAATGTGTATAAAACACCTGCATGATTAGCTGCTTGTATATGTTGATTATTTCATTTTGCCTTCATTTATTCTCTATCTTATTATTTAATTGCAATGTCATGGATGGTTTGGTCTTCTTTTAAATCAAATACCAGAAAACAAAATAATTTAAGACACAGAACATTCAAGAATAAGTCTTACTGCAGAGCTCTCTTGAAGTCACACTCTGGATAGTGGAAAAGCACTGTATCAGTCATAACAGATAATGACACACTCATATAAATTCAAAGCAATCCCTTTCCAAGGGATAATATTTTAAGGCCTTATTGGATCACTATTCAAGACATAACTATAGAGATGGTATATCACCCTTTTAACCAAAGATGAAAAAGGCATAAACATACGCCATCAGCTTCTACTACACCATACCACTGTAATCAATAGTACTTTAACACTTGACTTTGCTTCAATCATACTTCCATTTGCAATCTGGCTGTTGCTACAGTGACAACAATATCACACCTACTGCCTGTACTGCAGCTTGTTTGCTGATTTTTCTACCATTTTTTTTATTCACTATTTCTAAAAAAGGGTCTAACACATGAAACTGATGTTACATTATATTACATAAGAAGCTTTTATTTTCACTTTTGCTTTTTATCTCACAAAGAACAACTCACATATGCAGGTACACTGCAACAGATCAGTTACTGTTGGAAACTAGCCAACAATTCTAAACTAAATGGAGGTAGGTTCCCTAAAGTGGATTAGATAACTGCATTTCAGGGTATGACACCGCTTTAATATCTGTTAGTGTTATGGATACTGTCTAATAGTGTTATGGATTCAAAGATGTTTAAAATAAATTATAATAAATCAATCAAGTAGCGCTACTTTTCAATGCACAATGAACTTACTGAAAGATATTCTCACTTCCTATTACCTTACCTCTTTCCCATAATGCTCCCATTTTATATACACATTATAAGGAATTTCACCTGCGTGACTGAAGGTGTTATTGCTCCCAGCTATCTTGCAGAAAACTTGGAGAGACATGATTGTCACAACCAAGTAAGCAGAAGTGGATATGAATCTGCTACACAGAGCACCATTCTTTGATATATTAAACTGTGTCAGCCAGCATGTTCCCCTGCAGCATTAACCACCAGGAAACAGGTAGCTGCTAGCAATGGATGGTGGCATTTCACATCATCACTGCTAAAGCCATCAGAATTCATAAGTTAGGATCTTTAGGCATGTTAACATCCTGTGATCAAAGAAGGCAGCATCAGTACCTACTAACACTGTGCTAGACTTGGAGAGTCTGGGGTCTATGCTTGGGTCAGATGGTGGTATTCCACAGGGCTCAGTACTGGGGCCNCTGGTGAGGCCACACCTCAAATATTGGGTTCAGATTTGGGTACCTCCCTACAAGAAAGACATTGAGTTGCTGGAGCATGTCCAAAGAAGGGCAACAAAGCTGGTAAAGGGTCTTATGAGGAGCTCCTGATGGAACTGTTTGTTTGTTTTTTTTCAGCCTGGAGAGAAGGAGACTCAGGGGAGACATTACCACTCTGTACAGCTATATGAACAGAGTGGGTAGTGAGGTGGAAGTAAGTCTCTTCTTCCATATAACAAGTGGTAGGACAAGAGGAAATGGCCTCAAGTTGTACCAGGGGAGGTTTAGGTTGGACTTTAGGAAAAAAATCTCCTTCACTGAAAGAGCTGTTATGTAGTGGAACAGACTGCCCAAAGAGACAGTGGAATCACTATCCCTAGAGGTATTTAAAAGATGTGTAGATGTGGTGCTTAATGGCATGTTTTAATTGTGACCTGGTAGTGCTGGGTTAAAGGTTCTACTTGCTGATTTTAAAGGTCTCTTCAACCAGCACAGTTCTAAGATTCTATAAGGTCCAATACAACTATGGAGAGTTGGGTTTGGTTTCTTCTCTTCCCTTAGTCTTTTGAGTTTAGACAGGTTCAGTTATTAAATAGCTATTGTTCTAGAAAATATTTTATGGTAATGTTTTGGTAGGTAAAATGGATCACAATTCAATTGTGCCAAAACAGCAGAGCTTGCATGGTGGGGACTTGCAGGGTAGACACATGAAGGAGGGGGCCAGGACTTGCTCTGTGACAGTTGTGGCCAGCTCCAACACTGGGACAAACACCCCAGTGTGACCAGAACTGCTGCCCATGGCACCCCAGTACTTGCGTATGTGAGTGACAGCAGCCACCACAAAAGCAGGAGACGCGTATGAAGAAGTTCTTGGGAAGAAAAACTGAGTAGATGCTCTGAAAGATTCTCTGGGAGATACACAGGGGTAAAAAACCTTAGTTGAAGGAGACACCTGAAGGTATCTAAGAGATTCCCAGGGTAAAAGAGAGAACAAAAGAGAGTCCAGAGAGAGAGAGCAAAGGGAGATGCCCAGGGAAGCCTGCAGCCCCACATTCAGGCTGAGCACATTATGACAGAAATCCTTAAGCTGATACACCCAGCTTCTCTGCCAGAACACCAACTCTCCCTTAAGGCGAAGAAATCTTTTAACTTGCAGAAGTGAGTGTATGTGATTAAAGTGTATTTGAATTAGTCCCCACTTAGTCTCCACATTACCAGTGTGGTCTTAAACCACAAAAACAGAACATGCTCCAAAATAGAGGAAGTTCAGCTTTTAATATTGGTTGGATTATTTCTAGAGGACATCAGTTTTCAGTGCCATTCTCATTATAAATGGGAAGATGTAACATCCCCCATTTTAATCAATTACTCTTTCTTGAAATACACCTCTACCTGCATAGTAAATGCAGCCTTTATGCACTGAAAAGGCCTTTGCTCTGATACAATGATCATTCTGATGTCTTATGGGCTTGGTGTGTATTTCCCATACGAACATCCTGCTGGCACTGTCATGCAGCTAACATGGGTGTATTCCCCCTGGATTCCAAGTTATCTCTGGAGATCAGTGTGCTTGTATGCTTCCCTGTTTAATATTACTGCCCAGTGAGACTGAATTTTTGCCTGTTCTTTCATAATGTAATGTCTACCTGAAACATGCTCAGGCTGAAGACTGCCTACATACCGTATTCATTCAGAGATATAAGCTTCATACTTTTCTTACAGAAAATTCTTTTATTTCAACGT